>CP136064.1:194769277-195215846 GCA_032622095.1 Siphonodentalium dalli
TAAACGTAAATAAAATCATCATAGCTTCGAAAGACAAATACGCTATTTATTGTGGATTTCTTGTCCGTTAAAGGGTCATATTGTGTTTGAAAAGATCACAAAATACAGCCAATATCTGACGAGACCACCTCGTGTAAATGTAACGTATCTGGTGCAGTGTGGGGTGCTATTAATCACATTTAGACTTTCTGAATTGTCGATATTGTCCCATTTATTTATTAACTCCTACGTCAGAGCATGTTGTGTTGCAGATCATCACTGTTGTCTGGAAGTGGCTGTCTGCTAACTACTCTCTTGCCAAGCATTTCCCACACATGCTCGATTGGGTTAAAAAATCAGGAATATCTTCAGGAAACTCCATCCACTATCCTTGTTGAGAGTGGGTCATAAATAATATCTTGCTCTGGATGGGTCATAAATAATATCTTGCTCTTTGGGTGGGTCATATATAATATCGCATATGTGCTTAATATACGGCGTGGGGGGGGGGGGGGGGTAGCGTTTTTGAACAGTATATTTAGTGTATGTTATTCGCGCATCCGAACATGTATTGAATTCTATGCATATCATCACCGTTTGTACTATTGACCGAAATGTGTGATGGTACACCGTTTAGAAACACACGCATTATCTCTACCAGCCTAAAGCTCGTATTGTGTGGCATGAAAGCTTGTTCCGCGAACACGGTGAATGATTCCACTGTCAGGCAGGCGAGAACACGCGTATAATATATGTCCCCAGGGGACGACGTGGTCAGCGAACAATGATACATTTTTGTCAACAAACTAGCCATTTTCTATAACGAAACGGATCGATCTATTCTCTTGGGTGAGAAGTTTCGCCACAATCTCAGCAAGAGAATAATAATGGTTACATGACCTACACTCTTCTATATACCGGCGAGATAAACACAAATCGCATGATAGAAATTCTCAGAAATGATTGATATTCACTGTATAGACCAGCGACGTAAATGTAGGCGCTGGCAATGGGTCGCCTGATCAGAACGGCACGTGCTTGGTGAATCTGACAGACCTGACAACGACTGGTTAACGGCGACCATTTGATCAATTGTGTCATCGTGATAATATATATGTTCAGCAAGAAAATTACTATCTCTTGCCAGTGTATTTCATCGGATCCTGTTGGATTGGATTCGGTTGACTTCATCGCTCGTATGATTCACCATATATCATGTCAATCTTACGATCAGCCTTGCCGGCTGATAATACATGTACATGTACTAGCGAACATTAACAATTTAGCATTATCAGTTAAACTATATCAATATTCTTCTATTCATCACAAAACATGATTAAGAGTGATAATAACAACTACGAAAAAGTGTATACATGTTTTCCAAATCCCATTGCGTGTTTATGTACGATTGAAGCAGTTCAAAAGACCACCATAGTTGGTACACGTATAATGACATCTATTTCAACATGCCAAATGATAACTTAAAATCACGTCAATTTCTGCAGACCTGAGTACCATAACGCTAATTTTTAGAACCTGGTCACCGGTACCTATAGTATCCAAAACCAACCAATAAAGACAAGTTCAGCGTTAGGTATACTGCAAAGTGTCTTTGACGTACGGAATGTGACGGTCTCTGATAAACATGTAGTCCCCTCCTGTTCTTTGTGAACTTGTAGAACTTATAAAAAGCTCGTGCGATGCATCTTTGTCTTTGGGTGGCGGCTGTGGCTTGCAACATTTACTCTGTTAACATTGTCTTTACTAAATGGATTCTCAAATTCAGTTATAAAAGTATACATTGGAATGGTTTATTTTTCATTTGAAGGGGCGTTCATGTAATACATGCAGCTGATATACACCCATAAAGATAATACAAATACAGAAGAAATCATATTCTTTGTTGGGAAATGTTCATATTATAAGTTTCCAAAGGTCGTTTTTTGAACTTATTATCTGAACATTTCCTAAGGGAAGTACTTATCAATGAGTATTTAGTATATAGAAGGCATAGTTCGCGAGTTTAAATAAGGGCTGGAAATTATACGTCGGATGCTATGCCATGCCGCTCCTCCAGTACGCTTCCAGAGGACAGTCTCAATTCAAAATATCTTTTCAATTATCTCAGCTGTTTCAGCAACGCCATGATTATGCTTTATTAGCTTCAGAAGTCATAACTCGATATAATTATATACAGCAA
Source organism: Siphonodentalium dalli (assembly GCA_032622095.1). NCBI lineage: Eukaryota > Metazoa > Mollusca > Scaphopoda > Gadilida > Siphonodentaliidae > Siphonodentalium > Siphonodentalium dalli. The sequence goes on from CP136064.1 coordinate 194,771,457, forward strand.
TTTCATAGGAACGGTAATGCTCAAATTACGTCAGCTATATGTAGACGAGATGTTACAATAACGGGCATCGGCTACCAATCTGGCAAATCTGGATGCGAAAAATAACACTTTGCTTTACCTGGTACTTATATTAGCACTAAATCATGGGCTAGCATAGTTCAGTGCTATTGGCTACTGTAGCGCACACATTAATGTTTATCTGGCGAATCGACTGTCATCGAAAGAGCGGCAGCGAGATGGTTATGTTGTATTCTCTTTCATTTCTCGCTGGATATCAATACCAATATCGTCATTTCTGAACTCTCAAGTTCAAATTCCCAAAGTAACGCGTGTGCGTCGAATCTGTCTTCCGAACCGAATGTGACCATCTCGTATAAAGGGCAGCAGCGAGATGGTTATTTTGTTCTTCATTTCGTGTGGATGTCGGTGCTCTTTACCACTATTGTCGTTTCTGAACTTGTAGTCATAATTTACAAATAAGTAACAAATGCGACGCCCCGGTGTGAATAATGAAAAGTTCCTACATGGTGTTAAAATAGGGCCACGGTAGTCACTGCCTGATGTAGAAGACATATGTATTGGGAGGAGTAATAGCTTTAATTTAGGTCTCACCTTAATATGTCACGACAAGACTGACTTTAGCTGTTGAAAGTGACACTAAGCCCCAAATTAACTGACGGATGCAACGCATTGTTGTCTTCTAATGGGTGCACTGAGTGGTATCCTCTCGAGAACAAAAAAGGTTTAATGCTTTGACCACTCTGTCCTGGATATGTACGCCGGAGGTTGTACCATGCCACCCTTCAATTGTCGATTCAGCCTCAATTGCAACGATGTACAGTTTCGGAATCAAAACTGCTCGATTATCTTCAGAATAATAAAAGCAATAAAAGAATTTACATAAATTTTAAGATGTCTGTTGTATCATATTTGTTTTAACCTAACGGTACGTCAACTAGACGAGAATTTACCAACATGGCTATCCTAATTCGATTTTATGTGTATTCAAGTACAATATTGCACACACCGATATACAAGTTTCTCTGGTGAACCCAATGTACCGTATCAGAGAATATATTGCTAATTAAAGTATGTTCAATACTCCATTTCGCGCTTGATATCGGTGCCATATACCACCCTGGTTTGTTTGCACTTGTGAAATTTACAAAAAGTGGCGCATCCGAGACATATTTGCCTTATGTTGGTTGTTCTGAGTGGTTTTTAACATTATCCTCTCTAGAACCAATAGGCATAATGCGCTAGTCCACTCGGTGTTAGACCTATACGTCGGGAGATGTCCCATGCCACTCCTCCAATTATCGGTTCTAGTCGTAAGACCAACAGTCGGCTTCCGTGCGCAAACACAGTTCAGTTTCCAGAGGAACGCGTGTATAACACAGCACAGTATTTTCCCGGAACATTCCATCAATAACCGTGTCGTGGAGTTAGAACAAATCTCTCAATGTCAGGCGACTTGGCGGCAATATAATAAGGATAAGAACACCGACGCTCGTCTGGGAAACGTTCAGAGGGGAATTAGTTGTCTAAATGGAGCGCTCTAACTGTTCAAATCGACTGGGTCGTAATTACACCGAACTGGTTCAAAATCAATGCGATGAGTTTGATTGTTGTATTGTAGATACGTGATATATCACTTTCTTCTGCACATTCGTCAGGAAGGGATTGCTCTTTCGAGCGGCTTTATCCTCTTGTCCAGAATATTCTTATATGGCCTATATGTGCTATATCGTTTGCCGTTTTGGGATTTGTAGAGGCTACGAATACGAAGGTGAGTTAGGCTAGTGAGCTTTAATTGTCGGTGTGTGGGTGATTCAAAAACAATTGTTAACTAATGTAATCTTTACCGGCCGAATTATGGTCCCTTGTTCAGATACCCATAATAATCACGGTGTTCCAAGTCGGGACTCTGATATCGCGAAACCACCTGTATCGAGCTGGGGTTCAATCAACGGCAATATCAGGACAAAAGCGTGCTGCATCGAGCTTGTTGCGTTGGTGTCGCTGAGCATTGGGGAGAGTTGCCTCCGTTTTGTAGTAGTACCTGACTGTTGTCGATGTTAGGCGGGGATGACGCGACGGGTGGGGGGTCAGGGACGTGGACACCTCCCCAATTTTGGTCACAATTTTCAAAAATTGGAAGTTTTATGATTGACATATCAATAGTTGAACATTTTACAAAGCATATAGGTTGAGATTTTTCTTATTCTTTTTACCCAACAGTAGCACATATTTCTACTTTTCTAACCTTATGGGGTGCCCAACAGTTGGAACGTTTGATGTACGGAAAGTTATAACCCAAGGGATGCAAATGGAATTTCGCGAACATGTGAGCTTTGTTTGGATCAAGGGGTGCACAATTTCAAGATAGACACCCCAATGGAGACCCTCTAGTCACGTCTCAGGGTGGTGCGGATGTGGCATTCCCTATTTTTGGTCAGTTAGAGTTAGAAAGTTAAGACTGACCATATGTTGGGAATGTTCGATACTATAAGTTTCCAATCAATATATACTATATAGTGTAAAATATTTGGTTTGGGACTAAAAATCTAATATTTTCCTGCTCTCAGTCAAACATTTAGACTGAAATCGCCGTCAGTTGGAGATTTTCCACCCCTCATGGGGGTGTTGCTTAAAGTTCATAATTTATAACCAGTTCTGTCAATTGGAATTTGGTGGGGTGTAGCGCAGCAGATGGAAATTATAATTTGAACACGCCCAACAAAAACTCTTAGTCACGCCCCTGTGTCTCTCGTGTCGCCACTCCTCTGTTCGTGGCAATTGAGAGTGTACGGTAACGGCTGAAATGGTCAAATCCATCTCAATTTCGCAGTATCCACTGTTAAACTGTTAAATCATGTTGTAAACGCGGTGTTTTAAAGTTTGAACCCGAGTTTCGCCAAAACACTCACCACAAACAGCCAGAGGTCTGGTGTCGCAACCCCAACTTTGGTCAAATTTTTAGCAGTTGGAAATATCATGCATGCCTGACAAATTAAATGTTTTCCTATACCTTCTGTCAAATGTTTGAACTGTAATGGCCATCAGATGGAAAATTTCGAACTATTATTAAGAGATATCAGGTTGTGAGTTTTCAGAAGTTGGAAAGCATGAAGTACCAGTTGTATAATTTAAATCTATTGGGGACGGGTCACGGTGCGGTGTCTGTAATATGTAATTAGCGGACTTACAACATGAATTTATTGATAAATGACAACCGGAGAATTTGTGACCCTCTTCCACGTTTCTGGTGGTACGGCTGTGTTATCCCATTCAACTGCACATTTGTCGACATAGACATTTCTCCCACTTGAAATATTGTAGCCAACTATCGCCATGACGTGAAGTTATTGTAATTTATTTTTCACAAATTTAATGGTCACAATAAAAAACAATTCATAATAATTTTTTATCGGACATGTCCTTTTTTGTACCACAATTTTTCGTTTTGTTGCATTTGTCTTAATATAATTTTGAGTATTTTTTTTTCGGTTATCTTTCTTTTGTTTTTATTTATTTCTGTTTTATTTGTGGGAATTATTAGTCCCACAAGACCTCCGTTCTTATTTCAGAAACACCGAACCTAAGACAACCGCATCCATTGCGAATTAATTTCCCATTGCAAAAATACTACCATTTCCTATTTATCCTTGTCGAACACACCCATCTATAACTAATCGAGCGCAGAAATAATCACACGAAACCTGACTCAGACTTAATCCATGTAACGGTTATACTCTTAAACAGTGTGAGCAGATTAGAAATGATATTTCGCTGTAAAGCCAACTAAACGCGCGCATGATTTCAAATTAATAATCTGTATCGGAGACATGCGTTACAGGTTCGAGTCGCTGTTCTTCGGAAAATCCTAGGCCGGGGGGGGGGGGTGCTATTTCTCAGTTGCAGCCTATTACCTCCAACAGACAGAAATGTCAATTATTCAAAGTGTTCTCCAGTTTAAACATCATTGGAATCGCCCTCTATATTTCATAGCAATATAAAATTCATAGTGTATTGTTTATACGGAAGTATAAGCTTTAACGAATTACCTGTGTTTCGTGTCCAGAACTAGTACATTACCACAGTAAGCTATATCTATATTTGCACATGTCTGTCTGTGTTAAATAGAACATAACTGGGGGCCATATAGGTGGCTCCAATGTGATCTAACAGTGGTAACTTTTTATGAGAAAGACAATAGCGCATGTTACAATTTTCTAAATTGGCGATGTTGGAGTCAGGGACAGAAAACGTGGGAGTGACAACAAACTCGATAAGATTTTTTTGTCGCCAATTTATACATAATCATATCAATGATATGATGATTCTAATGGTGTGATTTAAAGATGTCAAACGTGTTCGAGTCAGGGTTGTGGAGGTGAGAGGCACCAAAATTCATACAAAAATATTATTATCACCGATTTCCACCAAATTGATACATATTCTTCTCCATGATATGCGAAATCTAATGGAGTGGTGTTAAAAACGCCAAATTGGTACCGTTTTAGGGGAGCAGACAATTGATGAAACTAAAACAATTAGCTATATACAAATTTCACATAAAAGCAACCAAGTGGAAATGTTTCCGTTAGGAGTCAAGAATATAAATTCAAGAACTGACTAGTGTCTAAACATATAACATAAAACGCACAAACTTAGTACAAGAATACAAGCGGAATACATAGTCAATAAATAAAGTTGAAATTGCCAAGGTTTCAGGTCGAAATCAAAGCAGTTTCTAACGTCGGATTTTGCAGTGACAAGGTATAATTTATTATATTTAATGAATCTGGAGTGAGCGTTTATCAAAGCGTCAATTTGACGGTCAGGTGGGTGACACGGAAGGTTATCTTTCACACAACCAGCAGACTCAAACCAAAAATGCTGTATATTGTCTTTCCAAGTTATTCGTTGTGCTTCAAGCATCGTGTCAGACGTTACAAACTCAAATATCAACAGCTCGTTCTGAGAGTCAAATCTTTTGAGAGATTTTGGCGATTTTATTAGTTGAGCAACAATATATAGATTGTGTTGTAGCAACTGGCTCTGTTGTAGCAACTGGCTCTGTTGTAGCAACTGTCTCAAATTCAGTCGATGTGTCCATGGCTGGGACATGAAAGATCCATTGCAGCACCTTGACAGTTTAAAAAAAATCGTTTTGTACAATGTGTATGACATGACCAGCAATAGAACACCGTGCACATATGATTTCTGTATTTTTGCCATTTCCTGGCATGGCCATATCCCTGATATTTAAAAGATCGTAATGGATTTGGAACATATGTATATTCATATATCCAACCTTCATTGTCTGTGGATGTTCGCGCTGATTGACGGTTAAACGATAGCTGTACAAAGAAACGTTTTGTCCATCAATTGTCTTTGAAATTATACGGACTGGTATTCCCCGTAGTGCTAACTCCGTCAATATTTACGATTCAGAAGTATCAGCAATATCGTTATTTCTCAACACAGCTATGCTACTATTCATTGCCATGTGATGAGTAACCAACATTGGTGCTTGTGCAATAGATGTTAACTGCCGACTATCGAAGAGCGTCAGGTTGAACTTTCGTTGAACATTCACTCAGGAGAGATCCACTTATAGGCCCAGTCCTGATTGGAAAGATTTAAATTGTGTGCAGAAACGCATGTAGCGTTTTATCAACGACACATGCGTAGGGTCTCTTCATCCGAATCAAAGCCATGAATTCTAGTACTGATTACATACCTCAGCACAATCTGAACTTAGCGAGTCTTTAGTCCAGAGATAACTGCGCTTTTTTGTTTGTTTAAGTTGCCATATGAAAAGCAAATAATCGGAAACCAGCCTATCAGCGGCCTCAGACTACTTTCAGATTATGGTCCGGTCAAATACGGATATATAGCTGAAACGGTGGCCCGTTTAACCGCTGCATATAGCAAACTCCCGGTACTTCTCCACAGTAATACATACGTGATCAGTACTATAGTTAAACATTTAACAATCATCAATACGACTTCAAAGAGACATGACCCAACACAAACAAAAATATACGAAAAACAGAAAACACAACTGCAGACATAAGAAAAAATAAAACAAATAACATAAATTTAATCTTAAACATTGGAGAGGCGTGACTAGCCGATTGAGAATAATTAACCAAAGCCATCGAAATCCTAAACCGAAATCGTAACAACGAATATGGAAAAACAACAACGGATAGAAAGAACACAAATTCTAGTGACGTAGTACCCTTTTCGTAATAATTATCTGTCGTTCATTATGCGAAAGATGTCTACTGTCATAATAAGACGAAACCATTACATAAATAGGCCCGAAGAAAGGATTTCTGATTACATAAGTTACTTTAACTCTTTCTTTACTAAATAGCAATTGGCGAATAGTTCCTTTAGAAAATGTTCAGATATTAAGTTCAACAAAACTTATTAACTGAACATTTTCCATCAAAGAATATGAATCCCTTTTCACTTGTATTATCTTTTCGTTTGTCTGTCATCTGCTCATTTTTCCTGAACATCACTCCAAATGCATGGTATACCATTCTAATATATATTTTTATGACTGGGTGGAAGAATCCAATTAATAAATAAAGGGTTAATTCGAGGTCAGAATTCATAAATACATGTACACAAATGGTAGGTCTGAACGTCCTAAATTCATGTACACAAATGGTAGGTATGCACGTCCTAAATATACATGTACACAAATGGTAGGTCTGAAACGTCCTAAATTCATGTCCACAACTGGTAGGTCTGAACGTCCTAAATTCATGTACACAAATGGTAGGTCTGAACGTCCAAAATTCATGTGCACAAATGGTAGGTCTGAACGTCCTAAATTCATGTACACAAATGGTAGGTCTGAACGTCCAAACAGGAATAGTAAGACGAACGCGAATCAGTGAATCGTAATAGGCTTTTCGCTGAAATCAATGCCTCAGATTCAAGAGCTGTATTCGGTGTTCCAGACCTCCAGTTACAACAACAACATTCATAATACAATTTTCTGTTTGCTGATTTATTCTGATGAAAACTTTGATTAATAAAATGTGACATAAATTGTATATAGATCCATACATACCTCCTAATGCCATCTTGTTACTGGATAATTATCAACAATAATTATGCCGCCTCTCTAGAACACCAAAAATATATATTAAATAAATGGATAGAAAATGGAATATTTTAGAATTCTCGTTCCAAACGTGTTATGTTATACATTAGAATCTAACTAATTAAAATATGTTTCATAAAAAGTGTCCCGGAGCACTAAATATATCAATAAATGTCTTCGTTTATAAGGAAATGTGATTCAGGTGGTTTTGTGGCAACAGGTGTAATTGATGAAACTATTTACTTTGAATTCTTGAACAATTTCCACCAGACAGCAAATTGAAAAACTCATCCACAGGCTCAATGTTAAAACATGGTAGATACATGTGTTCTATTTATTGTCGTTACGAAAAAGTTCGCCTTTATATTATTAGAGTTCGGCAACTGACCAATCTGCGAAATTAATTTTGTGTAGTACAAGCACCAGCATGTAAATTAAAACTTCCTGGGTGCTATTCACCAAGCGAGACTTTTTTATAAACCAGGTAGTTTATATGGTAGCGGCTGAACGCAAAGGTATCTTTGCTTTAGCTCAAACGACACACGCTGTCGATGGTGTGATTGATCCAATCTATCAGATTTGTCACCTATCAATTGACGCCGTCTTACGACTAATTCATGAACACTCACCGGCCACAATCGGCATGTATAACGGTATAATTTTTGGGTATAATTGTGTGGAGACTCATGCTTGCGTTTATATATCTGCAGAATGAGTTTCAATGATATTAATGAGTTTTTTTTTAATTAGCACAATGTGAAAATGAAGAGCCAAGAAGATAACGTCTCAGAAGAATATTGTTTGTGTTTTGGTTCTGTTTGGATATTTCCCGGCTATTTCCAAAGAAATTTCTTTCCATGCATCATTTTTCCGGCGCTGGTGAATGGTGCCGGTTTCTTTGTTCTTTAATATTTTGATTCTTCTCTCCACAATGCCCAAAAAAGTGTTACGCTCGTCGGCAGTGGGGGGGGGGGGGGGTCTGGAAAACAATTGCACATATAGGGCCCAAAAAGTTTTTTCCGACCCCGATGGACCCACCACCCCATTTGTGCAAATTCGTTCCTCCAAATGTTAGGGACCCACCCACTTTCTCATGTTTTTTAGCCGTTCTTCAATAACTGTGTTAACTGCCTTTCAATCCCATTCACTATCCTCTTTTGGTGCAAAGTGTGTAAAATTAAGACTCAAGCAATAACATCCTTAATCGGTAAAGCAAAGGTCAGAAAAACGAAAAATAAACTGTATTTCCAGGTGTTTCCTGGTGTTTCCAGTATCTAACAACAATAATAAAGCATTGTGTAGGTACACTGTATGTCACAAATTGCCCTATAGACCGCATTATAGACTTAATATATCGAGCGTGTTTAGTCTGACAGAGAACACTGGCCAGTGTAAATAGTGATAAACAGGTCAGGGGTTCTACAATTATTTGTGCATGATCAAAGAACTCTTTAGTCTTATTCACCAGGGTGGGTGAGGAGGGGAATTGTTTTGGTTAGGTATAATACACATAGATATATGGTTATCATACCCCCGATATTAGTCAGCGGGTATATAGTTGACGTCTCGAGCCGTCCGTGTGTCCGTCCGTACAAACATTTTGCATCATAACTCAAGAGTCGGTTGTCATATTTTGATGCTCTATGACATGTGACGGACCAGAAATGGGGAACGAATATGCATAATATCACGGATTGTGAGTACCAATGCCTACCAGAGTTATCCATGGGCCCTGTTTAAGAAATTAAATCCGTAAACAGTTTTTGCCATATAAGTTGAAGTGTCGGTTGTCGAATTTTGAAGTGGGTTGGTATGGTGATAGACCTGAATGATACGGGAAGGATGTGTGCAGATATTACTGCATATCACAGGTTTTGCCTGTCGATGCATACCAGAGCTACGAACTTGGTTCCATCCGTAAACACATTTTGCATTATTATAACTCAACCATTTGTATGTATATTTGTGCACTAGAGTCTGCAGTATAGTCTCAGTCAGATTTTATTCTTGATTTTAGTTTGAACTTTGAAGACATTGAAGAATGTCATTTCTCAAAGCATCTGAATGCAGAACATTATTTCAGTTCATCTATTTGTAAGCGATAACAGTATACAATTAGTATTGTAGTTTAGTCTTGTTGAGCAGTATTTAAGCTTCAAGATGAAGTTCGTAAATTCAAGGAGAATAGCGTCACCTTCAGTTGGGATTGTCTGAACAATAAACAGTAACGGCCATTCATCATAACCAATTCAGTTTTATTTGGATAAGTTCTGCAAATTAACATTACTTGCAATCATTAAAAAGATGAGAAATAACCAAAAGGAATGAATTTGATTGCATGCCAGAACAAGACAGTATTTCAGACATTAGAAATTTAAGAGACACCCTTTTCAATTTCATGTTATGCAACAATCGGGCCAATGATATCTAGTCATCATTGAGTATTCACCATGTAGTATTTGTGATACAGTTTTGTTATGTTATTACTTTTATTCGGGTAATACAACTGGGTAATACATTAATTTTTTTCACTAAATTACTGTTTTCCACTGATAAGTGGGACGGGATCCTGTGAAATCCAGAATGTTGCTAAATCTGAGGCTAAATAGTCACTATAGCTGTCTATATAGCCATATGCCAACAAACATGATACTAACATGCTTACAAACAACATTACATGGTCAGTACTTGTAAATTGTTTGAAAAAAACACATTTTTGAAAAAAAATTACAAGCACGATTGTTTCGGCCTCTGGACCACCCACCCACCCCGTCCCTATATACGGATTTTTTTTGTAGACCCCCTCATGTCGTCGGTGGTATATTTTGCCCCTCGTCCTTTTCCTCGGTTGCTCATTGTTGAAATGTGTACAAACGTGTACTGTTACACGCAGCATGTTTATGTGACCGGTGGTCAATCTATGATTGACGCCAATCACCTTGATTGGATAATCCTATATGGCGCGGCGATGTCTTCCCATCGATATGTCCACCGACAGCTTCGCATTGAGCGTCGCCTCGTAAAACTACCTGGACTATATTATAAACCCAGCCGGTGAATAGCACCCCAGGTGTAATAAATTCTGGCCCGGAAACGATATGAAGTACTGAATTATTTTTATGCGAAGCTATACGTTGCATTATTGAGTTTACATATATATCGGGTGTGACTAAACACCGCCCGGACCAGCCCGGACCAGCCCGGACCCCCCCATATGGACTATATGAGTGATTTTAAGGGCAATATAAGTGCAGGGGTGTCATGGAAACCCACTCAGGGTCACTATTAACCCTCAAAATGCCGGCATCGGCAAAATGTTCGCCGCGAAATGAAGCTAACAGCCCGAACCACCCCTGCTGCGTCCAGGTGTGATTTTAGTATCCATATCTGTGCGAGTGTGTTAATGAAACCCAAATACGCGCGGAGAGTGGTCAAGGTCAAACGGAAGTGCCGTTTATTAACCCCTAAACTTCCCAGATTCAGCCAGAATTACAAAATTGCGCCCCAAAAAACAAACTCACAGCCCGGACCCCCTTAATATCCTCGTACTTCTAATAACTCCTTACATATGTGTTGTGGAACTACCCTCGACTACACTCACGAAGATACAAGGGCGAGTCGCCCACAAATGCCTGGCAATTAACCCCCAAAATGCCGCCATCGACGATTATGTTTACCCATAACGTGCTGACAGCCCGGACCAGCCGGGACCATCCCGGTCCAGCCCGGACCCCCCATATGGACTATATGAGTGATTTTAAGGCCAACATAAGTGCAGGGTGTCATGGAAACCCACTCAGGGTCGCTATTAACCCTCAAAATGCCGACATCGGCGAAAATGTTCGCCGCGAAATGAAGCTAACAGCCCGGACCGCCCCTGCTGCGTCCAGGTGTGATTTTAGTATTCATATCTGTGCGAGGGTGTTAATGAAACCCAAATACGCACGGAGAGTGGTCAAGGTCAAACGGAAGTGCCGCTTATTAACCCCTAAACTTCCCAGATTCAGCCAGAATTACAAAATTGCGCCCCCAATAAACAAACTCACAGCCCGGACCCCCTTAATGTCCTCGTACTTCTAATAACCGCTTACATATGTGTTGTGGAACTACCCTCGACTACACTCACGAAGATACAAGGGCGAGTCGCCCACGAATGCCTGGCAATTAACCCCCAAAATGCCGCCATCACCGATTATGTTTACCGATAACGACGCTGACAACCCGGACCGCACCTGCTGCGTCTAGGGGTGATTTTACTATCCATATCTGTTCGATGGTGTTAATGAAATCCATCTACGCACGGAGAGTGCTCAAGGTCAAACAGAAGTGCCGGTATTAACCCCTAAACTTGCCAGCTTCAGTCATAATTACAAAATTGTGCCCCCAATAAACAAACTCACAGCCCGGACCCCCTTAATGTCATCGTACTTATAATAACTCCTTACATATGTGTTGCGGAACTACCCTCGACTACACTCACAAAGAACCACGGGTGAGTTTCCCCACGAAAGTTTGGCAATTAACCCCCAAAATGCCGCCATCGCCGAATATGTTTACCGATAACGACGCTGACAACCCGGACCGCACCTGCTGCGTCTAGGGGTGATTTTACTATCCATATCTGTTCGATGGTGTTAATGAAATCCATCTACGCACGGAGAGTGCTCAAGGTCAAACAGAAGTGCCGGTATTAACCCCTAAACTTGCCAGCTTCAGTCATAATTACAAAATTGTGCCCCCAATAAACAAACTCACAGCCCGGACCCCCTTAATGTCATCGTACTTATAATAACTCCTTACATATGTGTTGCGGAACTACCCTCGACTACACTCACAAAGAACCACGGGTGAGTTTCCCCACGAAAGTTTGGCAATTAACCCCCAAAATGCCGCCATCGCCGAATATGTTTACCGATAACGAAGCTAACAGCCCGGACCGCCCCTACTGCGTCTAGGGTGATTTTAGTGTACTTAACTGTTCACGTGTGTCGTGGGAACTCACATACACACGGACGATGGTCACGGCCAAACAGAAGTGACGATATTAACCCCTAAACTTGCCTGATTTATTCAGAATTACAAAATTGTGCCCCCAATAAAAGAAACGAGGGCGAGTCTCCGGCCAAAACATCGAAAGATTACCAACATAGAAATGCGATGTGTTTGTTCGTTATAACATTTATTGATATAATTAACATAATTAATATTTTAACATAGAAATAATAGAATCTTCGTGAGTGTAGTCGAGGGTAGTTCCACAACACATATGTAAGGAGTTATTAGAAGTACGAGGACATTAAGGGGGTCCGGGCTGTGAGTTTGTTTATTGGGGGCGCAATTTTGTAATTCTGGTTGAATCAGGGAAGTTTAGGGGTTAATAAGCGGCACTTCCGTTTGACCTTGACCACTCTCCGTGCGTATTTGGGTTTCATTAACACCCTCGCACAGATATGGATACTAAAATCACACCTGGACGCAGCAGGGGCGGTCCGGGCTGTTAGCTTAATTTCGCGGCGAACATTTTCGGCGATGCCGGCATTTTGAGGGTTAATAGCGACCCTGAGTGTGTTTCCATGACACCCCATGCACTTATATTGGCCTTAAAATCACTCATATAGTCCATATGGGGGTCCGGGCTGGACCGGGATGGTCCGGGCTGTCAGCGTCGTTATGGGTAAACATAATAGTCGATGGCGGCATTTTGGGGGTTAATTGCCAGGCATTTGTGGGCGACTCGCCCTTGTATCTTCGTGAGTGTAGTCGAGGGTAGTTCCACAACACATATGTAAGGGGTTATTAGAAGTACGAGGACATTAAGGGGGTCCGGGCTGTGAGTTTGTTTATTGGGGGCGCAATTTTTTTATTCTGGCTGAATCTGACAAGTTTAGGGTTAATAAGCGGCACTTCCGTTTGACCTTGACCACTCTCCGTGCGTATTTGGGTTTCATTAACACCCTCGCACAGATATGAATACTAAAATCACACATGGACGCAGCAGGGGCGGTCCGGGCTGTTAGCTTCATTTCGCGCCGAACATTTTCGGCGATGCCGGCATTTTTAGGGTTAATAGCGACCCTGAGTGGGTTTCCATGGCACCCCAGCACTTATATTGGCCTTAAAATCACCCATATAGTCCATATGGGGGGTTCGGGCTGGACCGGAATGGTCCGGGCTGGTCCGGGCTGTCAGCGTCGTTATCGGTAAACATAATCGGCGATGGTGGCATTTTAGGGGTTAATTGCCAGGCATTCGTGGGCGACTCGCCCTTGTATCTTCGTGAGTGTAGTCGAGGGTAGTTCCACAACACATATGTAAGGGGTTATTAGAAGTAAGAGGACATTAAGGGGGTCCGGGCTGTGAGTTTGTGTATTGGGGGCGCAATTTTGTAATTCTGGTTGAATCAGGGAAGTTTAGGGGTTAATAAGCGGCACTTCCGTTTGACCTTGACCACTCTCCGTGCGTATTTGGGTTTCATTAACACCCTCGCACAGATATGGATACTAAAATCACACCTGGACGCAGCAGGGGCGGTCCGGGCTGTTAGCTTCATTTCGCGGCGAACATTTTCGCCGATGCCGGCATTTTGAGGGTTAATAGCGACCCTGAGTGTGTTTCCATGACACCCCTGCACTTATATTGGCCTTAAAATCACTCATATAGTCCATATGGGGGGTCCGGGCTGGACCGGGATGGTCCGGGCTGTCAGCGTCGTTATGGGTAAACATAATAGTCGATGGCGGCATTTTGGGGGTTAATTGCCAGGCATTTGTGGGCGACTCGCCCTTGTATCTTCGTGAGTGTAGTCGAGGGTAGTTCCACAACACATATGTAAGGGGTTATTAGAAGTACGAGGACATTAAGGGGGTCCGGGCTGTGAGTTTGTTTATTGGGGGCGCAATTTTTTTATTCTGGTTGAATCAGGGAAGTTTAGGGGTTAATAAGCGGCACTTCCGTTTGACCTTGACCACTCTCCGAGCGTATTTGGGTTTCATTAACACCCTCGCACAGATATGGATACTAAAATCACACCTAGACGCAGCAGGGGCGGTCCGGGCTGTTAGCTTCATTTCGCGGCGAACATTTTCGCCGATGCCGGCATTTTGAGGGTTAATAGCGACCCTGAGTGGGTTTCCATGACACCCCAGCACTTATATTGGCCTTAAAATCACTCATATAGTCCATATGGGGGGTCCGGGCTGGTCCGGGCTGGTCCGGGCGGTGTTTAGTCACACCGTATATATCGTCAGCGAACATTATCGAGTTGTTAATTGACTGTGATACGTTGACGTCCGGACGTATTGGAAGACAATGGTCTCCCGGCGCGACAAGGTTGAACATATATAGGTCCCAAGACATCAACATCACATCAAGTTACCGCCAATTAACCACGATAACTTATGTTCTGCCGAGAGTCGTGGTAATCAGCGCCCGTTGACATTTGATTCTGTCACAGTATCCAATATGTGTCCCCTCATAAAGCTGCACAGCGTAATACTCGATGGAAGACGATAAGCTAGCAGATTGCATGTCTTGCTCTTCCTTATGTTACGTTTCGTTGTGTGAACCTGTGAATTACACGATGTTTCTGATCTGAAAGCAGAAACCTTATTTCTTGAAGGTACTCAATCCGACCAGACGGTCCCCATACCATCATGATACAAAAACATTTCTTCAAAATACGTTTTAGTTATCAGCATCGATTTATTGCAACAAAATAATGCTAACCACTATGGTATCAAATTTCCCAAACAATCTTATTTATCAACATTTTGTTCAACAAAATATGGCCGTATTATCTATCACTAAAGTATCACGATATTTGCCACTTGATTTGAGAGTCTTCATCCGCAATTTTGTCTGAGACCCTCCTTTTGACCACGTGTTTCTGTGCCACATATTATTACACATCTCGAGAAATAACTAACTTCAAAAATCGATATCTGATCACTCTGAGCTTTGATGGGTGGGTTCCTCGACTAGAATCAAATATCTTTTACCCCAGAAGCTAAGGAAATAGTAATTTAGGAGTGTCTGATCGGATTGAGTACCTTTAAATATGTCCGGAAAGTAATAAGTAATACAAAAAACTATTGCCAAGGGAAATTAGAATATCCCCGATCCTATTTCGTTTGTTTTAAAAACTGTCATATACGTACAGAACGATATAATCAAGTGTCTTATTCTTATACGCACTGTATCAACCCTTGGAATTTATTGACTTTATGCATATCAAATTCCCCTTATGTTTACTAATAGTATTCGTAACACGATGTTCGCAAGATGAGTATCATTTTCTGTTACATACTGGCTTTTACTTAGGAGACAACTGAAATTCAAAGAGTGAGCTTTCAATTTTTCTTCTGTTGAACCTTCTACTTGAAAGTTCGGCGGAGGACGGATTTCGTCTGCAATGTTACTGTAAAATTGTTTTATGATTGTCATCGACAGGCAGCTTAAATATGATAGACTGAAAGCTATGTCAGTATCACAGAATGTGTAAAGATAAAACTTTAAAATAAATTAATATTGATTTTCTCAATTTAAAATTAGGATTTGACATGATACGCAGTGCGGAACCCCGCCCCTCTCTGAAATGTCGCGGAAAAATTTATCTGGTGGAATAAAAAAAACACTTGACTTCTTATGCATGTATAATATCTGAAATACAAACTCACCATCTTGATAATCAGCAGATAGTCAGTTTAAAAGATTTCGGCCTTCCTCGGTGTTTACTATGCGAGAGACAGCTACATCTTCGAAGTAAACAATATTACATAATCATTATGTAATATTGTTTACTTCGAAGATGTAGCTGTCTCCCTTATATTAAATGCTGAAGAAGGCAATAGAGATCGAAAGCATCTAAATGGAACTATCTGCTGATTATCTATTTATACGACGTCCCTGAAATCCCATGACATATAGGATGGACCTTTAACCCTGATCATCCTGTTGTGACTCTTGTGTAAGAGTGCATCTGCTACGTCGTTTCTTACTCGATTTACTTTCCAGGGGTCGGTGGTTTTTACATGTATTGGCGTGCTTTCCCCACTGTTCTTTCCTCCGCATAAACTGACGTCATAAGGCTTAGAAGCTGAAACGACGATACACCACATGTATAATAAAACAAACAATCGATTTCCTGATTAAATCTGGCACCCTCCGTCTAGGACAAAGTCCGTATGGCAGCATTATGCCAGCATATACCATTCACATTCTTGTGCCCGTAGAAGAATTGCATGCAGACGCAAGATAAATTTGTCAGCTCTGATGTGCTCATGTGTCACTGATACCTACGCCTTTTGACACCAACTGTGTCCCGTGTTAAATAATCACTAACAAGACGCATATCATTACGATACCATTAGTACGATCTGGTGACTTATAATTACATTTCTTTCGATATCTAAATGTAAATGAGGGTAAGTTGTCATGGTAATATTTGTCAATGGACACCAGATAGGCGATTTCGTTCCGTTTTATGTTACGGGAGGCTAGGGCAACGTCAGACCAATTTCAACTGGCCGGGTCGTTGCCATAGCTATATGCTACAGTATACTTCGGACAGGCATTTTTATTCTGTGAATTTCCAAGTAGTATTGATGCAATGTATTCCGACATTTTGTGGAACGCTTCTTCTTGTGTGCGATGGCGATATACACGCCTTTTTCTGTAGGGAGTCGCATAATTTCCGCGTGTGTTCGAATCCATCTTCAGTTGCAAAAATCAATGCGTTGGGTCTAGACAGATCACCCAACGTGGGAATGCCTCCCTCTAGTTCCATGTGGTGGTCGGTGCTAAGGTGTCCGCCGTCGGGTCGGGTACCGACGTTAATGGCTGACCCGGGTACCGACTTAAATGGCTGCCCCATGTACTACACGTGCCCGGGGTATAATGCACACGTTAAAGAATCCTACTGTGGACAAGAGATCTAAGGCACCGCAAGTTTGTAACAAGAAAACCATAGTCAGAAATGGTAACGCGCTCAATATCATATATTATATACCCATGATTGTAATTATAGAATCGTTTTCATTTCTGTTATTTGTAATTGGCATAGCTTATCACAAACCAAAAATCAACATTATTGACATAATGTAAACATAATGTAAACGAAATGGAAATTCTCAACTACACATTTTACCGGGCTCGGCCTCGGGGTCGCTCTACAGCTCGTAATCGGGGTCGCACTACAACTTTTAATGTGTCCCAATAATTAACATTCTATAAATAGAACCCGCAACTCTATGGCAGCGCCCAGGCGAAACAGGAATTTGTACATTAGTATACACGCGGCGCGCGTAATAAAAATACGCATGCACAGTGGAAATACGACATAGCCTTTACTGTGTTATCATGGGTCTCGAGGCCGAATAATCTCAATTAATCTATTTAATTAAATTGCATCCAGGCGTATATATGGTAGTCATAGTGTATAGGACAAACACGCATTTCATATGTTCAGATACCAGCGGTCAATTCTATGGGTTTATTTTATTTAAACATTTCTACCCGCAATCCTCAATATTTATTTGTCCATATGTAAGAGCAAACTAATAACATGAGTAAATAAAATAGATGTGTTCTAGGTTCGCGCTTTTAAAAAAAACTTTCAACAACTCACAACAGTAGTAATGAAACTAAGTTAAAAGTGACCATTTTTATTTGAAGTCCAATATATTAAGAATCATTAACTAGGAGTTATTATTATAGTGAAAACACCATCCAAGAAAGTAAAACAAAAGCCGGAAATAGGAAGAGGTAAAATCCAGTGCAATGTTCAAAGTCCGTAACCCTTGAATACTCACAATTTAAGGGCACAAATACATGGACACATAATTTTATAGACATATATTTAAACATAGATGCCAGAACAAAACGTATGAATATAACACAACCCCAAAAATGTAACAAATCTTCTCAACGATAGCTGACCTCCATGCCAAATCTCGATTGTCACACAAAACAGTGATCGCCATATACACTTGTTCCCCATTGTATATAATGGGCGGCAGGAAGAAAGCCTGTATTGGCCATGCCGCTCCTGTGCACATTTACAGGACAGATTATTATGTTTTTCTATTTTGTATTGTAATTTGTGCAATCCAATCCAAAGTCTCATATAATGTATATTGTGGCATATATTTGGTCAGGTTAACCAATATTCTGTGCCTTTTGAAGGAATGAAAAATCCACAGGCACCGAATAGCCTTCCAATGTCATTCAAAAATCCCATCCCTTGTAGAGAAAAGATAGGGAAAATGAAAGCATGACCTGCTACCATCTTCGTTTTCCGTACCACACAAGGCCTCTACTAGTACCAGGACTGTGTCGAGAACCAGCAATATAGCTGATTCTTCTGAATATCGGCTGAGCAGGATCCAAACGCAGTGACAGATGTGCATGTAATTTCCAAAACAATTGGAAAAGGTGAACAGATGCTACTGCACGCGATGTTATGGCCTGCATCCGACCGCAACAGCCAACGACGTGGAAGTTTGGATACATCAATGTACATTTTTCACTGGCCACATTTGTGCCACCCACTATGTGGGATGGACATGGCCAGGAGAACTGCGCGAATAAATAAGTTATATAGCTGTAGTTGTTCTGTCCCAGCTCATGGATCAGATAAATTATTCATGACCAACGTTGTGCTCTGTCTCGGTGCAGTCTGCAATGGGCCGTTTATGTACCATTTGGGAACGAATTAAAAATATAATCAAAGTAGATATGGTATCAAGATAATCTCAATTGTGAAGACAACCTTGAAAAAATGCTATCAAACAAAGAATTATCTATAAAACTACAAACTTATCGTTACACGGACTTTCTCAGAAATGCCGTGCATTTGATCATCTTAATCAATTTCTTGATGAATAATGGCCAACGAAAAATGTAAGGTCTGACAAGAATAAACATTTGAGGAATCCCAAGCCCATTTTGAAATTATACGGCGAACGTGCTTTCACCTTTACCATATCTGCTCTGTGAAACTCTCTTCCGTTTGAACTCCGTTTCGACTTCGATGTATTTAAAGGGGAGGACAAATGACCAATTTTGCATGGGGATTTTCATGCAAATCTCCAGAGCAGTAGTTACAGAGTTGCACATACCTCTGAGTGTGACTTGATGTGGTATTGGAAACAATAGGTATTTATCTGGCGGGTCCGCTTGGCACTTGTTCCATTATATTGTTGATGTATTTATTTTTGAATTTTATATTGATTTTTCAAATGTAGGTCATGTCATGTACTTCCAGAAACAAATTCTCACAAATATCTTTATTGCAAAGTTTTATAATTGACCTAGAGCACCTGCCACTCCAATGATATGCCTACTTTGGAAAATTGCTTCAACCAAAACTTTCGCTCCAGAGATTTGCATGCAAATCCCCATCCAAATTTTTTCACTTGACCTCCCTATAGATACAGCTGTTCTTATTTCATACCCTGAGCCGAATGACAACGCTAATATAAAGACCGAAAACAATAACTTTACGTGCCTTGCGCATAACACTTTAATACGTGGTTGTTTATATATATATATTTGTGTTGTGTTTAAGTCTAGCGTTTTTAGCCTTGGATATGCGCTTTATACATGTACATATCGTATTATAATAGCTAGATATTGGCCGTCAACTCAACGCGTTCTCTAGTTTTGTCTGTAAAGAATTGTACCAGCATTCAGATGAACGTAGAGTGCATCACTCGAAACGCAAGTCACGAAAAGAGACATTGCTAGTTGCAAAAAAATGTTCCACAAGAGACGGAAATATCATACATATCCAGTGAAGCCAACTCTCCAAAACAGCAGTCAAAGTTTCTTATAAATTGGAATATATTAGAAACACCGGGATCTTGTGATATGGACATGTCATGGAAACCAGTTGGAAAAGCAGAAATCAGTAGAAACCAAATGTACGTGTTTTGTAATCGATAGAAGCTCGAAAAACAGTGAAATGGATCAACACGATGATTTCATGAAGGAGAATCCCAAAATTGATATACGACGACCGGCACGATAGCTGGCGTAACGCTTTCACATATTTTTCAAACAGAATGTGATTATCCTGCTCATCGAGAGATTTCTCAGAAAGAAAAGCTTGATTACTGAATTAAACCACAAACAAAGATAATAATTATAGTTATGGAAATATCCGCAAAATTCCGCGTACATTAGAAAATAACTGAGGACTTCGGTCTAAGAACATATTCATATGGAAGTGATTCTGAATTGTGATCAGATGTACAGTAATGCCCTAATTAATCCGACTACATAACCACAGCAGAATTATGGGTAATTTTTCATTCATCGGAAAGCTCTCGGGGAGAGCTTTCCTATGAATGGCAACAAGCCATATTTCCGACTAAATCCTGAAAAATAACCCATAATTCTTCTGTGGTTATGGAGTCGATTAATTAGGGCATTACTGTATTTCTAATCCAGTCAGTTCGCTTCCCATCGTGGTATCTCGTCATTCAAATTCTTTCTGTCGTACTATGGCCTAAGTGCTGAAACGACATAAACCATACTCAATCAATCACCAGTAGACTTGCTGTTGTCTTCAAATTCTGGATAACTGAAATTTTGACTATTGTAACTCCATTAAAAAACCCTGCTTATGGAAACTCATCTCAATCTGGTACGCGGGAATATATTTAACTGGTACGCAAGATTCATGCTCCCTGCTAACTGGTTCTATAGGGATTCAATATATGCTACACCGCAAATGAAAAGTTTGATCAAATTCAGTCTCATCGAACTGGATATTTGGAAGTTATGAACATTCTTCAGCAAAAGCTATCATATTACGTATAGTGTGAAAACAATGTCATATAGTCAATATCTTCTTAATCGATATGCAGGATTCACACTTCCATGTTCAACACCGATACTCGCGAAAATAGGTTCATAATCGATGTATAATATTCATGTATGTTCATTTTAGATTATTTGATTCTGAAATAAGCCGATAGTGGAATTATATCCGTTATTCCGTTTTATGGCGCTGGCAATAGTGAAAATACATTTTAAAGAATGTACATCTGGTAAGTCGTGAGGTGGTTTATTCGTTTTATATTTCCGTTCAATGATAACGAACTTATACTAAGTTGTTATGTGTCGATAATGGCACTTACAAGTTACAACACTATCAATTTCAGTTCGTTGTGGACTCAAAATAATGCGAATCTACGCCGATTATGAATTTAAACCAAATCCTATTATACATGTATAAGCCGATAACTTGCTTATTTTCGAGCTGCCCTGTTAACTGGTATTCAGGGTTATCCATAACAATTACAGCTCATTTAATTTGGGGCCAGAATATCTGTTATCGGAAATATGTATGCGGCGTGGCACATGAGAGTTGGGCTATTTGTAGAATTAGAGCTTAAGGATTTATGGCAAATTGAATTTTCTAAATACATACGCGATCTAAATTTAGAGACAAATTATAAAAATGTCGATAATTTGATATGCAATAATGTTCGCGATCGCCCGTTAATTCTATTGAAGAGTTGTGAAATGCCAAAGAATTGACATAACCCGAAAATTTTGTTATTGCACCATCAATATCACTCAGAAGCAGCGAATTATCGGTTATTTCCAGGCTACAAGCATTGCCGGCGTTGTTGCAAGAAGATTTGACGTATTTCAAGCCAAAGTACCCAATTATATGTCAGCGTGTCTAGAAATCGAATGTTATAATATGAGTAATAGGCACTTAGAGCCCAGGGACTTACGATTTCTTAGCAATACACAAACTATCATTGGCCATTGATTGGCTTGAGTTCCCGACAATATATGTGATGTTATAGGTATTCAAAATTTGTCCTGGAACAAATTTGGCATACAATTAGCTTCACAATTATGCAGGTCGGCTTCAGTGATAGTTCCAGTATCAACACGGTATATAATATATTTACCCATGGTTCACACTGTCAGTGGCCAATTGGCGATTGGCCAAAGGAAATTAATTTGGTCGAACTTTTTTACCAAAAAGTTTCAAGGCCATATAATTAGTTCGTTATGGACTCAAAATGAGGCGATTCTAAGCCGGTTATGAACCTAAAATAAATCGTTATAAGCAGATAACGTGCTGATTTTCTGGAGAACAGGCTGATAGAACATGCATGTAGCCGTATTGGATGATGACCAATTACACACAACGGTGTCAATAGCTCCAATTCCAAACAATAATATAAACACCCGTTTCCCCGAGTAGGATATTAGATCGCATCGAGAGTATGTAACACTGTTTCAAAAAAGGTTTAACCTACATGTCCAATGACAAAAAAGATAGTTTGAAAAAAATATCTCAAAATATCCGTTTGTATATGATATATGACACCGAGATGTCTATAAATCCACGCCAATAAAAAAGAAGTTGAAATACCATTGCCAGCAATACTTGAGTATAAGAATTAGGTAAAATATAATAAAACTGCGATAAATAATTGAATACAAATATAATATCCACCACATGGTTGTGAACTGAATGAAATAGTGAAAACGCCCATGCGACATGAGATGATGTATGTAAACAAGTGACGGAATAGACAAAATGAGGAGAAATGAAAGTGGAAATAAATGAAAGTGAAAACAATGCTAATGAACCATGATTCAGATTAATATGCAAATATGAAAGCGAAATTAACAAAGGATATATATAAAAACGTTCTGGACTGAGCACACTCATCATTAAATATAGACTGAACATTCTATGTGTGAAACTATAAATATCAATTGAAATTACCACAAATTGAACTTACTCATTGGCGATTATAAATAACACTGGTTTCGACACGTGACACGTAGTGGAGCAACCACACATGCTGCGATTCGTTATTACAATAATCATATGGTGATAATCAGGTGTAGTGCAACTTCTAATGACAGCCTACTATTATACCACTCGAATTATATATATATATTGTGCTATCATCACATTAAAATACCAAATTTGATAGGGGCTAAACTAATATAGTTATCACTAACAAGTTACCCGGCCAATCGGCAAACCTCGTCATTCCCCGTGACCGTTCCTAATAGGTCAAATGTCGAGTAGTCCAGAATGGTTACCCGGCGTTTTCCAGATTGAGAAGTAGTCAATCCATTACAAACCTTTGATGTGGTTTTCTATCAGTTAAAGCTACAAGGTTCTCCAACTTGTAAATTCGAACTACACACCCTTGACCCAGATCAAAATTCCCAACTTTGCGAAATCCCATTGCGTTTTATGTTTGCAGTGTTGTTTTTGTCGTCTCATGTTTCTTTGAATATGGTCTTGATGATTCTTGATTGTTCGATTCTAGTATTGTTCACGCCGGTCTCACTGTCGTGAGCTACATATAGGCTGCCATTATGCATGCTGTTGTGAAACGGGTCACCGCTTCAGCTATCAACTAGTCTGATTCGACCATAATTATGAGAGTAGTCCGAACCGGCTGCTGGGCTAGTTGCCGATCATTTGCTGTTCATATGCTAAAGCAACATGGCAGTTTGCGCTCCAAAGAAAAACTTAATATTCGCTTTTGATTTTCCCGGTATTGAAATAGGTCGACAAATTCTTGAACTACCTTTTTGTGGGCATTATACGCATTGAAGTCATAAAAAATACAACTTTGAACACTGTGTTCTGGGTCCCAAACGAATAACAGCCATGTACACGACATGGAACTGAAAATATCGTTACGTGCTAGTCTATTCCTGATATGGTAGTAATAAACAGTGTTGTAATCAGTTGGAAAATGGCTGTGATTATGGAAAGTATTTTTCAGAGCACACGAAGCCGGTCTATAAATACTTCGTGTATTTATCAACATCATACACCTTCCAAATTACGTTAACATAAATTGGAAGCTCGAGTGAGCCATGTCCGTTTAACCCTTTACCCAACAGAAGGGCCCTGTTAAAAATTATAAAATTGTTAAAGAATGTAGGCCAATGCATTCTCATATATATGCTAGGCGACCTATGGTCGACTCGCATATATAAGAGAATGCATTGGCACAGGGCATAACTGTAACTATCACAATGTGGTCAAGGAGCCGGTTCCAATGATATCCATATTTGTATGGTTTTATTGAGACAGACCGAAGATATTTTAGGCTGTTGAAGCTTTATTTGGCCGGTTTTGGCCGGTTTTGTTGGGTAAAGGGTTAACTCAAAGTACTTGGTTCCTAGCTTTGAGCCCAGTGTCAAGAGACCTTCTGTGATTTGTTATTGGCAAAAAGCTCCAAAGAATAACTGGACAATTGAAATCTAGCAAGACAATCAGAACTGGGTAAGTAAATGGTTCTCTCCTAATTGAATTTTCAAAGAAATGTCAATGTGACGGTCTTCTTCAGTTAACGTCTAGCAAACACACGTATTGGTTACTCCTCACAAGACCTTGAGTATCAGCAGGGTTGTGTTGAGAACTACCGATCTAGCTGATTCTTCTGAGTCTGAAATACTGGCTGAACTGATTCCAGACAGTCACAAAATGTTCGTAGAATGCCAAATACAATTGATGGTAAAAACATACTTTTAACCCTTTACCCAACAAAACGCCCAAAACCGGCCAAATAAAGCTTCAACAGCCTAAAATATCTTCGGTCTGTCTCAATAGAACCATACAAATATGGATATCATTGGAACCGGCTCCTTTACCACATTGTGATAGTTACAGTTATGCCCTGTGCCAATGCATTCTCTTATATATGCGAGTCGACCATAGGTCGCCTCGCATATATAAGAGAATGCATTGGCCTAAAAATAATTTTAATGTGTTAAGCCAATGCATTCTCTTATATATGCGAGGCGACCTATGGTCGACTCGCATATATAAGAGAATGCATTGGCACAGGGCCCTTCTGTTGGGTAAAGGGTTAAACGGCTATGGCCCCACATTCAATCGGTCATATATCACTCATTGCAGCTGTGTTTATGAGTTACAAGTACGAGAATTGTAACAACAAATAAAATATACAGACCATGAACACAAGAATCGCTCACAACCAAAGAGATGATCTAACGTCTCGACACTCAACATGTCCTCTTTGGGACTATTACTTTAACGTACATACCTAAAAGAGGGACTAAATCCGTCTCCTTTTATACTCAACATATGTGCAACAAATCAATGAATTTGAACCATGGATTAGTGCAAAATACACACATGTGCTATATGAACGACGCAAACAACATGGTAATAATCATAATGAAAATGAGTTTATGACTCGAGTCAAAAACTAATTTTCATTATTTCGGCCAATTTGGCCGTTTACTTCATGGCTATTTTTCATCTGACGTGTGTGTCGGGATAAATGATGTGGAGGATTTATGTAAATGTTAGCCCAAACTACATTTCCAAGTAACGATGGTTTTGTTGTTTATTTTGAGGAATAATACCGCGTCAGATGAATTCAGCCCAAATATGTTAACAGTTGTCGTGTCGAACATTCGCAGTAGGTTAGCGTTATTTAGTATTTGTGGATGTCCTTTAACATGGGGAAAATAGACTACTGCGCTTGAACGAGCATGTGAATTTGTCGTTTTTAATGTATAGCAACTTTATAATCAATAACAGAGGCATTCTCTGTCAAATAAGGTCGCTCTATTTACGATACCAATTGGAGAACTTTGTAAATTAAATTACGCGTAAACCAGCGTAAACGTATACCTGCTGCAAATAGAGAAGGTGCCGGAATCGGCGTACTCGCCCCAATCGACGTGTGCCAACTCGGAATAAAAGGCCAGCTCGGAATAAAAGATGTATACGGGGTGTTATATGGCGTTTGGTCCGTTGTTTCTCAATGAATATTATTGAAATTTGGTGTATATGTCCGGGCTGTGACATGGAATACAACAACGTTTGACTTGTTTTTAAATTTACAAATTTGTTGATTTTATTCATTTTTTTTTTAGTTCTGAAACACACTATAAAGTGTATATAATATAATAACGAACACGAGACATACATAATTTATAAACTGTTAACAAAAGATATAAAATTCAATACATGACAAAGATGACTCAGTGGAGTTTATAAAGTGAACATAAAAACATTGAGGTAAGAATCTTTTTAAGGAATGCAACTTTATTTAATGATAATAAACACATAAATTAAAATAACAAACATGAGACATGCATGATTTATAAACTGTTAACAAAAGATATCAAACTCAATACATGACAAAGATGACTCAGTGAGGTTAATAAAGTGAACATAAAAATATTAAGGTAAGAATCTTTTTAAGCATTACTAAACCGTTTAGCACAGTCCACTTCACTCATCCGATCATCACCAAACTTCATATTTATCTTGATATTGAGCTATCAGATGAGAGCTATCAAATATTTTTTTAATTTTATAGGAAAAAATGGTCGCTATTGCATTTACGTTATATGTTATCGCGTCATGTCGATATCTAGTATTACTTAGAAATTTCACCTTTCCAGATTCATAATTGCTCCATTGACTGTAACAGATGGCATTATTCCCCTCTTCGGATAGAGTGTCACTGAAACTTTATTTTGTCAGACTGTCTGTATAGTCACTGATTATATATGGCAATAATCTGTAATAAGATGTAGCACTATTTTATTTTATATTTACACGCAGTGCTGTTTTTATACAACAATTCTAATCCCCCTAGATCATCATGTGATCGACCATACATCGCGCGAGGACCTGGTTGAATTAAGGGGGGTTTTATGGATAACTTCTGTCCTCAAGCTAGATTATACTTATGACATTTAATGGCATGTTTCTACCACTCTTCAATTCACACCAAGTTCTCAGCTGTCATATTCGGATATTAGAACCCATAGCCATGATATATGGTTTATTTTGTGTATACTAGTAATATTGTTATTTTCAGTGCCTTTATATACCAGTACTGTGTATAACAATGCATATAAATTAATCCATGTATACATGTATATTGATTCAACGGATTCAGTGGTTTTGTCCATCAGTCTATCAAATTTGCGGGGAAAACATGGCCACAAGCAGTACACCCTGCTAAATTTCGAATTTGAATCAATTGGCCAGCTTTTATTGGAGAACTTTTTCTCATGTGGATATTTTGGGTCACCGCTAGATGTGAGCCATATTTTGTTCTCAAACTGTCCTTGTGAAGACATCACTGCCAGCGGTGATCTTGAATTTTACTATTTTTATGGCTAAATAATTTGGATGATCCTACAGACGACACCCCTTGTCCGATCGTCACCAGATTCCACAATGATCTTCTGGATAACCAGGGTCAGAGTAATCTAATTTTCCCGAATTTCGTTAAAAAACATTACCACAGGCAGCAATTTGGTATCTTACTGTTTGATCCTCTTTTGCATGACTGAATTGTTTAGCAACTGTACAGACATATCCCTCATCTGATAGTCACCAATCTTCATATTGATCTTCGGGCTGACAACTAGATGGGAGCTATCGAATGCTTTGAATTTTTTTGGAAAACATTGTCGCCAGCAGTCATCTTCTATTTTGGTTTTTATATACATGTATATCTCTTCATTCGGATAGCCAGTACTACGCAGGTACTTCAACTTTCCGCATTCCTGTCATCATTTGAAATATAAAAATTTACCTGATACATGCACCCTTCAAAATTGGTTTCGTCGTTTCTATTTTAATGACCCGTATGGTAATATTGATACAGATATATTTGTCAAACATTTCTTTGTACAATATACAGGTATTTAGTTTGTAACTAAATCTAGAAATATATAATAGTAGCTGGTGAACCCGACTTCGTCCGGGATGTTCCCCTTTGATTTTCGGAGAATTGCGCGATTTAACCTTGAATTGACCATTTTAAAGGTGAACGTCATGTCGGGTCTTTTTTTGACTTGAAACATATTTTATTTGCAAAATATACAAAAGGGATTGGGGCACAAGTTTTTGCAACTTATGAAGCCCCTCTCCTAATACAATATTGTAACACACATGTGATCGAGATGACGGTACAAACTTATTTACATGGTGAGAAGTTATGGGAGATATAGTGTGTAGTGCCTTCCAGAGATGATCCAACATGAGATTGCTTCTTATCTGTGAGAAAATTTGTATTTGAAGAATGTCACTATTTTATTAATGTTGGAATGATTGACAAGTGCCAATATATTATCTATTCTAAGCACTTTTATGTTGGTTGTAAAATATAATGGTACACTTGATTCGTTCTCTATTTTGTTATTGTTGTGCTCTGGAAGGCAATACAGATGATAAATCAGAATGAGATGTTTGAATGGGAGGTTTGTCCACTTGTGAGGTAAAAGTTGAAATTCCGGAAGCAAGTATAGATTCGCAAATAAGATAAATATAATCATTAGGGGTCAAAACGCTTAGTCGCTGCAATATATTGCTGTGTGATGGAAAATAGTTTCATATTTTGTTGGGACGAGAGATAAGGTAATCCACACATGAGTTCTGAAATATGGCTTACTTTGATATTTACGCGGTCTAGTTTCTCAAAGAGAACTGAGCGCTCACGTTGGTACAATGGGCACATGAAGAAATAGTGATATCTATTTCCACATGAGCATGCGGGGCTGTCAGCGATATAATTATTGAACATATCACATCGGAGTTCACTGCAAAAATTACGTATGCGACAATGAAAAATGTTGTATTTCCTGCGTCCAGCATAGAAATGTAGAGGGGGGCTGATTGTGGGATCTATATGATACAAGTTGGTTTTGAAGGTAGAAGATTGATCAGCATCGGTGATTACGTTGGGAAGCTTATTCCATTCTAACACCATCGCTGGAAAAAAGGACTGTTTGAAGTGTTCAGTATTGCAATAGTATGAGTAAAATTTACCGGGGCGTCTCCAATTATAATCTGCAACCTCGTGTGATCTGGGGGGAAGTGTATTGGCTCGATAAGAGGGGGCTAGATTATTGATTATTTTATAGAGTGCCTGCAGTTTATGTAGTTGACGTCGTTTATTGAGTGATGGCCATCCGACCTCCTGTAATACCGTGTTGTCCGAAGCAGAACGGGTGATACCACTGACTATCCGTCCAGCGTCGACATGAAGCCAGTCAAGCTTCTCTAACATATAATTTGAGGCATTGTCCCAGACGGCGTCTGAATAATCAAATAAGGGTAAAATATATGTTTCGTAAATAATTTCAATGGTTTTCCGGTTGAGTTGATATTTAATCCGTCGGAGTTGAGACAGACGTGAGACAATTCTTTTGACAGACCCTTCAATGTGTGCGTTCCATTTGAGATTTGATTGGAGTTCCAGACCTAAGTGTATATGCTTGTCCACGAAGTTGATTGAATTTACCACGAAATTGAGGTTTGGTTTCACTGTTGAGGGCGCAACTAATGAAAAGGACATGCCAACTGTTTTAGTTGGGTTGAAACTGACCAACCAGTTTTGGGACCACGCTGTAATTTTGTCTAAATCGCTGTTCATAGTATGTTCAAGTATATTAAGATCAAAGTGACTGTTCGTGAGGCAAGTATCGTCGGCATACATTCTCGTTATTGATTCAATACCGTCGGCTAAATCATTTATATAGACTAAGAACAAAAATTGCCCCAGGATTTACCCTTGTGGAACTCCCGCTGGGATGACCTCGTATTTTGAAAATGTGTCATTGATTAGGACCCTCTGCGTCCGATTTTCTAGGTAGTTTTCTATCCAATTTAAAATATTTCCTTCTAATCCATAAGCATTTAATTTGTGTATCAGTCCCCTGTGCCAAACCCTCTCAAAGGCTTTGGAAATATCACAGAATATAGAACATGTAAGTAGTCCTTTGTCAAGGGATTGGCACAGGTTGTGATATAGGTCTAATAGTTGGTATGTTGTACTATGACCTGTGATGGAAGTATAAAAGTTCATTTTCAATGAAAAATTTACTAATCTGTTTCAAAACCACTTTCTCAAAAACTTTAGCCACACATGGTAGAAGGGAAATTGGTCGGTAATTTTTGGCTTCCGCTGGATCATCTTTTTTGAAAATCGGGATCACGTTTGCTGCTTTCCAGGACTCTGGGAATTTCTCAGAGTTGATAGATTTCCTGAATAGAAG
Organism: Siphonodentalium dalli; assembly: GCA_032622095.1. NCBI lineage: Eukaryota > Metazoa > Mollusca > Scaphopoda > Gadilida > Siphonodentaliidae > Siphonodentalium > Siphonodentalium dalli. The sequence goes on from CP136064.1 coordinate 194,801,653, forward strand.
GACGAGTGGTTGAGCTATTGATTTTGCTGTTTCCCTGAGCATTCTAACACTAATTCCATCATGGGCTTTGTTAAGTTTAAAAGATTTGATGGCTGATTCAACCTCTGATTCTGTGAAAACCAAATCTGGCAAGTTATGATTGGCATCATTAATGGTAGAATTTGCAATAAAGCTTTCGTTTAGAATTTTTGCTTTGTCGACATCGTCAATTGCATATGTCTTATTGTTGGCAGTTATAGTGCCGGAAGAACTGTATAGTGGGGGATGTTTTTTGCTCGTTTCTTGTTTAGTAGGTAATGTATTATTCTCCAAAAGTCTCGTGGGTTAGATGCTTCTCTTATTCGTTCTTCGATATTTTCTTCAAATTTGATTTTCGCGTGCTTCTTCATGTTATTGACTTTGTTCCTTATGTTTTTATATTTTCTCCAGACTTCAGGGTTATTTGCCTTCATGGCCCTTCTCCTTACTCTGTCGCGTTTTCGTATCTCAAACCGGATGTCCGAATTGAACCAAATTTTGTCGGATGTTCTTACTGTAATGCATGATTGTGGAATTGTTTTCGCCATTATGGACAGGAATTCTAGTTGAAAGTTATTGGCAGCTGTGTTCTCATCAGGTGCACTTTTTATGAGGTCATCCCAGTCGACATGGGCAAGTAGATTGTTTGCACGAGAAAAATTACATTTTCTGTAGTTCCATACTTGTCTAGGAAATGACGCTGCGGTAGTATTTTGAAATGATATTGTGGCATATACACCTAGGTGGTCCGAAACTCCGAGATTTAGGACATCGGAGTCTATTAAACGGAGTGAGCTTGAGGTCAAAATTGGGTCAAGCAATGTACTTGAGGTGCTGGTCACTCTAGTTGGGACTTTTATAGAATTTTTCATACTGAAACCATCCGTTATCTGTTTTAGCTTCGATGAATTATCCATGAAATTCGAGTTAAAATCCCCTGTGATGACTACATATTCGGAAATATCAAGAGCGTCAGAAATTGAGGATTCCAGGAGTCCCCAATAATTTTGGGTACAGAATTGATCAGATCTGTACGATAATCCAAGAACAATGCGAGTTTTCTTTGAGTGGATTTCGAACCAGAGACAAGAAGAATCGAATTCCAATTCAGGTTTACGATTAAATATTAAGTGGTCGGCGAACATTACGCATATTCCGCCACCCTTTGAATCACGGTCTTTGCGAATGGGGGAACAATAACCATCGATTTCTAGTTGGCTAGAAGGGTAAGATGGGTCAAGATGTGTTTCGGTGAAACATAGAATGTCAAATTCGTTTATAAGATCTGCAATTTTTTCAAGTTTATTTCGGATAATCCTTACGTTATATATAGTGAAAAATCGAGATCGAATTCTCAGCGTTAGTCTGTGACAGAGGGCCCGGGTTTATATGGATATCGCCTGATAATTGTAATAGAAAGAATGTAATGAGAAAAATCGACCTTACGTTTGGTGGAGTAAAGCATTTTCCGAGGCGAAGGCTGCTGTTTTTTACAGTTTTGGTTGCTAACGGTCGTTTTGCTGAGTCGAAGATACCTATTGTCATGTCGGGTCACGATTTGACCCGTCCAAAACACTCCCCGGACAAAAGTCACGACAAAAGTACCCGTCGAAATCCGCCCGGCTTTACCCGATTTGACCTTGAATTGACAATTTTGAATGTCAAGATCAGGTCAGGGTCATGATTTGACCCACCCGAAACACTCCTGGGACAAAAGTAACAGTAGGTATTAAATTTCGTTGAAATACTTCCGTTTTACCAGATTTGACCTTGAATTGATCTTTTTGAATGTCAAAGTCAGGTTGGGATCAAGATTTGACCCGTCCAAAATACTCCCTGGAAATAATTTCCCCTAGGTATCAAATTTCGTCAAATCTCTCCGGCAGTTTTCCCGGCCATAGCTAACAGACAAACAGACAGACAAATGTCCAACATATGTATTAAACTAGCTGATGTACTCGACTTCGTTCGGGCTATTTATGGATTTTTTTGTGATCGCCTCCATCTGGACAGTACCCAGTATATACAGCGTCTGGCCAAACTATTGTTCAATTGGTCCAGAAACATGCCTATATCAGCACGTTCGAGAACATGGTCCCACGTGAAATTGGACCCGTCCATATTTCTCCCGGGATCGAAGTAGTCCTACACACAAATTTTTAGTCGGATCGGTCAAGGTCCAGAAACATGCCTATGAGCGAGGTCAGGTTGACACGTTAAATACCAAATCCTAGTCGGATTCAGTCGAGCAGTGTTAGAGTATATAACACATACACACACGCATTCATGCATACACACATACATACAGACAGGTGTTCCAAAAATGTATAATCGATAGCTACAACAATTCTATGGTAGATAGTTCACGGTCGACCTTATGCATGCATCTTAGTTTTCTTGTAATTACTATGGTGTTTGCATCGTTCATAGAGCACATGGGTGTATTTTGCAGATTCGTTCATTTGCTGCATATATTATGCTGAGTATAATAGGAGATGGTCTTATAGTTGGTCGGATTTAGCGTGCAGACCCCCATTAAGGCTGAACAACTTCTATATCCCGATGGTACGGAAATTGCTGGACATCGACCGTCAGCTGGACATGGCTTTGTGATCTCATGGAAATGTGTTGATGCCACGTGGAGTCAGAATAATGCAGTCAGTTTATCATGTGCAACGCAAGTGAAAGATACAGATGTTCCTTCCGTTCCAGAACATGATTCCCTGACAATGGACACTTCTACTCAAGTTGAGACAGTTGCTCCAAAACAATCAAAACAGTAATTGATGGTTGAAGCTTCAGGTTGGTGAGAGACAACATTCGTTGACATTGCCACCCACCGATTGTCAACTTTATTGCATTGATAAAGGCTCAGGCAAGATTCATAAATATATTTCCTATTGATTATTTATTCCATCTGTATTTTTATGCTAATTTTATGTGTTTTAGATTGTTTATATGAAGACTAGTCAGCTCTTGAATACATAGTCCCGACTCCAAGTGGAAATTTCCTCTTGTGTGCTTTTATTGGTACATAGCTCATTGTTTTAATCACGTCCACTGTCTGCTTTCGGAATATTCAAAAATATATGAATGATTCTTATTTATACTATTTGTTTTTACGTTTCTCAAATTTCTGACTTGGGGAATGCTATAATATCGTCAACTAATGCATATATAGGAATGCACCTCCTCACACCTCATCCACGATAGTCCAGTCGCTCCACAAATTAGACAGTTTGTTGGTTCGAGTCCGCATGTACGGTCACACGAAACCTTCACTTGGTCTCAATAGGGTCAAACAAAAGTGGTGTATGGTGATTAACATGGCGGAGTATTCCTTCTCTTTTCCACGCCGAACAATAGGTCAAGGCAAAATGTATTGGCTGTTTGAAGGAGCGTTGAGACGATCGACTCCGGTGTGTGTGATATAAAGTATATGACACATGCAATACTATAAACGAATCCATCTTTTTATAGTTAAATTTAGCGAATTTGCCAAATTATAATCGCTGAATTTGAAAGTAAAGAATGTTATATGTAAAAATAATATAAGTGTAGTCACTATATTGAGAAGATAATTTCATCTGCGTCACAGTCGGTTCTGCCATCATTTTTGACATTCAGAGCACTGGGAAGATATCACATTGCGTCAGCACCGGGTGACGGACATCGCAATGCTTTGTTTTCAAAATCTGATGATCAAGAACCGATGCGAAAATGAAATATTTAAGATTTGCGAACTCACTTCTATGACATACACTTATAAGGCCTGCTTTGGATTAATACAAATTCGAAGCCATGTGTTAGGTCCCATTATATCAGTACACCGGTCGGGCTCATTATACGTACCACACTCTATCATATAATGTACCCAATTCCAGTTCCCAGCGTATACCGTACGTAATTGACTTGTCTGAAAATTGCTCTAACTCGTTCCTTTGCCGGTTTACATCAATAAGTATATAAACACATCGTTGTTCTGGCAGAGGAAGTGGAAACTGAGGAAGATCTTAAGTTGTTGTTAAAAATTGTTTGAAAATGGGGCAGAGGCGTGGCCATCGATTAAACATATATGCGCGGGCTGTTGACATGTTGGAAGTCATCTTGAGAAATTGATGATCCGCTGTATTGCTCATTGAATGCACGCCGTTGTCGTAACCGCGGAATTGATGATCCACTGTATGGCTCACTGGATGCACGGTGTTCCCCTACCTCGGAATAACAATTACGTTGCGATCAATAATCCCCAGAGATCAACGTCAAAGACATCGAATGAGTTCTGAAAGCTTTTAGCCTCGCGTCGCACGTCGCTGAGACAATGATTTAAGATGTCGTGACATTAAGTTTCATCCCCAATTAAATCATTCGCAACGCTAATGCATGTACGCTGGAGTTAATGCTTCAACGGTGTGCGCATACGCTAAGAAGCAAGTCTTTTGGTTGAGGTTCACCGCTTTAACTACTGTATATATTAAACGATAGAGACAATATTGAGATGAGCGATACACATAAATTGATAGGGCAGGGGGGGGGCATAATGTTGAGTCAAATGATACCTTCTTGAATCAAATGACACATTCCTATTCAAAATAAAGTATTTAATGTTTTATTTTGTCAAATGGAACTGTCCTCTTGCACAGACGTGAACTAATTCATTCTCTTTCTCTGGGTATGCCAATAGCAATTTGCTATTTACTGTGGTCAAATATGCACTTGCTGTTTGGTGTTAATATCATTTGGCTCGAATGACATGTGACTCGAGTGTCTTTTGACATCGATATTATTTTACCACACACTTGAACATAAGAGGATGAAGATGTGCAACGAAAAATGGAAAATTTAACATATGTGGAAGATGAAGCTACGTACGACTAATAGTGGAAAGTCCTTACCATTAATAACATGTACTTACCATTTAAAATAAATTATTTCAAAGATTTGTAACAAATATTATTTAAATCATATCTTTAAATTAAGGTTACTGAGTTCTTCCCACAAAACAGTTCAAATAATAATGAAATATACTAGGTCAATAATTATTTTCTAACAACATGTTTGATAGTTTAGTCAAGATGAACTTGACTAGTAACCAGTCAATACACAAATTATTTCAAAATACTAACAACATCGTTGTTATGGCCTCGCGAATGCTACGCTCATGCTACACTCGTGAACACTGTGTTGACCTTTGGATTTATTGATTGGTGGAGGGTTTAGCTTCGTGTTAGCCGCTAGGCCATATCACGACCAGTTACGTAATCAGGTATCAAAAAGAAAGAACTGACTAGTGTGCTATCATAATATACAACTTATAATCGTAGTACAAGAATATATAATAAATAGCAAATAAATAACACGAAATTACCTGAACATCGAAATATGTAAAGTAGCTTTCAAAATCATATTACTTTATCAATGCGTCAGGTTGGTTAGTAATGTCATCCTTCACCCAACCGACAGCTCCAATCCACAAGTACTGTTTTTTGGTCTTTGAGAGTTAATCTTTTCTCATCAAGCATGTGGTCAAACTTGAAAGCTCAAAGAACCTCTGGAGCGAATTTGGCGAGTGTTGATTCGAAGCAACATGCGATTTTTTTTTTGGAACAATAGTATCACCTTGCATAGATTGTTTTGGAGGAAATGTTTCAATCACAGGAGCTGTAGCCATTACCTGCGCTACAGGTTCTGGAACAGGAATAATATCAGTCGTCTCAACTTGTCTTGCTAGTGATACACTGGCGAGTTTGGTTTGACTCTGTGTCTGAGGGATGGCATCAACACACTTTTTTGTAGAAACGATTGCTGAGTATGTATCCTGAGGCGTCATTTCGCTAAAATCCTATTCAGATTCTGGATTCAGATTACAGATTGGTCCCCGTACGACTTGGTTCGGCAAAAGAAAAGACCAGAAATTGGCAGAATCAGTAAACGAACAGACCGTAATCTCAATTTCGTGGTAATCCGATTGGGATTCGGATTCCGATTACGGACTCAAATGTTCGTAATGTAAACAAACCGAGATTTCGCCACCTCAGAGTTTAAAAACACAATAAAACAAAAGAATCCGTCTCTTGTGTACAAATTATTGCCGACTATAAACGATCTATATCAACGAATTTTAAATGCGGAGACAAATTTGTTTTATTGAAAGTAAACTGGGAGAATATTACTGAAATTAGCCAAATAATAACGCTATTGATAGTAACGCTGGGGGAGCACTTCGGTTGATGGCGAAGCAATTGCAAATCATTGTTGATTGTCACTTTCATATGTCCATTTCATAATTCCATCCTTAAAATACCACCCGAACGCATGTCGATTTCGAATTCGGCGGATACGTCACCATTGACCGAATTCATATGAAACTGCATGGATATGTCTTCTGCTGTGTTCGTTATTATAATGTTTCTTCTTATTCAAGAAATAGTAGGATTATATGGTATCGATGGATTATCAGATACACGTATGTACTATCATCTAGTCTTAAAGTTATAGCAATTTCATGTTTAACATGTTTTGTTTCGTTAAATGCAGTCGTTTTGCACAATAGTCTCTTTATATACAACAGACACATGTTCTAGGGACGTGGCTAGAAGTTTCCTCAAATTTCCGGCCAACTGCACCCCCCCCCCCCCCCCCCCCATTGAACCAAACATCAATCTCACAGGTGCGCAGAATTCAATTTGCTCCCCTTGGAAATTTCCAATCTGACAAACAACTAGATTGGAAAATTACCAACTTTTACTGGTTGAAAAAAATCAAACAATGAGAACAAAGCCAACCTATATATGGTGTCAAATTAATGTCCAACTAATGTTGTGTCATGCATGAAATTTCCGACTGCTGGAATGTACCAAAGTTTAGTTTAGATATATTTATTTCAAATATATTTCAAATTTAGATAACACATGATATATAACACATACATTTGTTTATACATACAATGGAATTGGGGGACAAGTACTGACTCACTTAAGGGTACCCCCTCTCCCATACGTTATTACACTGAAAAAATAAATAATTAGTAATGGCAAAGCAACATGACTACCAAAACAAGTTGAACATATATACAGATCACTGGACACCCCCTCTCCCGAGTTAGTCATAAGTTTGTATATGTATTTATTTAAAATCGGGTTTGTTTGTTGCGTTTGTTGGCTTGTACGTATCATTATTTGAAACAGTTAGTCAAAATAATCCTGATTTTCCTCACGTATGAATGACTGCACAGCTTAGCAAATTGTACCAAAGTTCGGGGTGGGGGTCGAGATCCAATCAACCCCTGTCGTCACGTCCCTGTTCAACTGACAAGTTTCGTGTGTTCTTCACAACATCTTCGGAATTTGATTCAGGAGGCCTAGAGCTGTCACGTTTAGATATGCTTGCCATCATCAATAAACACACTTTAACTTGAAAAAAAAGAAGATGCGATTAAGTCGGATTGGCAGCAAATTATGTGCCGTGTATATACACATAGAAGAAAAGCATGAGTTTCACAACAAACATGAACTTTATAAATATAAGATACAAATGATACTTGTGTCAAATACATGAGCCATGTTTGACGCTGGGAGAACATTAAACATAATTTCGGAGACCACGTGGATTTCACAATCTGACCTAGAATCGGGAATTAGCCCCGCCCCCGTAATCGGCTTCGGATTCTCAATCCGGATTTTAGCGAAATTACGACTCTGTGGAATGAATGGTCGATGACCAACTAATTTCTTAGCATCTATATGTGACAAATGCTCCTCAGCTTTACGTCGTTGAAGCTTGAATTCATTGTCCCAAATTGGACATGAACGATCCATTGCATCATTTGAACCTTGACAGTTTGAACATTTTTTAAGATTCGTACAATCCCTATGATCATGACCAGAAAAAACACATCGTGCACATATTGTTTCTTTACTTTTACAACTTTCCTGGCCATGGCCATACCCCTGACATTTAAAACATCGTAATGTGTTTTGAACATATGTGCTTAAATATATATTTATATACCCAACCTTCAATGTCGGTGGATGATCGCACCGATTGAAATTCAGAAGATAACTTCTAAGTTACATACGTTCAGTTGGAGCAAACTTATAGAATTCACACTAAGCGTGTTAGAAGGCACTGTCCCAAAGACAGGTCATGCTATTCAAGGAAGCATAAAATATACAAATATAAAACTAATTCCGCATCTAGAATGCACGAAACATATGCTCAATTTAAATCCGAGCGATGTAGGAACATGGAACAGGGACCACTAGTCTATTGCTTGATTGTTGGGTATATTTCCACAACCCAAAATTTCAAACATTCGATCAGCAGGGAGCCACTTAATGGCCCAGCCTGATCGGTTTGACATATTTTATGCTTTCTAGCGTTTTAGCAATCACAAATATAGAAGGTATCTTGACATTCAGATTAGTACCAAGTACTGAGGATATACCTCAGTATCAGTGGAACTTAGTGGCCATTCTTACGTTTTTTGTTTGTTTTGAGTTGCCAAACTCGACAACTCTCCCAGCAGCCGCATCGGACTACACTTCGAGTTATGGTCGGTTCGAAGGCTGGCAAACAGCTGAAGCGGTGACCCGTTTAGCCTCTGCATATAGCAGCCTCTCGGTACCTCCCCAGATTGAGACAGACTTGAACATTACTAGATTGAAACATTTAAGTCATGAAGAGGAAATGCACAGAGACAAGAGACGAAAGAAACAACATACATGAAAAAAATAATACACAACTAAACACCATAATTCAAAATAAAACAGACGGCAGAATTGTAATCTGAAACAACGTGGTGAGGCATGACTAGCCGATTGATTGAGCCAGGTCAACTTAAACACCCGTCTTGAAGAGATGTAGTACCATGCCAAAGAGAACCATGAGCTAAGCGGTATCCGTAGGTCTATGCCCCATGTGATGCGGCCGCCCCAATACCGCCAGGACTCATACACCACACCTCACGGGGGCGAAGATGGTGCCACATTAGGGAATTCTTACCCCTCGCTGTTGGGCGGTATGCCTATTCTACTCCGGGCGCATGTAGGTTGACATTTGGATTATCAGTAAGAGTGCGCTAATTTTCGTTGTCTGGGATTGAAATCCAATTGGTATGGCTTAGAGAGCAGTTTCTAATTTTGGGATCACACTATAATATCATGTAATTGATAAAAACAATACTGAGGAACAAGATAATCGTTTGTGGGTGAGGCTAGCACGTTCACAGAATGCTTCAGTGTCTTGACTGATTTATTGGGTTTAATGTCGTTTCAGCAGGAAATTAAGCCGCTCTTCCATATCATGACTAAGAGCGTAATCAGGTAGTCAAAACTATCGTAGCGATGCCGCTGTTTATATACAAAGCAGACAGTGTATGAGACTAAAAGAATGATCAAAGCCATATCCACACCAAAGCACCAAAGAGGAAATGTTTCCACTTTGGGTTAGGAATATGTATGTAAACACTGACTAGTGTGTGAACATAGTACAAAGCGCGTAAACTTAATACAACAATACAGACGGAATACATAATCAATAGCGAATAAATCAAGTTAAATTTACAAAGGCTTCACATCGAGATATGTAAAGAAGTTTCTAACGTCGGGTTTTCAGTGACAATATATTATGATACTTGATGAATCTGGCGTGAGCATTTATCAATTTGACCGTCGGTGGGTGACAGAAGATCATATTCACCAAACCGGCAGCTTCAACACACAAATACTGTTTGTTGACTTTCACAGTAATCTTCAAGTCTTGTGTCAATCTTTGCAAACTCTAATATCAACATCAATATCAAAACGTTTGAGATATTTTGGTGAGTTTTGTTTGTTGCATCATGATCATCTTGAGTATATTGTGTTCTTAGCCAACTTGAGTGGATTGTTTTGGAGCAACTGTCTGAACTTCAGTAATGTCCTCACTACCTGTGATACAGGTTCTGGAACAGAAGCAATAGCGGTATCGTCAACTTGAGTTGCTAATGATACACTGATGACGTTGGTTTGACTGTCATTGTGCTGGTATCAAGACAGTTTATTTCGTAGAAACGGCAGCTGAGTATGTTACCTGAGGAATTGATAGTCTAGCACCAACTATTTTCTTAGTATCTTGATACTAGTTTCTTGATAAATGTCTCTCAGCCTTAGATTCATAGTCACATACGGGATCCATTGCAGCATTTGAGCCTTGAAAGTTTGAAAATATGTTTGATTTCGTACAATTCTTATGATCATGACCAGAAATATAACACCGTGCACACCCTGGTCATGCTCATGCCCCTGACATTTAAAACTTAATGGATTTGGAAACATATATTGTTAAATCGTTCTTCAACATATCCGAAAGACATAACTTTTCAAAGGAAAGTATTGTCCACCAACTGTCTTAGACAAGCTGCTGACTTATGTAACTCCACGAGGTACCAACTCAGCCAATATTTCCAATTTAGAAGAATCAGCTATATCACGGGTTCTCAATACAACTATGCTACTATTCAAGGTCTTGTGGGGAGTAACCAACACTGGTGTTTGTGCAATTCTTATGCATTCTTGAGAGAGCCACTTATTGGCCCAGTCCTGATAGGATTGACATAGTTCAATTGCCCAGCAACCCTTTGTAGCGTTTCATAAATGACACCGTAACTACAGACATCGGGAGAACAGTACAACAAATGACAGAAGTTTAATTTGAATCACTGTAGAGAGGTGTTAGCCAAATATTTGAGCCGGGTCAACTCAACCACCCATAATAAAGCAATGCAGGACCAAAGTGGACCATGCGCTAAAGCCTTACCGCAGGTCCATGCCTCACGTGATATGACCGCACAAGTAACACCAAGTACCATCCATATAGCACCTGTTGCTGCGTGCACCCCACGGCAAAGAGAGGATTGTTACCACACACAGTGGGCGGTATGCCGGCCTATTCTACCCCGAATACGGGGTTCGGTGGCTTGAATCTGGCACATGACTACAAATAACAAATCAATGACACTGATGTGCATGGGACATGGCACTGAATCATCGATTTCACGGGAATCAGTATTGAAATTACTTCCATGCTGTGCACATCGTAGATGGATGATGCATTTCATCAATAATATCTGATGCTTTCTACAAAAAGTGTCATACGTTTATAATCAACATTTTGATTTATAAACTGGAAAAAATATCAGTAGCACTTTTGATTTACAAAGTAATACCCTAATGTCCAAGTGATAACCAGTAAGGCAGGGTCATTTGATACAGATCTTTTCTGTGATCAAATGTATCTAAATAAAACGTTTTATAAATGGTACATTTTTACACCAAATGGTATATGTCACATGACTCAGCCACCTTGTGTATCATTTGACCATTAGGATCTCACATTTTACGGTATCAAATGACTCGGGTATCGTTTGACTGGAAGCCAGGAGAAATTAAGGAGTTTATCACCGTAAACTATGCAAAGATAAATCGGCTACGCATATAGGGACGTCACATGCTGTGAAATATATTAAGGAATAGGTTTAATAAATAAATAGAGATATTATCATCGGAAGCCATACAAGGCGAAATACGCTAACAAATGTAACATGCTGTAATCAGATAATCTCGAGTTAGGACTTCACTTACTGTGGAATACATTGAGGAAAATGTTTAACTAAAAATATATTGCCTGTGTAATTTGTTTCGATGTTATAAAGTTCCCAGTCAGAACTGGTGGAATATGATCAATATACAGGTTAAGCCAGAGTAAAGATTCATGGCACGTTCTGCGTGGCACAACATGATCGTGGTACGTAAGCTAATCTTAACTGTACATAAAGGTGAGTCACCAAGAATGCATCATGTTTGCTGTCCCGAATAGTTGTCAAATAAAACGATAAAACATATTTTATCAAACACGATCAGGTGCATAAGTATGTTCGCAATTTATATTCAGACTGCTAAACCGATGAAATGAGTTTTCCATATGCTTACAATTTCCAATCAAAATTACACACTGGAATAACATACCAGATATACTGTGAAGATGTTGATATAGTCTGGTCTTGTTTGACGAAGTTTGCAGGCATGCTCAGCTGATAACAAATTATATTCAGACGCCACGTAGCGATAACATCCAATCGCAAGAACCAATACGGTAACAAACGTTTCAGATTCACAAACGCGCTTTTGACATATCCCCATAAGACTTGCTTTGTATTAATAAATATAGAAGCCCTGGACTGGCTCCGTTATATTAACACTTCGGGGTACCATATGAGTATCACACATACTATATAGAGGATCTACAACAAGTCCCCTGTTTATAGCGGAATTTACAAAACGAGTGCAGTAAATTATGTCTAGGCCGAGCCTTTGGCGAGGTCCAGACATAGTTTACTGGACGAGTTGTAGATTCTATTTGTTACATGATTCAAAACCTCGACAAAACATACTTAAATCAACAAATGGGACACGAAACTAACATCGGCTTCTATAAGGCACGCGATGACGTTTCACGTAACTATGCGTTTGTTGACCGCGTAAAGCAATAGTCCCAGATAAATAAACACTCTTTGGCGTATTTAATGGCGTATATTTAATGACATAACTTTTCGAACTCTTCAATCATTATAGTTTGTTGGCAAAATATTGGAAGCCATAGTATTTTGAGACGTAGCGTACGGAATGTAAACAGACGACAAACCGGAAGTCAAAGGTCACCTGGCACTATTTCCTGTTATTAAGCGAACGTTTAATATCACAATTTATAGAATGGGTTTAGTGAATGGAATAAGGGTAGGATCATGTAATAAATTACAATTACAAACGCAATGGGCCTCTCTTGTCATCACTCAAACTATAGTTTCCGCTGCCTATTTTGCATTTACCTGTACAGTAATGCTCTAAATAATCGACTCCTTAACCACAGCAGAATTATGGGTAACTTTTCAGGATTTAGTCTGAGAGCTTTCCGATGAATGGCAACAAGCCATATTTCTGACTAAATCCTGAAAAATTACCCATAATTCTGCTGTGGTTAAGGAGTCGATCATTTCGAGCATTACTATATGTCCTCTATATAACCACAATGTCTTTCGATCTGGAGAAGAAAGAGAAGCTAGGTCCGAGCTTATTAATGTGTTTGTTAATAGGCTACTTGAAAAGTTTGTCGACGCAGTCAGAAGTTCAGAACAGTTGTCCATTAAAGATACGGGCGGCGTTGGCGGTGGGTATGCTGTTAAAATATTCACCTCCTTCAAAAACCATGCACAATGAACAGAAAGAATAGTAAAATACAGACAGAAATGTTTTTGCTTTGTTATGTAAACAAAAGCAAAAAACGTTACAGAACCTGGCTTTTGTTTAGATCCGGATATGGTCAACATAAAGAGCGTTATTTGTTACTATTTTCCTGATATGGAAATAATAAAGAGCGTTTATATCATTTGTGTGTGATTAACCAATATAATTGCGCTGTGTTATGTAAACAGAAGCAAAACTTATGTAACACGAGCAGGCTCTTGTTTACGTACACCATCGTAAGTCTTGACGACAATATACTATTTACGCGCTGATTATGTTTGGCATATGAACAAAACTATATATATTTTAATATTCCTTCTGTTGGTGGCGATTTGAACAAATATGAATATTTCCGCAACAAACGCCGCCCGTGCCTTTAAAATAATACATGTATAACAATTTAGAAAACACGAACATGTATATGAATATGCTCGTAAGTTTGCACTTACATTCAGACCGATGACAATGAATTAAGCTGACCATAATTATGCTTATAAGTATCGATCAAAATCTCACCTTGGAGCAACATACCTAATATACACTGAAGATATCGATATAGTCTCAGATTAGTCTAGTTCTGGTTGACGATGTTCGCATGATCAGCCAATGACAAATGTTATTCAGCCCCATGCATCGACATTGTTTGGGGGGGGGATATAAATGGGTTCCGTCAGTCGTTTCGAACTTTGCAGCTCTATATCTCAGTCATTGGTGATCCGATTTGATTTATCTTTGGCATGCAGATGAACCACCTCGGGGGACATGATATTTATGTAAAACGAGTTTCGTCCATTCATTGTTGTTGAGTTATGGGAGTTAGTGTGAAAAGTGAAAAATCATCTATGACAACTTTAAATCTCTGTATTAGCCACCGTAGATCACGTTTGAATGGTCTGCAGTATGCTCGCGGGGCAGCATGAAGGGAACAATAGCCACATGTAACATTGTCCATTGGTTTTGTCCCAGAACCCTTAGATTGTTAAATACGCTCATGCCTGTAATTCCGTAATCTGAAATGGGATGTGAATTCTTTTGTATATTATCAGTGAAATGAAAGGTATATGCTACATTTGTTGATAAGTCATCACACGCCAGGTTATGACATCTTTCGACTTAAAGCCACATGGCGGTTTGCGCTCCAAAATACACATATTATTCGTTTTTGAATTTTTCCCAATATCTAACTAGGTCAATAAATATCTGAACTACCTTTCTACGAGCATTGTGTAAGCCAAAAAGACGCATTGAAGTAATGAAAAATAAAACTGTGAATACGGTGTTTGGGTCCCAAACAAAAATCAACCATGTGCACGACATGGGACAGAACAAAGGTTTCTGTGGTAGTCTATTCCTGCTATGGAAGCAATAAAGAGCGTTCATCTGACTTCTGGCGAAAAGTTGAAAACGGCTGGAAAATGTCTGTGACTTTGATAAGTGTTTCTCAGAGCATATGAAACCGGTATATCAATAGTTCGTGTATTTATTGACCTATCGTATTCGTCTCTCCGAATTACGTAGGAAAAAATTGGAGGTTCGAATGAGCCATGTCCGTTTAAGTCACATCAGAAAACACAACATAAAGTCACCTTTGTGTGTGGTGCTCTGTATGGAGCACTTATGGAAATGCAAATAATGGTAAAAGTACACCAGGAGTAACACTTAATAGTAGCCATAACTGTAGGAAACAGAAGCACGTACGATCTCTCTCCACGAGAATTGGGCTGACATGACTGAAATACAAGCAACTCAGTGATACTGGATTTTCGATATTTAACAAGGTAGACCTTTCACGAACGGGGTTTTAACCCCTTTGATACTAAACGGATTGTCCTACTAGTCATAAAAGTATTCATCGGAATGGACTATTATTCATCGGGAGTGATGTTCTGGAAATATAAGCAGATAACAGATGATACACGTGCAGAAGGCATCCTATTTATTTGTTGGAACTCTTCAGATAATAAGTTCAACAAATGTTTGTTGAACTTATTATCTGACCTACTCAGCAATGAGTATTTAGATTTAATATTTAAATACAAAATTTAAAGATACGGGCGGGGTTGGCGGTGGGTATGCTGTTAAAATATTCACCTCCGTTAAAACCCGCCATAAACATAAATAATAGTAAAATATAGACAGACGTTGTTCTTATACCAGGAAATACTAGTAATAAAGAGCGTTTGTATCATTTGTGTGTGATTAACCAATATAATTGAGCTGTGTTATATAAACAGAAGCAAAACTTCTGTAACACGAGCAGGTTCTTGTTTACGTACACCATCGGTACGTCTTGACGACAAAACACCATTTACGCGCTGATTATGTTTGGCATATGAACAAAACTATATATATTTTATTATTATCCATCCCTTAACTAACACCATTTCCGATTGGGTAAAAGCCGCCACGTGATAGTCCTGGAAAAAGTCATGTTGGACTCCCGAAAGTCATATTGGGCTCCCGACTGTACAATATGACTTTTCATATTGGACTCCGTGACGTCACGAATTAACTCTATTGCGAAATGAATCGGTGAAATTGTGATGCGCGCGCAACATTGATGGATTTTAGCAGACGTTTCACCTCCGCGTTGAGTTTTTTTCTCACTTCCGTGTTTACTTTTCCAAATCATGCTTTCTGATGATCAATATACGGTACAGGCTTTTATAGAGAATTAAGTGCCGACAAATACCAAAAATAACCACAAAAGTTTTATTTCCAAAATTTGGATAAACATACAGATGGATAACAAAAATGTCATTATACAATGTTGTGTACAGTATGAGTTTTTCTTGTACTCGTCCAGGTTGTGGTGAAAAGTCATAACTTTATAATATTCCTTCTGTTGATGGCGATTTGAACAAATATGAATATTTCTGCAACGAACGCCGCCCGTGCCTTTAAGTGTGAACCTTTATTCGCACATGGGACTAGAAGCACAAATTGTTCATATATGGACATTCGATATTGCGTATTCATGGATATAGTCGACCTATTCCTTAAGACGGGAACATCGCTTTGTTACTTTGTGACAAATTAGCTCATGGCGTGCTCGCATTGTATTTTCGATCGGCGTGTTAATAGCCCACCGCGACTTGGGCTAACTAGATATAATCATACTACTATATCGCATGTTCTCTCCAAATCGATTTGATCTATTCATTGGTGCGATGGTCTTTGTATATGCATAATATTGCAAATTATATCGGCACATTCGTAAATTTTACATTGATAATACCCATATGGAATTTATAGATTTATCAAAGCAATTGGCCCATATGATATCGGGAACGTGATAAAAACGAGAAATTAGTAGCTTTAATTTGAGTCTTCATGATTGGGCGCCGCTTTAAAAAACATGAAAAATTAGCGGTCACATTACCTAATCTGTATGAATGCAAATTCCGATAAGTTAATCGTAAAATCGTAAAAGTTCGTTCTTCTACGCCCAACGGCAGAGGCGACATATGATATCGTAAATCGCATTTGTGTCAGCACACAACATATTATGCATAAGGGGTGTTCATTGATCACGATGCGAGAGCTCTTATAGAAACACGAGTGGTATCGAAGAAATATATTTGCCTCGAGCAAATGCTCGTTTGCTGCGCGATGATGGAATTAATTTCTGCGCAATGAAGAACATCGTCTATTTATATACATAGAACGGATTTCTCGAAATAGTCAGTTCGTGCCATACGGCATCCAATTGACACCACTAATCAAAGATGTGAACAATGATAAGTGATATGTGCACGGTATACTCGATGACGTGGGTGGGGTTGTCTGGGTCAATGTTCTTGTTAATCACGTGGTGACTGTCTGGAACGTAAGTGAACGTTGCTGC
Source organism: Siphonodentalium dalli (assembly GCA_032622095.1). NCBI lineage: Eukaryota > Metazoa > Mollusca > Scaphopoda > Gadilida > Siphonodentaliidae > Siphonodentalium > Siphonodentalium dalli. The sequence goes on from CP136064.1 coordinate 194,818,798, forward strand.
TATTTTTGTAGAGCCTGGAGGACCCTTTTCCCCTTCGCGTGGGGCATGGCGGAAAATGCGAATAGTAAAATAAACGAATATCGGATCGGAGTGCGACATGATTAACACCTTCTTTGCTAATGTATTCCCCCACTCAGTAATAAAAGTATTCATTGGAATGGTATAGTATTCATATGGAGGGGTTTTCGGGAAAAAATGGGCACACGACATATACTAAAAGTTCAGAAGAAGTCCTATTTATTGAAGGGAAAATTAATGTTCAGATAATAACTTCAACAAAAAACTATGTTGAACATTTCCTATGGGAACTACTTGTCAATGAGTGTTTAGTATAGAAAGGGTTAACCTTCGTGTATTTTCATCTATGTGTAAAGGGTAAACTCACTAAACTGTTTACTTAGAAGCAACATAAAAACCTTGAAACATTCTTTATTGAAAATGTCTTGCATTCAAATGCTTACTGGATTTATGAAAAACATATGTCTTGGCATTAATATCGCCAAGACCTCACTCCAATATAGCGAGAAGTAATTATAGTTATGGCTTCATCCGATAGAATGATATTTTCTCACACATATTACTACAAGAAAACTAAGATGCATGCATCAGGTCAGCCATGAACTATTTAGCATAGAATAATTCAGTTCGGTTGCAGTTTCACAACGTTACAACTGACATACGATTACACAAGACGAACCTTGAATGTGGAACTATGTAAGAGTGAATATTAATGTTCTAAATCCCATGTTTCACCTTTAGTTGCAATGGGGTCGTACTTTATTAACACGCAAGTAGTGTAATTAAGTACGGGTAATTAGAAGTAACAAATCGTTTAGTTTCTATCGTATCGGCTGAAAGGGGTGAGCAGATTGCTGATGATGAATGTTCTCGTTAGCTGCCAATATAATGTGCATATTTGTCCCGTTACGTTTATACACTGTAGCATTGGCGGGCCAGAGTGTGTTGACATGTTAATTGTTTGGTTCATTAATAACAGATCAGCAGGGATTTGTCGTGATAACGTATACGTGGAAATATGCTACCTAAACGGTTAAATTAACGGTTGATCTATTACACCACCGTGTATACTCGGTTTAAATAGGTATATTATATAGGGACGTGTGCTCAATTTTGGTGCGGACCGATGATCAAAAAAAAATCAGAGGTAAATTTCGGCGGGTGGGAGGGCCATTTTTTCAATATTTTTTAAAGAAATTGAGCAGTTGCAGCAGCAGCAAAAAAAAGGGTGTACAATTGGCAAATGATGAGGGGCGGCGTGACGTGTAACTAGGATTGAAATTGGATATGCAATTTGAAGATTATTGGATGAGGGATGTTATATTAATTATATTAAAGGGACGAGGGGGCTTAGTTGTCGAAAATATTCATATTTGTTCCAAACACCGTAAACAGAAAAATATTAAAACGCATACATTTTGGTTCAAATATACGATCACTATCGCGTAAACATCATGCTTACATAAAGACCTACTAAATTTTACCTAAACAAGAGTCTGATTGTGTTATAGAAGGCAGCACAATGCTACTGGCTAACCACACACAAATGGTATAAACGCTCTTTATTATTTCCAAATAAGGAATTGAGCAACAAAGAACGCTCTTTATGTTTACCATCATAATATAAAGAAACACCAAGAAAGTAACTTGTTATGCTTTGTTTACATAACAATCGTCAAATTTACGACAATAACATACTGTTTATGAGATATTTCTCATTTGTATATTAACAAAGTATGTCTATATTTGAATATTATTTTCGTTTGTAGCGGTTTTTGACAGGTGGAAATATGTTCACAGGATACCCACCAAGGCCTTCCGTACCTTTAATGTATACTGCAACTTTTTTCTTTTCAATAGCAGAATACATAACGCTATTAAGAAGTGACACAAAACACAGATTTTTTTTTTTAATTATAAGTATTGAGCAGTGAGAAATATTTGAGTCGAGGAAACCAGTAACGAAAGGCGATATTAACATGATTTCTGTCAGCGAATAATTGTTTACGTTCCAATGAATATTAAAATGTACTGAAAACAAACTGCTAATGGGTGCCAGACTTTCATAAACACAAATTATGTATTAATGGTATAACGACATATTTCATTCTTTATTGTCTAAAAAAATAGGGGATGGGGATGTTTGGATCTCTAGTTTAACGACATTTTTCGGTCTTTGTAGTTTAACGACATGTTTCGGTCTTTAATAGTTTAATGATATTTTTCGGTCTTTATAATATCTCAAGATATAGGGGGTATTTGGATCTCTAGTTTAACGACATTTTTCGGTCTTTATAGTTTAACGACATTTTCGGTCTTTAATATTTCAAGATATAGGGGCCCTTAGTGGGTATTTGGATCTCTACAGTTTAACGACATTTTTTGGAAAGATGTGGTGGCCCTAAAAAGGAAAGTTGTTTGGTGATCTTGAAATGCAGTTTTTCTGAACAGTCTTCCTTGATTAAAGTGATGTGAAACACTGCGGCAGACACCGGGCAGAGTGATCAAATAGAAATTAAGAATAATCTTTCTCAAAGTAGTTATTTGTTACGAATATTAATCCAAATGAATGATACACAACGTCATTTTTATATATTAGTTAAATGCAATGACTCTCGATGGCGAAATCATTTTTGTTTAATTATAGCCGATAGTTGCGCCCCGAATCGAGATGTAAATATTTACAATTTGGAGTAGTTCAGACGATGTTCTCTATGAAGTGGTGTGGTAGATCTTTTTGGAAATTTTCAGTGATGTTAGTATAATGATAACATTCCCCAGGTTGGCAAAGTGCCTGAGCACTAACTTATCAATTTCTCGCACCCGAAAAAGTCCATAACATGTCTTTAAGCATATATACAAATCTCCGAAAACATAAATTCTAAAGCATTAAACGATTTCTTGAAATGCAGTTTTTCTGAACAGTCTTCCTTGATTAAAGTGATGTGAAACACTCCGGCAGACACCGGGCAGAGTGATCAAATAGAAATTAAGAATAATCTTTCTCAAAGTAGTTATTTGTTACGAATATTAATCCAAATGGATGATACACAACGTCATTCTTATATATTAGTTAAATGCAATGACTCTCGATGGCGAAATCATTTTTGTTTAATTATAGCCGATAGTTGCGCCCCGAATCGAGATGTAAATATTTACAATTTGGAGTAGTTCAGGCGATGTTCTCTATGAAGTGGTGTGGTAGATTTTTTAGGAAATTTTCAGTGATGTTAGTAGAATGATAACATTCCCCAGGTTGGCAAAGTGCCTGAGCACTAACTTATCAATTTCTCGCACACGAAAAAGTCCATAACAAGTCCATAATATGTCTTTAAGCATATATATAAATCTCCGAAAACAATAATTCTAAAGCATTAAACGATTTGCTATATTTCCAGGGCATATATTTCATCTGATTTTGCGAGAATCCATATATACATTTTCACGAGAATCCAGGGTAATACGGTAGCCAAATACCTTAAGGTAATTGACAGTCTTTCGGCTGCTATTATCCGATTAATATTGATAATCTCATGTTGGTATCCTGCTTCTCTATTAGCCACCATGGAAAGAAGCAGAGCAAACATATCAGGTTTTAAAGTACACTGAGTTGCAGAACTGCCAGAACTTGGCAGAACTTCCAGAAGTCAAAAAACTAAACAGAGACAATGCAGGCAACAATAATGGCGATATCTGCTTGATTTAGCCACCCATAAACACTTTTATATATTGCATATCCTCGCGGTGAGGTTTACATTGCATTCGCAAAATAAATTATATTTTTCCTCCAATAAAATTGCCATTTTAGTTATGTTTTGTATCGCAAACGATGAATCTTCTAATTTTCATGGTAGCTGCCATTTGTATTGGGTCACGTGATCACCTAACGAGATCAGGGGAGATAATCAAAAAGTTACGGATAACCAGTAGATCCGCCCAACGCGTAATAGTGTTATTATTAGTACAAGAACAAAGGATCATGAAATCTGCGATTATACAAATCAACTTCGCAGTTGCGGTGGATATTTGCAGAACTGATCTTACCATCGTGTTATCAACACAAAATTGACTATTATTGATCAAATAACATCGCCATCATAAATTAAATAAATGAAACAAAAATTTCTCTGCCTGGACTAATAAAAAAAATGGCGACGTCTTCATGGAATTCTATCATTTCTGCGCATGCGCAAGAAACTTTCAAATAAGGAGTTGCCATATAAGGAAACTGCAATCTCAATAATTACCAAGCAATAAAAGTCTAAAAGTGAGCTAAAATTTAACATTTTCTTAAAAAGATTTACATTTTTATCTCTCGCGACATAATTGTCACCAATAAAAACAAATTTGATTCATTGTGGAAGTTAGTCGGTGATATAAATAATGTCACCATTCAACTGAATGTTGTTGAGCATATTTAAACCAATTTTGGAAGTTTAAATGAATATTTTCTTCACACGCAAAGTAACATTGACAAATTTCAGGATTTTAGCCTGCTTCGTTGGGACCAAAATTTGTTGTGCACACTCAAGGAACGTCTACCGTCACTCGCTAGGCCAAATTATGCCATGACCATGCTATAAACTAGCTTGAAATTGGCAAAACAATGAATTTTTTTTGGTTGAAAAAATTTACATGGGGATCTCCATAGAGAACGATTATTTTTCGATAAAAACGAAAATAATGCGAAATGAAAGTCGGCACTCGTCAGAATGGTGCAGAATAATATACGAGTCTTGTTATATGCGAAAATTTGACCTCATTCGATAAATTAGTCTCGTAGTTAAGGAATCAATGGCGCTCGGACATGTGGAATTCCGTCGCAGACTGTACATGGCAGACGCAATTGTGAAATGTAAACACGCATCAAACACGCATCAAATTTACCTTTTGTGAGAATAACAAAAGCGCAACCTTGACCAAAGTAATACAATACACATAGAATAAAACTGATATAAACACGGTATAAGTGAGAATAAGACGCGTATTTAGACGTGGAATTTGACAACATTTCTTCGCTTCGTTCGCAGAACCGACGCTATAAATATATCTGCTCAAGGCGATCAAGATTACCGAGATGCAGCTATCTGATTTGAAACAAATACCAAGCAATAATCTTAACATAAAGTCAGAAATATTGTTTCATGATCGAACTGCGGACCTGATAATTATCGAAATATGTAGGCGAAATAATTTTTAATTAGTTAATCACATGATATAGACATCAACACACTCTTAAAGACGCAATACACCGCCATCTAATGTCGTTATTTAACTGGGTCGGTGTTTTTTGTTATCAATCGTTTATTGCTTCGTTTTAGTAAGACCATTGTATCTGTTTTGCGCATGCGCAAGTCACTTTCCATATTTGGAATTTCCATATATGGGATTTGTGTTAACCTCAATACCGATCAAGCTATAACAAATAACCACGCAATTATCTTAGCATAAGAATAAGATATATTGTAATTTATGCAACTACGACCCTGGTAACTCTGATAACTAATAAAATATACCGGCCAATTCATTTTAAGATCGTTATTTCACTTTGCTTTAGGCATAAATACACTCTTAAACGCACAGAAACGACCCATTGGCGTTAAATTAAATATACTCGGTATTTATTATATTACTTTTTTATTGCTCAGTATAGAGTTAGACCCTCGACACATGTCAATATATTTGGGCTGAATTCATCTGATGCGGTATTATTCCTCGAAATAAACAACAGAGCCCTCGTTACTTCGAAATGTAGTTTGTGCTAACATTTACACAAATCCTCCATGTGTTCTCAGTCGACACACAGATCATCCCAGAAACAACTGTGAAATAAACAGCCAAGTTTGGCTGAAATTAAGTTAACGATCCATATTGGGTTACTGCCACTGAAGGGGTCACGTCATTTCTAGTATCTGACATCAGTAGATACCAGTGTGCCCAGTGGTGATAGTATCTTTAGATATGGGCATGTAATCATCTCCTTGAAATATTACTTAATATCTTCCCTTACGTCTGGTAAAGAATTTTGTAATAATTTCAGTCATATGCGCGTTCTTTCCTACTTCTGTGCACATACTACCTTTTCTGGTGAGAGCGACCCATTCAGTGTTTGTGCCCTATCAACATTAAAATACATATGTGATTGTTTTTGGGTTGCTCTCAACCAATGAAGTACTGAAGACATCAAGAATGGTGTAGGGACAAAGGAATGATTTATAAAAGCTGGAGTTAAATTGAAGGACAAGCAAGAGAAAGCCAAGTTTGCGAATGACCTATGCAAACAAGATGGAGAATACAGAAAAATGCAAAGAAAATGAACGCAGACTCCACTGATTGATTCTGACGCCAATAAAGTAAACAAAAGACAGAATATTGAATAACAAATGAGTTCAAACTGTATTATGTTGAACAATTGCACTAAACACAGCGCGCAGACGGTGGAGGGACTACATATGTTAATTTTGAATGCAGACAGCCTTCTCAACAAGATGACTGAACTTCCACATTTGACAGATAAAGGGAAACACGACGTAGTTACCATCAAGGAAGCCAAACCCAAAAACATGAAACATTTTATATCCATTTATTGAGTATAGTGATGGAATGTTGTTGTTGGAAAAGGAAATCATTGGGGTTGGTTGGCGATTATCGCAATATGCCAGGGGAACACCGCGTGCGTAACGTAACTATCACAAGTATAACGTACTCTGGGGAAAACTTATCGCCAATTTGATGCATAAGATATTTTAAGCATAACATCTCTGACTTCTTTTATAAAAGATGAAATATGAAGAATTCACATATACTTATCATGGACGACCTAGTCTACACTACCGTAGGCTGGAAATACAAAACGGCCAATGATAAAATACACAAAAACTGCTGAGGAGCAACGGATGGAGCATACTATGATAAACAACTTGCGGATAAAAGCCCATTAGTAAAGAGTTATAACCGTGCCCTCGAATTTAACTTCGAAAACAAAACAACAGCAAAGAAAAGGAAGTATGCATTAGGAAATAACAATAAATGAGGCTGGGTGTAAACTTGGACTGGACAAATATAATGACCGACTGTAAAGATGACATAAATGTACAATGGAAGATGTTCTGTATTGCAGTATATGGGGAACCGCAATGCCAGATACCTGTAATAGAACCCAAACCAATCCAATTTGGAATAGAGGACATTGAACTAAAAACTGAACAAATCAAACCTGAACACGAACAAATCAAAGGGATCAGATAAGGTTCAGCCACGGATTCTAAAAGACCTCTCAGAAGAACCCAGCAAGCCGTTAGCAATCATCAACAAAACCAGTCTGTGACTGGGAAAACTTCAAACCCACTTTGAATGAGAGAAATAATGTAATTCTAACTGTAAACTGACTGCAGACAGTTATCGTGCTGTATTTTGTTGCAAATTTTTAAATCCAAGATGGCCGCTGGCAGCCATGTTTTTTTGGCCGAATGACCTCAAAATGACTCATTCCTATTTACATGTCCATGTTAACATCCATGATAAATAGTATGCACAGAAATTCATATTCAGCTGTTTACAGTGAATTTCCCCCCGCAAATCTCTGTTTTAGTGTTAAAAGGGGGTGGGTGTCAAAAAATGGTCGGAAAAAACCGCCGAAAACGGAAAAAAATTTGGCGGTGGGGGTGGGTACAAAAAATGATCAAAAGGGAAAAAATGCCATACGTGCCTGAATTTTTTTTCCGAACCCCCCCCCCCCCCCCCCCCCTGACATAACTCTAAACTATGTTATGGAGGGATCAAACAACAATACAAGTATATACTCATTCAGCCAGAGGGTAGTGAAATTTAATACAATATACAAGAGAAATTATTATATGCCGAAACAAATAACCAGTTCAAAAACAGCGTGGACAATGGCAGTCATTGGGCAGATTCAAATCTGAATTATAGACCAAACTGACAAATCCTCAAAGAGACAACAATTAGCAAACAGATATAAATCACTTTAGATATATCGGGAACAACTGAGTTTGAGATAGTGACAACCCAAATTTTTTTCCAGCTAGCATCTACTAAAAGCATAAATAACCATATTTACATAATCATAAGTAAGACCACAAAACGCATGGCCAGTTGTAGAGGCGGTGTTATTCATCAATGTCAACTTCGATGAAAAATCTATGGAATATCAAGCAAAAATTAAATTTCTCTCCATTTTCAAAATAAGATTGCCCCGACCACGGAACAACTTTCTTTTGAAAGCATATAACCTACTAAATTATTGATATGCATATATATTTCCAAATGAGCATTTTACGGGTTGTAATGACATGGCAGTCGTTTATAAATCTCACTACGGCCCGACGATGCTTCTGATATCGACATCGTAATTCACCCCACTCACTGATTCTCTCTCTCGGTGTTCCCGCGCTGTGTGATATCTATTTACCATTACGATATGTCTGCAAATGACATGCTCCCGGTTTTAATCGGGCATTATTCACATTTTCATCCATGATTATGGACCAGGTTTTTGCCACATGACAATGACAGATATCAGTTATGTCATTACTTTGAACTATTAGCGTGAATTTGGGTCTTATCTTATTCTGGTCGCCGATTATATATAAAGCCTATTCCAGGTGATTAATGCCCTTTTTGTACTCAAGCAAAAAAGCAAAACAACAGCATAGACGATCTTCCATGTCATTTGCAGCCTGTTCTCCCAAAAAACAGTACATTATCTGCTTATAATAGAACTTGATTTAGGTATATTATATGCTTAGAATTGACTCACACATTTTGAGTCGATAATATGCTGAAAACCGGAACATTTTAGTACATTATCGACTCATAATGAGTTAATTATAAGCAGATTATGTGCGGACAATGATACAAATAAGGCAACGGACGACTATTCAGGTGTATGCTCTTTAACAGGAGTTTTCACTGTGGCCCACGCCATAGAACGAAATAATGAGTAAGAGTCCGTTATCTGCTTATTTCAGAATCAACTAATCACAATATGTACCTATTTCACATTATAGGTCGAGCATGTGCGTATGTTGCTAATTTGACTCGAAATAAATTAACATTATATACGCAAATTACGGCTAACCATACAACTAAAAATGTTAAATTATTCTTTAGCAGACGTGGACCTTGTAACACGCCCCACTTTTGCCCTTGCCTTGCACTAAATTTGAACGCCAAAATTACGCCTACGCAATCGGGAAGGAGAGAAATGATAGGTTAATAAACACATGGAATATCATTGTACATGTTTTATATATTTGACCAAAGTCATAGCAATTTTCTTTCTGGCTGTATTAAATTTTTCGCCCAGAACTGAAATAAACGCTCTTCATTTTTACAATATTAGGAATAGACCAACAAGACAGGCTCTGTATATCAAAATAGGTTTATTCACGGAATAATAATAGAGATATAAGTTATATATAACACATGCTTGTGGAGTGTAGAAGTGGGACCAACGCTCTCTATTTCTACCGTATTGTGACGAAACTAGCAAATCGGTACGCTTTTTTATGTTTCGAGTGTTGTAAACATGTACGTGTATATGGGATAGGTCTATGTGGTTACATTCAAATTAAACTGACACCGCTCTCTTGCGCCCGTATTCACACGGAGGAACCGACCCCCGGAAAACAAGGATATCCCGGGAAAACAAGGATGGCCAACGCGACAACAAGTAAAATTTGTGTTTTCCGTGGCGGTGAAATTGAGTTTTCGCCGCCAAAGGGATTGACTATTTCGAGTAACAGGAACGGAACGAGGAACAGGAACGAGTTCCGAGTAACAGAATGACTATTTCGAGTAACAGGAACGAGGAACAGAGATATAAGCTCACATTTCTCGCGTTTTGCTCTATGTAACGATACATATTATACATCATTCGAAAGGTTAGCATGGCCCCTTCATTAATAGTGCAACATTTAGACACTAATATTGCGAACAAAGCGTACACTTGGCCAGGAACGGAGAGCGTTGAATAAGAAATTAGCTAAAAACGAAACAATCCGACTAACAGGAATCAGGAACAGAGATATAAGCTCACATTTCTCGCGTTTTGCGCTATGTAACGATACATATTATACATCATTCGAAAGGTTAGCATATCCCCTTCATTAATATTGCAACATTTAGACACTAATATTGCGAACAAAGCGTATATTTGGCCAGGAACGGCGAGCGTTGAATAAGAAATTAGCTAAAAACTGGAAAAAATCCGACTAACAGGAATCAGGAACAGAGATATAAGCTCACATTTCTCGCGTTGTACGCTATGTAAAAATACATATTATACATCATTCGAAAGGTTAGCATCTTCCCTTCATTAATATTGCACCATTTAGACACCAATGTTGCGAACAAAGCGTACAATTGGCCAGGAACGGCGAGCGTTGAATAAGAAATTAGCTAAAAACTGGAAAAAATCCGACTAACAGGAATCAAGAACAGAGATATAAGCTCACATTTCTCGGGTTTTACGCTATGTAAAAATACATATTATACATCATTCGAAAGGTTAGTATATCCCCTTCATTAATATTGCAACATTTAGACACTAATATTGCGAACAAAGCGTACGGATGTTTTCGTTTTTTAGCTAATTTCTTATTCAACGCTCGCCGTTCCTGGCCAAGTGTACGCTTTGTTCGCAATATTAGTGTCTAAATGTTCCAATATTAATGAAGGGGATATGCTATCCTTTCGAATAATGTATAATATGTATCGTTATATAGCGCAAAACGTGAGAAATGTGAGCTTATATCTCTGTTCCTCGTTCCTGTTACTCGAAATAGTCATTCTGTTACTCGGAACTCGTTCTTGTTCCTCGTTCCGTTTTGGATAATTTATGATTCACCGCTCGACGTTCCTAGCCCAATTATTCGCATAGTTCTCATAAGTATCGTTTCACTGTTGCAATATTCATGAAGTGGAGAGGCCATGTTTTCGACTGGTGTATAAAGAGTATTTTTTTATTGCGTAAAACGCGAGAACATTAAGTTTATATCTCTGTTACTCGGAAAAAAGTTTACGTTTTGCTAATTTCCGATTCACAGCTCGATGTTCGTGGCCAGATATACGCATAGTTCTCAATAGTAGTGTTTAAATGTTGTAATATTAAAGAAGGAAGGTTGCATTGCTTTCGAATGATGTATAATATGTATTGTTTCATAGCTTAAAGCGTGAGACATTTGAGCTTTGTTCCTCATTCCTGTTACTCCAAATAGTCGCTGCTTCACCATAAGTTGTTCATGTTCTTTAAATAATTGTTAAGTGTGTGATTGTGAGGGGGGGGGTTGTAACCCCGGGATGGTCGAAAGGGCCAATAGGCCCTTTCCTTCACACCTCATATTTTTGCCTTTATTGCGTACATAAGAAGAAAAAAGGAGCAATTTTTTGGGACTTTTTTTGTGTTCACTTGCTGTTATCTTGTGGTGGATGCTTTGAACAGGAAACTGAGAGCTGAGCCTGTGTCTTGACATATACCGTTCCAGATGTTCTTTCGAATTGGTCTTGTCCTCGTTCCTGTTACTTCAAATTCGTCAATTCGTACCATAATCTGTTCCTATGCCTGGTTTGAGATAACCCCGCCTACTGAATTTTCTGATTGGCTGCGCCATATATCCTATATATAGATATTTGTCCGGGGAATCTAAGATTTCGCCTAAAAGATATCAATCATTTTCACACTTTGTCTGAACTTTATTGCACAAAAAGCATTTTATGCGACAGAAATGAATATAGTGAATGATACTCTTTCCATTTCTGTAATACTTGGCAGTGACGTTGCGTAATTCGTGAGAAATCTGCGACTTTCTACGAAGAATAAGTTACGTACGTTCTTCGGGGTGCTAATTTCTTATTCAACGCTCACCGTTCCTGGCCAATTGTACGCTTTGTTCGCGAAAGTAATATCTAAATGTTGCAATATTAATGAAGGGGAGATGCTAACCTTTCGAATGATGTATAATATGTATTTTTACATAGCGTAAAACGCGAGTAATATGCGCTTATATCTCTGTTCCTGATTCCTGTTAGTCGGATTTTTTCCAGTTTTTAGCTAATTTCTTATTCAACGCTCGCCGTTCCTGGCCAAATGTACGCTTTGTTCGCAATATTAGTGTCTAAATGTTGCAATATTAATGAAGGGGATATGCTAACCTTTCGAATGATGTATAATATGTATTTTTACATAGCGTAAAACGCGAGAAATGTGAGCTTATATCTCTGTTCCTGATTCCTGTTAGTCGGATTTTTTCGTTTTTAGCTAATTTCTTATTCAACGCTCGCCGTTCCCGGTACGTATAAAAGCCGAACACAACCGAACACAACCGAACATAACCGAACACAAGTCCAAATAATGGGAAATGTAACGAATAAAGTTGATAGGCATGTGTATTCATGTTCACACTATTACTATACGAAGTTTGGTGGAGTTCGGGCCAATAATAAGTGTTTTATTCGATATTTTGTAAAACGCGTTCTGTGTTCGGCATAGAAAAGCCGAACACAAATTTAACTTCTGTCGTGGATTAGTCTAACGGTTGTCTAGCTAGGTGATAATTAATATCTGACATATGGCCACTAAGCCGAAAGGCTTTAATTTTTGTTGGTGGCGGTCTTTCACCTATTGTAGTTCAGTGTTTTGACAGTTAGTTGCAATCAGTGTTTGGTGGCGCCTACTATTATAGAAACAACATGCTTTTGATAGGCATACCTTATGCACTCGTCACATGAAGGAAAACTTGACGAGAAACATGAGTAAGACTGAGAGTCAAGAAAAGGTGAGCAAATTAGTTGGTAAAATTTTTAACAGTGAGAAAGGTCTCCTCACAATAGACAAACGCTTAATTTACGAAGAGGTCGCAACAGACATAACCAACAATTACAAAAATAAATATTTATTTAACTTCATGGAAAGGTTAAAACTTAAAGTTTTTAATGCTTGTCAGAAAAATTCTTCCATTCCTAAATTGTGGACAAATAATAATTGTGAAAGTCTAAATAATATTATAAAACTAGAAAACAACTGGAAAGTTCTTCGACTGACAGACTTGACGGACAATCTTTCTGAAATAGTTGACGATCAGATGCGAGATATTCGAGGAGCATTGCATGGCTGTGGAAACTATGACCTAGCAAAACATTCAACTGCTCTAAGAGTGAAAAATCAGACATGGACGAACCAACGCGACAGAAGATTTAACCGACTAATATCATATCTTCCAGAATCTTCGGCAAAATTACAAATTTCGACTGACTGTCGTTTGACGATACCGAAAACCGCGGCTATTGCCAAGAAGCCATGTCAGACTATATATAGTATAATATATAGTATATTGTATATTGTACATTGAACATACTATGATTGGCATCAATTCCACCAGAATTCCTTGCACCATCACCAAGAGATGTTATGTCGCCAACTATAACACGACGTAGAATCGCAAGATCTATAACAAACATATGAAGATATCGCCTGATTGGATGTTGGCCAGACACATACATGTCCTGGTGTTACGACGAAGAACGACGAAGAACCTAATAACGGTCTGTCGGTGTATAAACATGCGTGACGAAAACCAATATCAGTGTCGTCATACAGCTATCAGAAATTGCTGCAGCATGTTAATCATTATAGCTATGAACCAGGACATGTCGACACGATGTCACGAATAACAACTGTAAATCCAAATAACAGGCATGGTGATCCAAAAAAAAAAAACAGATGGTGATCGGTGAAAACAAAAGAGCTAGTCGGTGGTCATGAATAGAGAAGAGTACAGTAACAAAGATCTATGTTTTGCATATATATAATTTTACAATGTTTACTTATGATTGCAATAAACTATTTGAAAATTATTTGATTTGTGGTTTGTATTATACTCTCCGAACCATTTCCACATGAGTATCTTAACTCAGCAACCGATTTACTACTTCTTAGAAGTCCGGGCGTGCTGATATGTTCCCATTTGTCCACTATGATCCATCTAAACTTCCATATTGTACGAATGGACTTGTAATAATAACGGGGGGGGGGGGTAACATTTTAGTGAGAATGCAGACGAAAATGGACAACAACACGTTTTTCTCGCGAATAAAGCATGCCAAATCCCATCTGGCAGATATTAATTATCACATATCAGCGGATAAACTAATCCATTAGACAGAAGTTTGTGTTCGGCTTTTCTATGCCGAACACAAACGCGTTATACAAAACATCTAACAAAACACTCATTATTGAACCAAACTCCACCAAACTTCGTATAGTAATAGTTTGAACGTGAATACATATGCCTATCAACTTTAAAAGGTGATCGTATATTTAGTAGACTGTATATAGAGTTATATATCTCAAACGCCAGCTAACGCCACATCTATGTGTTAATTAATTAACGGTGACTGAGTGTCGAACTATAAGCTTGTGTTCGGCTTTTCTATGCCGAACACTAAACGCGTTTTACAAAATATCGAATAAAACACTTATTATTGGCCCGAACTCCACCAAACTTCGTATAGTAATAGTGTGAACATGAATACATATGCCTATGAACTTTATTTGTGAAATTTCCCATTATTTGGACTTGTGTTCGGTTGTGTTCGGTTGTGTTCGGCTTTTATGAGCTCCCGCCGTTCCTGGCCAAGTTTACGCTTTGTTCGCAATATTAGTGTCTAAATGTTGCACTATTAATGAAGGGGCTATGCTAACCTTTCGAATGATGTATAATATGTATCGTTACATAGAGCAAAACGCGAGAAATGTGAGCTTATATCTCTGTTCCTCGTTCCTGTTACTCGAAATAGTCATTCTGTTACACGGAACTCGTTCCTGTTCCTCGTTCCGTTCCTGTTACTCGAAATAGTCAATCCCTAATGGTATTCGAATGTATTGATGTTTTCTCCTGAGGATGGCTTCGGTGGAATATGATATTGCTCGTGCCATTTCAGCAACACAGACCTATCTACATTTTGGATAATCTATATATATCATTTAAGGATTCCAGCTGTCTTATCACACAAGGTTAAAGTGACACACAGTGTTAGGGACTTCAAACTTTAAGGATAAATTCCGGGCTCCGCGCTATTCATTTTCTGATTGTTAATATTGGCCTGAGCTGTTGGTATATTACTAAGTTGCCACCTTGCATGGTGAGAATATGTTGTAAGATATAACATTTAAACTGATTTGGCTCGATCTCTCTCCACAATAATGCATACATAACTAGGTAAGAGGTATGCATCTCAAAACATACATACGCGGAAGATTTCTGAAGATTGCTGAAATTACGTGTTTTGTTTCTCATATTTTTTATAAATTTGAGATCGTTTCGTTTTTGAGTCGTTTATTTAATTTATTTTGTTTGTTTGTAAAAACTGAAAATGTAAACCATGGGAAGTAAATCTAGACCTGCCGTCGCTCTGAAACATTTAAAAGGTACTACATAAGTTTTATGATTAAAAAAGGAGAAAACAGCGTGTGAAGTTTTTTAATATTTTCATGTTAAGTTAACGCAATATCCATTTTCCAGACATTCCGTTTCCGATTCCGGAATTCCGACAAACACAAATTGCTGTTTTTGATTTTGACTCAATCATCGGGTTCAAAGTTGTAATTTTTATGACTGCAATGCGTCTTTATGGGACATATAATTCTCGTAGAAAGGTAGTTCAGATATTTATCGATCTATATATTCCAAATTTCCGAAAATTCAAAAGCGAATATTATTAGGTGAGTTTTAGAACGCAAATTGCCAAGAGGCTTTAATGTCATTTGAATGGGGACTTCATGCATTGACTCATAACAAACAGTTTTACTCCCAAAGCCGAAGAAATAGTAATTGAGGGGTGTCGAACCGTTTGCAGATCTTTAAACGCTCGCATGTGGTTAATGCTTGAGGATTCCTCTCAACTAAATGGTGCATGCCATGCAGAGATAGTCAATTTAATAAGCGTGCGTAGCATGCAAGTCATTCCCTTGTGGCGAAATTTACGGCGGTTTAATTTCCGCCTTCAAGACTGTGAGTGTCTTCTGGGAAATTACTAATCCGATGTGTAATGCACCCTGTTAACTCCTCTTTAGGTGTAACCACACCATGTATGGTACAGATAATGCCGCGTCCGGGTGAACCACCGTCGTTCCTCTGTCCGTGTCTCTGTCCGTCCGTAGACACATGATATCCGATAAGATAACTTGATTATTACGCCCCCGGGTGTATACTAACGTAGAAATTATTGTATCGCATGGGCGCTGTAATAGCGCTGGGCGTTTTATTTATAGAACTGGGAATTTTTGTACACACTAAACGTTGTAGTGCGACGCCGAGGTCGACAAATTGCAGTAGGTCCCCTATTTGCGGATGTCCATTTGCGGAAATCTCGAATATGTTGATTTTAATGAGGGAACGGGTGCGTATATCTCAATTGATACGTATTTTTAAGAGGTTAGTCGGATACAACCGAGAGAGCCACCGGTTCGTTAGTTAGGTGCTGATCGGTGTGACAATTTGCAGTAGGTCTCTATTTGCGGAGATCCATTTGCGGAGGTCCCCGAATTCGCGGAGTTCCCCTAAAATTGTCGAAATATGTTTATTTTAATGAGTGAACGGGTGCGTATATGTCAATTCATACGTATTTTAAACAAATAACAACACGATCATCATAATAGTGGTGTTTTCTATCAATTATATCATCATCATCATCATCATCATCATCATCATAATACGGAACAAGTCTTGCGACTTTTCGTCTCAATAACATTATTTGCAATATTTTTTTTACAAATTTATGTATCGTCATCATGATGATTCGATATTTTCTTGTGAGTCACTTGAACATATTACTTGTCGTCGAACTCTATTTTATACAATAGAAGAATGAGTCTATGTATATTTTGAAATGATCGAGTGTTGGAGCCTCAACAGCGAAGTCTGGCAAAGAGGTCCAGCTATTTACCACCCTCTGCGTGAAGAAATATGTTCCTATGTCATTGTTAACAGTGCGCATCTGTAGCTTTTTATTATGTTCGCTTGTTCTTCCTGATGAATTTCTTTCTAATATGTCACATGCGTTGGTATTGTAATGACCATTCAACAGTTTATATACCTTGATTAGATCTCCTCTAAATCTTCGATATTTTAAAGACATCAGATTGAGTCTTATCATTCGATCTCGGTAGCATAGAGTTTTTATTTGACGAACTAGTTTCGTTGCTTTTCTTTGTATTTTCTCTGACACAATGCTTTGACATTTGTGATGTGCATGGGCTCCATGCAGAGTTACAGTATTCGATGATGGGTCTGACCACGCTTATGTAGAGCGATCGGAAAGTGTCGATGTCCAAGTTCGTGAAAGTTCTGTTGACTATGCCGAACATTTGAGAAGCTATATTTTTTAGGATATTGTAGGAAGGCTAATCTGGCCGTGTCAAATTGAGCTATAGCGATGGGATATCTCACAGGACAACACATTTCGGGTTTTCGCGGGGTGTGTATTCGCTGGATTGATAGTTGCAATATGTAACTATTATGACCGCGTTAATTGATTTCGATGTTTAGATATGAACAATGGCTGGGCCACTCTTGAAGATTTTATGGCGGGAACACAATGCCTCCGATTTTTGATTCGCATTTAGAGGCTTTCTGGTGTGGTGAATGAGAAACCTGCACTAATAAGCCGTAGTTGTTTTTAATAATTTGAAGAATTAGTTGTTTTAACGGAATTCTGATACGGTGCATTCATGTAACCAATATATTTTATATATTTTTTTATAATTTATATTTAATAATATGATCTTGAGGGCAGTACCATTTCTGATTATGGTTTTCTTGTTTGATATCCGACCGTGTTCATATTGTATGTGTAGGTTTATGGTGACAAACCCATCACCTGTATATGTTTTGTATTGATCGGTTAAGACAATATTAACACTTTCCATCCATCCCATAGACATGTGCTATTAAATGCGCCATATATAACTCGATTATTTTTTATCCGATCGTGTTCATATTTTATGTTCAGATTTATTATGACACACCTCTCTCCCGTACAGTTGTTGGTATCAATTGGTTGATCGGTTTAGAAAACATTAACACTTTCCATCCACCCCATAGACACTTGCTATCCGATGTAATAATTCAACTATTTCTCATCAGATCATCATCATTTCATAATTAGGTTTATCATGGTAAACTCTTCGTCTGTAACGATTTTCGTATTGTTTGATTGGATCTCAAAATTATAACCATTTACAACCATCCTATCGAGACTTGACTTCAATAACTGAAGTAATTTATGGTTATGATTAAAGAATGGAATATGGAACCACACACATATTTCACGCCTTTGCACTTACATGCTAGTGACATGGCTTCTAATTAATACCACACACCCATTATATGTAAAGTCGCAATGAAAGCTGGTTGTGAAGCTGGCAATGGACCTAGCCATAGGTACCGCCCACCTATATGCTACATGGTTACTGTTACTAAGCATCACAAGTCATCTTAATCTCACTACATATTCATTACTAAAATGGCTTCCGATGAGATGAGAACGGACCGTGTCTTTAAACGCCATGTAACACGATAACATAGATTCTTTCCGAGATTCACGATTTTCAAAATGCCTAGGTGTGTGTGTGCATCTTATAAAAGTGACTCGTTAGATATAAACAAAAATAGAACCAGATTTGAAGAAAAAAAAACCAAGAGTGATTTTTGGCCATTTCCCGAACCAACAAAGATCGATGTCTGCGTTGAATCAAACTGTGTAACAACAGCCATTATAACTTCATTGAATAGAATATCTAATATCGAATCAATGCTAATAGTTCATACCTTGATGGAATAAGCCAACCGGAGGTGTACGTGTGGTAATTAATATATAGTCCCTCTTTTGTCAGGCATCAAAAGCTGGCAGAAATAGATATAACGTCAACCGGACATGTTCCCCATGTACATTTCAAGATTTGTAGCGATATGACAGATATTTTGCTCTCGAGTCTGTACACCCCTACTACTTATAATGGTTGTTATGGAGTCACTTGTGGTGCCTACCATATCACTAGACAGACACATGACGCATCGGCGATTAAGATATCGGATCATTTGATATAATTGAAAATGGGGCGGTACTTACGGATAGGTCCATTAATCCCATATGATATAACTCTATGCACAACTCTATTTGAATTTAATCGCATTGTGTTAAATTATAAATTATCATGTCATTCCACATGACATATAATAGCAATGGCTCGCAGCTGGTAGTCTGGCAAGCATCCAGGAAGAAAAGATAAACAGTATTGACTTGCTTACCATATATGTGACCCGCCATATCAAATCCAGTCGGAAGTCGGATTTTTTTGACCCTGTGCCAATGCATTCTCTTATATATGCGAGTCGACCTTAGGTCACCTCGCATATATAAGAGAATGCATTGGCTTAACAATTTGTTATCATGTTTTTTAAATAAATGTTTCTTACAATTTTTAGGACATAAAATAAAAAATAAAAATCCATTATCCTGCAGGGAGCCCCACACATATATAGAAGCACATAGAAGAGTGTCGTCTGCTCATGTTTGTCTGGGGCTCTGTATGGGTGAAATTATAAAATTGTTAAAGAATACAAGAACAAATTATTAAAATTGTAAAAAATTGTTAGGCCAATGCATTAATGGAATTTGGTATTTATTGATCAATTGGTTTTGAAAATTATATTAACTCTTAACACCAACCCCATAAGCACATGGTATCAATATTAAATTAAAACATTGGCAGCTATACACTATGAATTATCTGTGCAATGGGTAACATGCAAATAAATACACATGTGTTATATATGATTGCATTGTTTCAGCTAATCCAATGCAATAACTCAAATACTTTTTGTATGATCTTCCAAATATTTCTTATCTAGGTTTATCTTGGCACACTCTTCACCTCTGTATATATTCACCTGTATATATTTAGGTATTGATTAGGTTTTGAAAAATGATATTAACTCTTTACATCCACCACATAGGCACATGCTATCGACAGTAAATTAAAATAATGGCTGCTAGCAAATATGACTTACAGGTGCAATGGGTAGCAAGCAGTTAAATATAAATGTCTCAAATACGACTATTGTTTCAACTAGGCAGAACAATATTAAATTAAACCTTCCACTTTGGACCAAGTTAATTAATTAATGGACACTCTAAAAGACACATATTGAATAGTTCTGTCTGTACATTATAGGTAATGTCCAGTTTTGAAACCCCCCAATTGCATGTGCTTTAATGTAAATTAATGAACAAACTTCTAACCTAGTGTTCAGACAAGGGCTGGATAATATTTGTAGCAGTATATGTTGCTACAAAGTTAGCCTACACGTTTGTACCTCGTGGATAGTAATGTTTATATATGTAACTGCCAAGATAATTAATTAGTCTGATAGCTGGGCTGCATGATCTAACAATGATGGTATTCTATGGTATTGACTTATTGCTTAGGACCAGTCACATGCTTTTTATGAACTATTGTGTGTTCATCAGTTGATTTAATAGTTTGGGAAATATTAACCATTCCATCTGAGCGTAGAAATGCTATTGATTTGATAGCTCAAATATTTGCATTATTATTGTTTTTATATTGCATGGCAAACTGTATTATGACACACCGCTGTCCTATATAGTTGGGGACATTTGGTTGATCTGGCTCAAAATATTAACCCAGTCCACCATGGTATCCAATGTGATAAGTCAACTAACTATTTGTTACCCGATCACTCATAATTCACATCCCGATTAATCTTTAAAATATTAACCAGAACACGAACGCATGCATGCTATCCAAAGCAATGTCCCGTGTGGATCCGGGGTAGAATAGGTCAACCGCCCCACTGCGAGGGGTAAGAATGCCCTAATTTGGCACCCTGTTTGCCGTGGGGTGCATCCCGTGAGATGTGGTGTAGGAGTCCTGGAGGTACTAGGGCGGCCGTATCACGTGAGGCATCGACAGTTTCGACAGTCCTTGGTCCTTCATCTCTTCAAGACGGGTGGTTGAGTTTACCCGGCTCAATCAATCGGCTAGTCAGCCTCTCCACAGTGTTTCAGATTACATTTATGACATTCTGTTGTATTTTGTTTCTGGTGTCTAGTTGTGTGTTCTGTTTCTCATCTATGTTGTGCTTTTCATGTCATGTCTGTTTGCATTTCGCCTGTATAACTGTCTCGTTGTGGCGAGGTACATGGAGGCTGCTATATGAAGTGACTAGATGGGTCACCACTTCACCATTCCAGTTTTTGATCCGATCATAATTCGAAGGGTAATCGATTTCACAAACGCCATTATTGATCACTCCTCACAAGACATTGAACAGTAGCAGAGCTGTTGAAAACTCGCGATATATCTTATTCTTCTGAGTCAGAGATACTGTCTGAGTTAGCACCACAGGGAGTTACATAAGTCTGTAGATTTACAATAACAATTGATGGACAAAAGTTTCTTTGAATACTTATCTTCTGACCTTCATCCACCGACATTGAAGGTTGTGTGTATGAAGATGGATTTAAGCACATATGTTCCAAACCCATTGCATTGGTTTAAATATCAGGGGTATGGCCATGGTCAGGAAAATTGCAAAAGTAAAGAATCCATATGTGCACGATGTTCTATTTCTGGTCATGATCATAAGGATTGTAGGAATATTAAGAAATGTTCAAACTGTCAAGGTTCACATGCTGCAATGTATCGTTCGTGTCCCATTTGGGACTATTAATTCAAGATTCAACGATGTAAAGCTGAGAAGCATCTGTCATATATAGATGCTAAGAAAATAGCTCGACCTCGGCCATCCATTCCACAGGTTACATATTCAGCAATCGTGTCTACAAACAGGTGGTTTTTTTGTCACCTGATAGTGCCGGACAACCTGTTAATATGGCTAATTCTTTAATAGAACTCGTGATATTTATACTTACAGATAAATTGCCATACATTGTATGTATTCACGGCATATGGGTTTTTTTTAAAGCTATCTCTTGTACTTGTCATTTTATTTGTATTGTTGTCTGTTATTTGTTATGGTTATCCAAAGACCATTAAAACGTATCTTATCTTATCTTTTGTCTTATAGAACTCGAGGCTGTGTACTCGTGTATCAACAACCCATTTACATACTCTTGTCGTTCTGTTTGTATATTATTGTAGGTATTCAGCCAGTTCTGCAAACTATGTCAGTCATTCTCATAGTTAACTCAATTCTACATCTTGTCTACATGCCACACACTGTAAAATATCTAAGTCATAATATCGATTCCATGTGAGACATGAGTTGCTCAAAATTAATATATAGACGTGCACACAATATGATACGCACACAGCAATGTTATGTCAGTATATACGGCTGAGTGCTAACATAAATCATATTTGGTAGTTAGATAATATCGAGTTCTGCACGTAACTCCACGAGATGACAATTTGCGCATTTCGATCGCCCAAGAGAGCATGAGCCTGTATAAAGTTACTATAAATTAGTAATAACAGTTAGCTTGCATCATCCGTATGTAATTTTCGTAATGGAGTTCACAACACCAATCCACATGTGTGAATGCAGTGAGCTCCAATCAGATAAATACTTAAATTGTATTGCGGTGTCCAAAGCCTGTAGAGTAGATGTGGTGATGGCGAAGAAAACGCGTTTCATTATTTTTTTTCCAATGTTAATTGCATATTATTTCAAGAAGAAAGTTGTAGAACAAGCTATTACGATTGAATATTTAATCAGTAAAAATTTACTTTACTTTTTTGAGATCCAAGGTTATCAAACTCCAATAATGAAGAAATGTTCAAGGCTGTCCAAAACTTTATAAGAGACAATTCCCAGGATGAGATTATACGAATTTCAACAGCAGATGACTATTAGGGGGGGATATATAATAAAAAATAATAATTCTGAGTATTGGTGACAACCGTCAAAAACGCCTTAAGAACTTAGCGACTGCCTTTTCACCTTATCTTTGTTAAGGATGACTACAGTATATCTTAGCGCGACCAGATACTTTCGATTCATATAATGTTAACAAGTTGTGAGAGACTAGCAGCAGCAACAACAAAAACAACAACAACAACCTATACCATTATACACGTAAATACCATATATAATTCTTCAATGCCATGTCCATGTTTTAACTTGAGTGTTTGGTGATCGGGAGAGAAGTAGCATAACCCGCCCTAGTTCTTCAATCCCGTTGCCGAAACTCTGTCACAGAGCACACGAAGCCGGAGATCTAGTAGAACATTATGACATGGGGGGATCCTCCACAACAAACTATGGACATTGAGCGATGATGGCTACATTATCCCTATCTCCCGCTGACAACATCTGACGATATTAATTAATGCAAGATGTTCTTGCGGCCAATACTCGATAGCCGTCAACAATACTATAATTGACCAAGCTTTTATCGCGATGGGTTGCGGATATTAACAACTTACACTTAGAATTCATACCCTTTGAGAACAGGAAAACGTTTTTGATGTAGCTCATTGCGCCCTATGGGTGTTTTCTCAGTCCGTGTTTCTTGGTATCCACTGGGGGCATGGGAAAATATTATTAGAAATGTACGTAGATGTTTTCGTACCGGAATCATGGAAGATTGATAATAACTATTGTGGTCTAATTATTCTGCATGCTATTTCGTGCATTATTCAGTGGTATGTAGTGTAATGATGTTACTTTGGAATACAATTGCAAAAAAAAAATCGGTATTATTATTTTACTTTAGTAAAAAGGGAAAAGGTATTCAACCCACTGGTAGCCTGAATATAATCTATAACCCATTGGGAGCCATTGATGGAATATGCACCGACTGTATGGGACCCATGTACAGACAAGAATATAGATGCATTGGAGAAAGTCCAACGACGCGCTGCTAGATATGCTCTCAACAGATTCAGAAGAACATCCAGCGTATCAGACATGATAGATAATCTGAGATGGCACTCTTTACAGTCCAGGAGGCACCAGGCTCGATTATTCATGATGCACAAAATTCACCATCAACATGCTGCAATAAAAATTGACGAATATGCTAAAAGAACAAGAGAATCCAGGCACACTAATGCGGCTGGCTACCTAATTCCACAATCCAACTACGATTACCATAAATTTTCTTTCTTTCCCCGGACCATAAGAGAATGGAATGCTATACCAACAGAAATAGTCACCATCATTCCAGTCGATGAGTTCAGGACCAGGATGATGAACCAACTATATCCATGCTGGACGTCCCAGAAAACCCAATCGACCCAGTAAAAAACCAACAAAAAAAACCAAAAAAACAAAAAAAACAAAAACAAAAAATTCAAATCAAATTCAAATCAAATCAATTATTTTATCACAAACCCTAATCATGAAGAGAAATTATCGCCAGTCGTTGCCAAAATAAATTAGTCATAATCATCAGCCTGTTGATGGTGGACTGAAATCGGAAGAAGAGCCCGTGGCCTCGTGAAGTGAATTGTGGGTATTTTAATTGTTTCTATTTCAGAGGGAGCATCAGCGATTCTGTCGCGAAATGTATTCGCGTATTGCTTATTATTTCATGCAGCGGGCGTATCTCGAGACATGCTTGATTGACACACGGTTTGTTATTGGCATGCCAAGAAGTGTGAGCCGATTAATTGTAACGGGAATTCGCGCGTTAACCATTGACGCGCTGCGCGTTATGTGTTTCTTAACAATTTTTAAGTTCTTTCGTTTATTTTCACGTGACTTAAATCGGAATGCTATCTACTATTATACTGCACGGGGATTTGACGATTGTATAAGAAATTTAATTCGAACTTGTCTCCGTCGTGCTGTTTGTTTATGTCGGTGCTTAACATGTTATTTAATATCGTTTAGTGAACTTTTTGATTTAGCTATACGCGACAATTATCGGCATGTTATATTTTAAGTGAATTGGGATGGTAATTATTAACCAATTCCCACGTTACTTCTTCGTGCTATTTGTAAATGTGACTTCTCATTTCTTAGTATGCGGAATATATCGGAGCTATGAAAAGAGATGTTATTAAGAAAAGTTCCAACAGTAACCCTTCGCATTGGTTGTTTAAAGTGATTTGAAACACTCCGGTATGGTGGTCAAATATAAATGGAGAATATTCTTGTTAAAAGTAGTAACTTTTACAAATATTATATCCAAATTGACAACACACACCGCCATTCTTATATATTAATTAATGCAGTGACTCTCGATGGCGAAATCGTGGTCGTTAGTTTATCGCCGATAGATGCGTCTCGAATCGAGTAGTAGATATTTACAATTGAGCGTAGTTCAGACGATGTTTTCTATGGAGTGGTACGGTCGATTTACTTCAGATTTTCGGCGATGTAGTAGAATGCTACATTCCTCCAGTACGTTGACATAGCGCCTGGATACTAATTGATCAGTTTCAGGCAAATGAACAAGTGCAAAATATGTCTTTAACATCATTTTTATTTATGTATACGGAGCATATGTCATAATGCTATATGAATTGAAGAATGTTCAGAAATTACCCCCCCCCCATTCATGTGACCATGTTTTAATTCATCCTCATGGGGAGGGTGCATATTTTAATTAGTCCTCATTTCAGTTCACCCTCGTGGGACTATATTGCATTTCATTCCAGTGGGACCGTAGTTTAATCAACATTGATGACACCATATTTTTATTTTAATTAACCCTCGTAATGGGACCATATTTATTCTTTAATTAACTCACGTTACCATATATTAATTGACATTAGTGGGACCATATTCCTTTTAACCCCCATATGTCCATATTTTTATTAACCCTCATGGGACTATATTTTAATTAACCATCATGGGACCATATTTTGTATTAACCCTCATTGGACCATATATTAATTAACCCTCATGGGACCATATTTTATTTAACTATGATGTGACCATATTTTAATTTACCCTCATCGGACCATATTTCAATTAACCCTCTCTGGATGTGACCATATTTTAATTTACCCTCATGGAACCATACGTGTATTTTAATTAATTCATTATGAGAGACCATATCAGGAGTGCATTACCTGAGGCCATTCGTAGATCATCATTACGCCCTCATATGGTGTATATTGGAAAGTATATCTGACCCTGTCGTGGATGGTGGTGGACTAAATGTGATTAAAACATACTCGGTATTTGCGTAATTGGATGTACTAAATGTGATTAGAAACGTGCTCGATGTTTGCGTACATGAACCATGTTACGAAGATCGCAAATTGTGCCCGTTTATTACTCTGCATGCTATTTCATGCGCTATTCAGACCACTATTTCAAATGAAATTAGAACAGGTTTTTGCGTAGTTGTATGTACTAAATGTAATTATAAATAATATCACATATAATCAACTATACATAGGCGTTTCACAATCACCACATTAAAGTTGTTGTATTGTATATATGCCTAATAATATGATCTTGAGGGCATTACCATTTCTGACTATGGTTTTCTTGTATCCCGATCGTTGTTGGATATATCGAGGTTGAAGTAAACGCAGCTAGGAACTAATGTTTCTTGATAATCACGTGGTGGGCGTCTATATAGCGGACTAGTGGAGTCAGAAGGTTACACGACAGGGTGGACATGTCAGATATATTGCTTCCGAGATTATACATGTCTGTTCATCGGCATACGACTGAACGCTGACGTGACAAGTTTAAGAATTGTTGTTAAATTCTGTGTAAAAATTTTTTTTTAGATCGATAAATACACGGAATACTTATATTCAGACCGTATCCATCCGAACAACTTAATGAAGTGATTGAAATGTATCAATATCAACAGCTTTTAACAAGCCGAATAGAGGGCGATCAGGAAAAAATATGTAATAAAAATAATAATTCCTAGTATATGTTACAACAGTCAAAAACGCCTTAAGAACTTATAGCCATTGCCTTTTCACCGTACCTTTGTTAAGGATGACCACATTATATTTTAGCGGACCACATTATATTTTAGCGCCACAAACTTTCGATTCGTGTAATTTCGAACAAGTTGGGGGAGATTAGCAGCACATCGACAACCGACACCATTATACACGTAAATACCATATATAATGTTATCATATGACTCAATCATTATTTACGTTGGAAAGTTTGTCATAAATCAATTTCATATGAACTACTAGTTCATATCACCTTCCGATAATTTGATTGGTTTGTTGACAAAAAGTGTGTTCTGATTGGCTGAATGGCAGCCGGGGCCGAGCCGCATCGCTAAATGCAGGTCAAATTCGTGCGCGTCAATCAACGCGATGCCAAAATTCTCGCAATTATAATCTTGAAATATATAGTTTTGGACATTGTTATACGATAAATAGAATAGGTATTTCGTATTTATCTAATAAACATACGATATAATGTCACAAACTGAGAACAGAATAGCGCACTATATCTTCCTTCGCGTGCATATTATTTCTTCTAGTTCACCAGGTGTAATTGGGCTTCCGGTGCAATGAAGTGACGTCACATTAACCTTTTGCTGCCGATGTCATATAGCTATTTAGTGATTTGTGTGCGTTTTGGAAATCATAATAAATTTATAGGTGTCATATGTCATATAGAATATGTAATTCGTGTTTCTCTCATATGATATTTATGAGAAACTCGTCACGAATTTTCAGTTTTCTCTCGCCGGAGGCTCGAGAAAACTGAAAATTCTTAGACTCGTTTCATAAATATCATATGAGAGAAACACTCATTTCATATCCTCTATTTATCAATGCTAAGTCCATTTTTTTTCACCTGAGTGTCTGGTGATCGGGACAGAAGAAGCATATAAGTGGCCTGCATCTATCCAGTTGTCGAATGTATGTATTTACATGCATATATGGCGAATAAATATGTTTAAACCAAACCACCAATCCACATTCGGCCGTCTGATACAGTCGATGTGTCACTATAAGTTGAATTGAATTGAATTGAATTATTTAATGCGTAAAGCCACCATTTAAGGTAGAACATACACAAACATATATGTGACCCGCCATATCAAATCCAGTCGTAAGTCGGGATTGTTTTACCCTGTGCCAATGCATTCTCTTATATATGCGAGTCGATCATAGGTCGCCTCGCATATATAAGAGAATGCATTGGCCTAACAATTTTTTACAATTTTAATAAATTTTTCTTGAATTCTTTAACAATTTTATAATTTCACCCATACAGGGTAATGGATGTTTTTTATTTTATGTCCTAAAAATTGTAAGAAACATTTATTTAAAAAAAATGATAAAAAATTGTTAGGCCAATGCATTCTCTTATATATGCGAGGCGACCTATGGTCGACTCGCATATATAAGAGAATGCATTGGCACAGGGTAAAAAAAATCCCGACTTACGACTGAATTTTATATGGCGGGTCACATATACACTATGTATATTAGGTATTTCAATAAGCATTAATTTTAGCATCATATTACATATATATTATATAAGTAATAAATTCATTATAAAAATCACGAATCTCTCTGTCGATCGACTCACACAAATAGTGAAACATATATAATAACTGAAATAAATTACATATAAATGTAAATGCCGCCAATGCCAGATCACCAGTATAGTTGTAAGTCATTATCTCAATTTTCTGAAGGCTAATTTCAGAAATATACTCAGCCTTTTCAGAAGCGATATATTAGCTATAGATATCAAGCCATAAAACTTTTCTTGCGTTGGAGATAGCCAATAGTATTTTTGGAATGTACTGTTCACGGATAACTCTAATTCATCACATATCAATAGAAGATGATACTCGTCCCCTATCCCGTTATCGCACTGTTCACAGGTATTACAAGGTATACTGTTTCGCCGCCGCACTTTTTCAACGGGGAGTCGGTGGTTGGCTGTTCTAAATTTCACCATATATACGACCTACTCATTCCAAACCTGGTTAAATATGTATTCGAGGATCGAGACCAATTTTTGTGAAATATATTTTACTTCTCATTCAGACTGATTCAGACTCATTTTTATCGTTATCTTATTTTATTATGAGTTTTCTGTCCATTTATTTCATATCATAGTAGTTTCGGTGTTTTAGAGGGACAGCAATAATTATTTTCTTAATATTTCAATAATAAAATGAATTTTTTATATAAATAAACGCCAAGCTTATATACATATATGTCATGTTCTTTTCTTTCGTTTTTGAAGTCTATCTAAATTAAAACTAAACTGTTATGATGTTTACGGATGTCGTTGATTTTGCTATGATGTTGGTGGGCAACGGGATAAAAAAATTCCCCAAATTTTCGCGGTATAAAATCCGAACAATTCGAGGACATATACCATTGCCTGTATATAAATATATTCTAATAATGGTTGCCTCCGATTTTTGATCCGCATTTAGAAGCTTTCTGGTGTGGTGAATGAGAAATCTGCAGTAATAAGCCGTAGTTTTTTGTAATAATTTGAAGGATTAGTTGTTTTAACGGCATTCTAAGGCGGTGCGGTGCATTCATGTAACCAATATATTTTATATTATAATTTATATTTATGGCTAATAATATGATCTTGAGGGCGTTACCATTTCTGATTATGGTTTTCTTGTTTATAGAAATGGGAATTTTTGGGAGAGGATTAAAAGTCGAACTACGACCCGGAGGTCGAGTCCGGTAAAAGGTGTAGTTAGGAATTCTGGTGAGATGCATAAGAAACCTTCAGTGATAAGCCGTATATAGTCGTTGTAATAATTTGAAGGATTGGTTGTTTTAACGGAATTATGAGTTGGTCATTCGTGAAACCAATATATTTTATATTCTATAATTACAATCATGGGTATATAATATATGATCTTGAGCGCGTTACCATTTCTGACATTGTTTTTTTTGTCAAGATTGTAAGATAAAAAATTCTTCTTATAATGATAGAC
Source organism: Siphonodentalium dalli (assembly GCA_032622095.1). NCBI lineage: Eukaryota > Metazoa > Mollusca > Scaphopoda > Gadilida > Siphonodentaliidae > Siphonodentalium > Siphonodentalium dalli. The sequence continues at coordinate 194,848,753 of CP136064.1, forward strand.
CCGATCTTGTTACCAGTGATAATTACGTGGCACGTCAAGCACGTCCGTCTGCTTTACATTTCCACTGGAATCGGAAATGAAAAGGTCAGGAGTTTAATTACATTAGAGGAGTTTGCACATTAAGACTCCGTGTGTGATATTTCCGCTCCATCCGTTTGAGATATAACCCCCGAGACACTTTGACATTCAAAATGATATGCCAAAAACAGTACCGACGTCAGCGGACGTGGATCCCCATGGCTTTAAGACTATAGATTTGATTGAAGCCGGTCGTTGGAACAGGACACCATGAGCGTGTTTCAGTATGCATCTCGCTGTGGTATAATGCGTTATATTTGATTACCCCCAATCTTCTCAAGAAAGAGAGCATTATGTCGGGGGGGGGGGGGGTAGTAAAACATTTGCAGGAAGGTATGCCGTTTTTTTGCATCTGGCATTTTCGGGGACCCACGGTCACCCACCACCCCCAAACCTGCAATTTTTTTTTTTTTAGTCCCAATATTTTTACGCCCACCCCCCAAATTTCACTAAAATTGGTCTAAAATCGCATCAAACTCTACTGATATCACTCATGTGACTGGGATTTATCTCAGTTAATTCAAATAAGAGTTGAACCTGTTTCAGAAGCTGTTTTAATTGATAAAAAATGTTTTATAAATTGCTGATCATCTGTAAACCTAGGTCATTGTGCAGAATACACAAAATTTCATAATTTCTAACTATTTCCTGATTAGTCTGTCAACCAGCCCATTATCTAACATATTCCATACCACTTATATTAGTCTACTGGAGCAACTTACTTCTATTATACTAAACTAGCTGGAACAGGCTCCCTTTGGGAGCCTATATTCAGCATCGGAGATATTACCTTAATCCAGCTATTTATGGGGCCATCTCCTGCTCTATTCAACGAATAAATTAATTAATTAAACATAATACCTGTGGCCCCCTTTGTGGGACTTCGCGATTTTGATCTGAGACAGAGCTTTCATTTAGCGGCGGCCCCTTTGTGCGCTTCAAGCACATTTGGTCATTGAAACATTTTGATATATATATTTATCATATGACTCAATCATTATTTACGTTGGAAAGTATGTCATAAATCAATTTCATATTAATTACTTGTTCATATCACCTTCCGATAATTTGATTGGTTTGTTGACAAAAAGTGTGTTCTGATTGGCTGAATGGCAGCCGGGGCCGAGCCGCATCTCTAACTAAATGCAGGTCAAATTCGTGCGCGTCAATCAACGCGATGCCAAAATTCTCGCAATTATAATATTGAAATATATAGTTTTGGACATTGTTATACGATAAATAGAATATGTATTTCGTATTTATATAATAAACATACGATATAATGTCACAAACTGAGAACAGAATAGCGCACTATATCTTCGCGTGCATATTATTTCTGCTAGTTCACCAGGTGTAATTGGGCTTCCAGTGCAATGAAGTGACGTCACATTAACCTTTTGCTGCCGATGTCATATAGCTATTTAGTGATTTGTGTGCGTTTTGGACATCATGGTCAATTTATAGGTGTCATATATAAATAGAATATGTAATTCGTGTTTCTTTCATATGATATTTATGAAACTCGTCACGAATTTTCAGTTTTCTCTCGCCGGAGGCTCGAAAAAACTGAAAATACTTAGACTCGTTTCATGAATATCATATGAGAGAAACACTCATTTCATATCCTCTATATATTGTTTTAATATATTTTATTAAAGATTGAATTCCTTGCTCAATTTAACAAACCCAATTTTATTTAAAAAAAATTTAATTAATATTTTTGAAAAACTAACACCATTAGAACATCCGCCATGGTACCCAGAGTCACCACACCGAAGTTGGCTGAACTCGGCCCAGGGGTCTGAGAGAAAACCCCGGACAGATCTTACTCGTTTATATATAGAGGATCTCACATGAGTTTCTATTTTATACGGAATTTATCAACCGAGTTCACTAAATTCGATTTGAGCCGAGGTTTACAGGAAGATGTATGCTTGGAATGTTTCCCGTGCGGCCTGTGTCCTTGTTCTTTTATTTCGATCTTTCCCAGTTCGCCCGAACGGGCACAGACTGTTCTTGTTTTTTGTTGATCTCCATTCTATTAACATTGGGCGATGTGATATAGGTGATGCAAATTTACACTGGTGGCAAAAATTCCTGTGTGTCCTAGTTATCTTCTTTTGACAAAACAGCAATCTGCAGGTTTTGAAACCAAGGAACAACAAATAAATTCCGACATAAACCAATTCTTAGTAATTCTTGTCCATCCAATGGTTATCATAAAACAATAGACAAACTATCCGACAATATATATTTAATAATATAGGTGAGCCATACATGGGTATATGTACATACATGGGTATATGTACATACGTGTATATATATATTGCTCTACGGTCAATTACTCTCTGTGACAACTCACTTTGAATGCTCATATTTCAGAAAGAAGAATGTAAAGAATGAAGGAAGAGAGCTTCCAGACGACATATAGCCAAACATGAACAGAAGTCGTTTTGCGCGAGCAAGTCATGCTCCATTCTTCCCAGAAAACTCACCAAAATGGCCGCTGCAAGATGACATGTGGACAGCGGGATTTTACGTGCACGTATACTGCTTCACCGCGGCTTTCTTAACCCTTGCCTGCTACAACTTGAGGATATACTACATTGCGAGACAGAAGTACCATCGTTCTAAGCTCGCACGCGCAAGCATGTTCTGCACTCTCGCTCTCGTTGTCCCCTGCTGCCTGCGCATGGCGTTCTTCCTGATAGACCCGTACGCCTTTTATAAAGTAGTACCTCCATTCTACAGTCGTTTGCTCTACAGTGCGGCGTGTCCATTTCTTGGATTGACATTCTACTTCGAGCAGGAAATTCTTGAGACGTTTATTGGAATTCTAATAAGGGAAGTGAAATCTCGATACAAATACATGGCCCTAATTGCTCACGGATTCCTAATAGCTGTTACTATGGCGACAGAAGTTGTGATTTATTGCAGAAATGACGTCACTTTCTTGCTCCTCATTCCCACGGGTCTGTTCGTTTTATTTGTGATAATTCTGTGCATGAAGTTTCTCTTCATAGCGTTTAACCTGACTCATTACGTAGAACAGGTGCGGCAAATCGCTCGTGATATGAGGCGTTCTGCCAAACACAACCAACAGGATAATCAATATTCTCATAGAGGCAATCCTGGTTTGACGAGCGGTCTTTTACCAGACGAGTTATCACTCACAGAAACTTCTTCAGACGACGCCAGAAGTTGTGCGTCAAGTGATGGCGCATACGGTGGTGTGATATGTAACTACAGGTCGAAAATAGTCCCTGATCCTAAATTGAAGATAAAACACGATAGCGACCCCGACTGCGAAGACGAAAGCGTAGAGGGGGTGTCGTATGAACATTCGAGAAGTAAAAATGGGTATAGAATGATTGAAGATTGTGACGGGGACGATTTAATATGCAGCAACACGTGTGCGATTGAACGAGAAAAGTGCGACGTGTTATTAAATACATCAACTGATCAATCGCGTATCCCATATGATCGTGTAAACGCGAGAAATTGTAACCATCATGAAATTGACTTCATGAACACACCAGTTACACCTGACAATATGATAGGCAAAGGTTGTGAATACTCTTTGGTTGAAATGAACATAACGACAGATGCACGGCAATGTACATCTCGAACTTCGAAGAAAGGGAAGACAACGAAATCAGTTGATGAGACGTTACATTCAAACGACAATAAGAACGAAGTTAATGCTCTCGATCTTTCTGGGAACCCGGGTCCATCGTGTTCAAATAAGAAGTTTAACAATAGACCCGACCGAATGCGATTTAAAACTACTGAATCAGAAGTTATTGTGAACCGAAACTTTGATTCTGCTCATGGTGATGGGGTCCAAAATGTTGGGTTTTTTGAGGATGATTGTCGTTGCGTTTGCGCTAAATGTGACGCATGCGCAGGTAGGTCCCACTTCCAACGACCACTGCCGAATGTTTCCGAAGAGGAGGAAGGGTTTTTAGATGATGGTCGTCCGTCTGAAAATGAAAGGTTGTTAGAACAGCACGAAAAATTAAAATCCCGCGGCCTGCAATCGTTGTTTGCGTTTGATAGTCGCAAAGAAGAAATGGACATTCAAAACATGATCACGCTGCTTAAGGAAAATGAGAACGATAATGGTTACATGGCAGACGAAGAAGCAACAGAAAGGGAAACATCTCTCAACGAATCGACGCTAGTGCCAAACGAAACAGACGAGAACCGACTTTCGGAGAACTCATCACGTGGTCGTCGACTTCCGGTAGAACCAGCCACATGCTCAGATCGCAGAGGTAGCCTCACTCTGTATGAGTATAGACGGGCCGAGATATTGCAGACATCTCTACAGAGGCTGTATATGTGTGTGTTCCTGTTTACCATCCTGAGTGTCTTCAAATTGTTCGAAGTACTCGGACCATACGGGATCTTCAACAAAGACAAGCATCCAGCTGCCTGGCCATGGCTAATATTCCATTATCTGTATCGGTAAGTGAGCAATGACACCTGGAATATTCCAGTATTTATAGTCATAATTATGCGAATGGGTCTGGTTATGCCTTGAATGCATGTGGATCTCGAGAACCCAAGCTCATTCATTATTATATATATAGTTCACTATCGTACATCTTGACGTGGCATGCATGGGAATATATTGAGTTGGCCACCGCTCCGTGTGTGTGTGTGGTGTGTGAGGGTTGCGTGCGTGCGTGTGTGCGTGCGTGTGTGTTTCTTGGAAGTACAGGTGGCATTAAAAAATAGTGGAAATCGTTCTCAACGAATTTCCACACCTATACATAAATCAACTTCTGCTGCATGGTTAAGGCATTTATCTGCTTGAATCCACGCCACAGTTTACAATGCAGGTTGACCAAAATCGTTACCATATGGAAAATATGCTGGTGGTTTTAATGGCTTTGTTATCTGTGGGTTTTTTTTAACATCTTGTGGAATGCTTGCTATTTTTCCAATCCAGGACAAAGGTGTGTTTTTTGTATTCACCTGTTAAAACATGGTCTATCTCTTACCAGAAAGTTTTAGATAGATTCCGGGGTTTAAAATAATATATATGAATTGGGGACACCTCCCCGGAAAAGTTGCTATCAATTAATTTGAATTTTACTTAGAATTTCTTATCACCTCCACGAGACAGTTTATGGGGCTATTTTTAGAATAGAAAGCCGCGCGAAATCGTTCAGAGCATACCAAAAAGCGTATCAAGAAGGACAACTCTATCCTGTTAGTAGCTTTATTCACAGCAAATTGTATTTCAACAATAGATTTACCACGATGTTACGATCAAAATATACCACTGTATTATGACGTTATATAGGCCTATAGTTTTCATTTTTATCTGTATTGTATTCACAAAATAGCTATTTGTAGTCTATAAATCGGGTTTTTATAAAAAGTATGTTGTTGTTGTTGTAAAGGTGGCCCGGAAGAGATTGACCATCTTTAACACGCGACGTTATTCTGTGGAATTTAGATTGATCGGTCATGTCTTTGTTGAGCTATAGTGACATAAAAAAAAAGCTAAATGGAAGTTTGGTTGGGCGCCCAAAAATAGAAAATATAACAATACGATAAAGAGTGTTTCTATAGTTTCATTGCCACTATGTACTGTAAATACTAAATAGAGATATGCTATTATGCTTATTCTTATCTCATAGCTTTAATTGGATGTTGTGGGCTCTTTGGGACGCATCTGTGTTACGAATGACGTTGATTACAGTTAATAAGTGCAAAGTCTGGCGTCGTAAATGTTGAGTAATTTGGTTCAAATCTGATGGGTTATCTTTAGGTTACAAACAACTAATTAGCCGGCAGTGTTAAAGGGGTATTGTACGCCATCTTCAATAAATCTCGTTAATAACAACGATCTAATATCGATGATATATAGAAAAATAAGTAATATGAGTCGAAGATGAAGCCATAAATTAAATTACGAATTTCCGTAATCAAATTAATTGACGGATAGTGGATTCTGCAACGGGTGGCACACATCTCTTCGAGTAAACAATTATGTTGATATATGCGGGGTGTAAGCTCAAGTTACATACTGACTAGTGACCGTACGAGTATATGGGACTAGAATGCATATAATATAACTTTTATTTGATACATTTGCTTTAAAACTGTAACAAATATTACTCGACAACGACTATTTGTATTTTCGCATTCCTGCTAATCTGCCACCCGTAACATTACTTCGTAGTCAACAGACTTTCAAATAATGGTATTATAAATAATGGTTACCTTATTCTACGACTCGACGATTATAGAAACCAACAACAACATTTGAGTATTTAACTATAAGTTCCGTCGGTGATATAGGGCTACGGTAAGCCTATTTGGACTTCAAATGGTCCGTTTTAACTTTAAACGTCGCCCGATGCACCGTTTGTTGAAAAGAAAAGCAACCCTTTCGGAGTATTTTGTTCTAAACTAAAATATTGTATTTCCACAACTACCATGCATACTTTAGACACAAAAATCAGCATAATAAAAGTACTAGTCCCTTTTCACAACTTCGGGACCCCGCTGAACTCTTCTTCCTTACCATTTTACAAGAATGGTCGCCATATATTTACGTAAGGTTTGATTTTCTTTTCCCGCTCTAGGACTTTTCCCCTAGAGGTATAACCCAGTAATCAGCAGCCAGAATGTTTAAATGTGGATTCTAGTTTCAAGAAGCGTATAAACCCTATTTATTAATCTTCAACAAGCTCGTGTGTTGTGCGTCTCGGTGGAGATAATTCAATATACTTACGACTTTATCTATTTCCAGGAGTTCTGAGTTGTTGGTAATCTTTGTTCTCAGCAGTGCTTCCGATGCCCTCATATGTACGAAGGTCAGAAGAAAAAGCAGGAAGTAATATAAGACCATGATGCTGTTTGTCATATTGATTAAATTGTAACTCACGTCTCGACGCTATACGTAAAATGTATCCCTATCTCCGATGGCTGCCCTTCTATGGCTTTTAACAGCGGCCGATTGATATACAAAGCACCGGACTCGTGCGAGAGACAAGGCATTAACCCTTTCTATACCGAATGGACTGCACACCAAGTTCTAACAGTGTACATCGGAATGGTATATTATTGATTTGGAGGGATGTATTGGTAATATGACGACAGATAATAAAAGTGCAGAATGAGTCCTATTTACTGATGGTCATGTTCAGATAATAAGTTCGACAAACGACTGGTCGTTTGATGAACTTATTATCTGAACATTTGCTAAGGTAACTACTCATTAATGTGTGTTTAGCATATAAAGGGTTAATAGAATTGTCGAGATGAACAGTATTCGTGTCATAGGAGTTTATTAATTAGATCTGATATTTTTACCCAGAACGGCTTGTTATCGAACTAGGTGAATATCCTTCAATTTGATCTTAAACCGATTAATATCATTTTACGACATCAGCAATCCCAGTAATATCAGTTTACGACATCACAAATCCGAGTAATATGGTTATACAACATGCTGAATTCTATATAATTGCTAAATAATGTTTATAGACATTGATATTTGTGACGTATTCGTCACTCATTTGAAAGACTTGTTGATATTACACTGTTACTTAGAGGCGATCTAATTAATAAATAGGATATTACTTTGTTGATTTGATATTATTGGACTGATATCAGCCCTCGGTAACCTGATATCAGCCTTCGTTCTCAGACTTATATGAGGTTACCTCGGGCTAATATCGGGCCTAATATCAAACAAACCATGTAATATCCTCTGAATAATATGAGATTGCTTCAACATATATATCATCCAACGCAAACTGTGCAACAAGTCAAATTCAGTCATATTACTGCGACACAACCTATATAGAATGAAAGTAAACGTTTTGTAAATATGACAATCAATCCATGAGTTCACTCGTTCAAGAGTTCAAGAAAATAAAGTTTCGCTAAACGGGTAAGATCCGATTTGAACAGTCTACCAGCCCAGTAAGCCTATGTATTGTACGGGAGGCCAAATTCACATTTAATAGTCAATAACGCGTACACTTAATGCATTACGCTTAAGCCTCCATTACACTTAAGAGTAACTTCATTAAGCTAATGCGTAATTGTTTTTTACAACCTTACTACCTTACATATAATGTTTACTATCTATCCCTTAACTAACACTATTTCTGATTGGGCAGAAGCCGTCACATGATAATCTGGGAAAACGTCATATTGGACTTCCGAAAATCCAATTGCGCGCGCATACAATTTCACCGATTCATTTGCAATAAAGTTACTTCGTAACGTCACGGAGTCCCGATAAAAAAATCATGTTGGACTCGATTGTGTCCAATTTTACTTTTCTATCGGGACTCCGTGACGTCACAAAGTAACTCTATTGCCAAATGAATCGGTGAAATTGTGGTGCGCACGCAATACTCTGGTGGATTTAGCAGACGTTTTCCCCACTGAGTTTTTTTTTCACTTCCGTGTTCATGTTTTCAGATGTTCAAATGCAGGCTTTTACAGATAATCAAGTGCCGATAAATACCAAAAATAAGCACAAAAGTTTTATTCCCAAAATATAGATAAGCATATACAGATGGTTAATAAAAAAAAGTAGTTGTACAATGTTGTGTACAGTATGTGTTTTTCTAGTGCTCGTCCATGTTGTGGTGAAAAGTCATATTGGACTCGACCCTGAGTGTCTTGTCCAATATGACTATTCACCACAACCTGGACTCGTACAAGAAAAACACATACTGTACACAACATTGTCTAATAACTTTGTAATATAAGGTAAACATTCTGGGTGTATATAAGGTCAGCTGCAGTAGCATCAGTAATTGGCTGCATCCATTTCAGCCTCGGGGGAGTTTTGAGAGATGGAATTTGAATTACGCTTTAGCGCAATGGCATCGCGCTTAAACATAAAAACATTACGCGTAAGCGTAATTCAAATGCATTACGGTGAAGCGTACCTTAAACGCAATTACATTATACGCTGAAGCTTAAGAGCATTACGCTAAATCGTAATGGAAATTTGAATTATAATCGCAATTAGCTATTACATGCGAATTTCCCCTCCCATACAACAGTATTACATATGCACCTCATAGAGTATTTCGACTCGTATATCTACCACATATACGCTATAATACTGACATGCTAGACTAACGGCAAGATTATGGTTACAACTATCAATCAATCGAAAAAGATGAGGGGTCCTTTTTCCATTCTTTCAACAGTACGAATGCATTTTCAACAAAACAAGACTAACTGATGTTACAAGTTCCGGTTGGTAAGACACAAAAGATCCAAGTTATGAAACTGATATCCACTCTAGCATTGTAATATTTTAATTGCTTTTTTCCCCCGATCCAAATAACATAGATGAATATTGAGAAATGGAAATGATATACAATATATGGATTGAAGGAAAAAATACATATATGTACAAAATATACAACGACTTTCCAGTGGTCAGCCAAATTAGAGATGGGGTAATTATAATGGTAATGCGTACAACGCATTTAGCACACGTAATGAAAAGTAAGGTGTCCTTTTGCTTTACATGTAATGAAAAGTAATGCATTACTTCACAAAAAAAGTCATGTATTCATTTACTTTCGCATTACTTTTTGAATTACTTTATCAGATATGTCCGCAGTCTCTTTCATTAATAATAGCCATGGTCGGCCACACGTATGTGTAAATTCTAACGTATGTTACTATGGTATTGCTATGGAGATGCACATGCGGGAAAAGTCAGATGATTTTACGGCGCCAAACCTACATGTTCAGATATCGGCCAACGTCTGGCGAAACTTGTAAATGATAATCGTGTTGCGAAAACAATCGTCCACAATGCGACCAGCGATGCACTCAATTGTCTTCTATCAAATTAAGATCTCTTCGCGCAGTCGAATCTCTGCCACCCGCTACAAGTTTTAATAACGTGTGTCTGAACCTGTCTAATGATGGTTATCTTACAAGTGGAAGGTTAAAACAATACATGTATCCAATGGGTTTTTGGTAAATGAGGTTTTGCCCAACATTAACAACAGTAATTGTGAATTCGTAGTGAGTGTTTTCGTGGCTATATTTCTCTAATCGTGTTCCAAGAAAGTAAAATCTCCCAGTTGGAGTTTTTAACCGTTTCGTGAAGGGAGCTGCGCTGGTGCAGCATTGAAGATCATTTGTCAGAGCATTCTCTTGTATATGCGAGTCTCCCATAGGAAGCCTCGCATATACAAGAGAATGCACTGGCTTACAAGGTCAATGTAAACATTGTTTGGCCAATGTATTCTCTTATATATCCGAGGCTTCCTATGGGCGACTCGCACATATAAGAGAATGCATTGGCACGTGGTTTTCGCAAAATTTCAGGAAGCTCCAGACATGAAAGTGTTAATAAGCAGCACAATGGTTCTAGTTTAACCGATACCGTATATGTAATGTGCATGCTTTTTATTAAACTACATAAGTATATGTATGTAGAGTTATGCATTGCTCTCACACAACGAGACGCCCGAGCTATCATAGTAATCGTCAGCATCATCATAATCGTGATAAACTTATCAATTACTCCATGTCTTTGATCCATAAAATATCCCCCATGCATGATCAAAATAAAAAGTGATACAACGACAATAACTTTCCGCTTTTTGTGTAGATGATGCCATGAATCTTTACTCTTGCTAACGCCCGTAGAGATCATATTCCACCAGTACAAAATCTTGGTACTTTTTGAAGTTTTGACAGGGAACCTTATAAAATCGAAAAAATAACACGGGGAATATATTTCTTTGTTATAATCTGTTTCTTAATAATGTACTTCACTGTGGGTGAAGGTCCCAACTCGAAATTTCACAATTTAATTGACGTTGCATGTGAGTGAAGTTGCTTTACGTTTCGTACAATGTGGAATTTCTCCTGGATAATTAATTGAATGTTTATTGCGATATCGGCTCACAAAAGTCACAGAAAAGCATGCAATTTCGAGTTGGGTCCTTCGCCTATAGTGAAGTACATTAATAAGGAACAGATAATTACGAAATATTTTCCCCTTGTTATATAATAAGGTTCCTGTCAAAACTTCAAAAAGTTCCCAGGTTTTGTAGCGTTATATTAGCCAGAGTACAGATTCATGCAGGGATTCATGGCATGATCTACTTTTTGTGCTGAAACTGAAACATAATTTAGGTGTCTGTACTATCTACATGTAATCTTATGACACTTCCATGTTTAAATTTGTTTGTTTCGTTTATATTTAGTCATTTCGCACAGTAGTATCTGTAGGCCGAAAATAAAAACAGTCACGTTTTGGTCCAAGTGCTGTGTATTAGTTGGAAAATAAAGCTTTGAGGTACAAGTAGATAATGTTGTGGGTGTTCGCTGCAACTCCATCTCGTGCAAAAATAAACGTACGCTCATTTATTCAATTTATTTTATTTTACATGTAAATACCCACATGTGCAACATAGTGTTCTCCAAAACTTTCCGCTTCCAAGGGAGAGGGTCTGGGAATTTGATTCAGTAGAATTCTTGCCCTCATTAATACAAAAACAACTTTAACTCGAAAAAGACAGTGCGGATTGACAGCTAAATAGGTACCATGACAGATTATATAAATCGGAGAAATACATGACTTTCAACACAAACATGCACATATAAATATAAGATACAAGTGAGTGATTGCGTCAAATATATATGAGCGATGTGTGACCCTTGGAGAACATTGAACCTAGTATCGGCGACCACGTGGATCCCAACATCTGACCCAGTATATATCACGCAAATGACCTAATGAAGGTCTAGCCCCACCTCAGTTATCATGATTATAACTGATTTAAAGGCCCATTTAATTTTCGAGTCTCCGATTATTTTTTGTATAGTGACTTGATATACGGTTTTGATAACAATATATGCCATAAAATATGATTAAAATACTATAATTCATCACTATTTGAAACATCTGTGTCTCAGAAGATGCTCACAGAGAAATAGAAAACTGCTGAAGACTCCCCCCCCCCCCCCCTCTCTGGCGCCCATAATTCAACAGAATTCAAACTTTTTCAATGAAAGGGGAAGAACTCTATCTTTAATACATAGAGTTATTCCCCCTGCATTGAAAATAATACTGATTTTTACTTCAATCTTTATGACAAAACGCAATGGCAACTCAACAAAAACAACATGTCCACAGTTTATTACATCGGATAAGTTGATAATACAATGTTTTGGAGCTTCCTCTTTCAAATTGTATATAATATGGCATATATTTTATATAAAGTAATCTGGGGGGTTCGAAAATTAAGTGGGCCTTTAAATTGATATCCCACGAAATAACGACTATGCGCTGTCGCAGACTATATTTGAGAGGTTCACCCTCTCTGTTACGCGGGATTCATGCCATTGTCAGGCGGTACGTGAGATTCATATATACCCATCTGTTACCGAGTACTTTGGATTCATATTTGTCCAATTCAGCTGGTATTCGGGGTTCAACAAAAAGGCTTGCACGGAGTTTTTGTAGCACAAAATTACATAAATTTTGATTATTTTCCAAAGCAAATGACATATTTTGATGAATTTAAGGGCATTTGAACGATTTTGCTTTGCATCGCTTACAATTATGGAAATTCTCCCAGGTAATGAATCCAATGTTTATTGCGATATCGTGTCACAAAATAGCATACAATCTCGATCTGGGACCACTCTCTAATGTGAAGTAGATTTTAGAGGAACAACTTTAAAAAAAGAAATATGTTCTCTGTCGTGTTTGTTCAATGCTATAAAGTTCCCGACATGTCAGAACGTGTCAGAGCATTTAAAAGTTACCAGGTTTTGTAATGGTGGAATATCAACTCTACGGGTGTTAGCCAGCGTAGAGATTCGTGGCATGATCTAGTATTCAAGATTCAAGAGGAGTGACACCCTCGTATTTAGCTGACGATGAATTTCCCCATGTGGGTAATCGAAGATGTATAATATGACTAAATTTCCACTAGCTCGGAAGAATTGTTTGCGTTGGCGTACGTTTACCGATTACATTGGCAGCTTGTCCACTGAAACTGAATCCAATTGATGCCACTCCGTATACATTATACGCGTTCATTGGAGATTTGAGATGGCGACCAAGATGAGAAGAATACCCGGCTCGTTCGCCCCACATCTAAAAATAGAATTTTTGGGTCTAAAATTGGTTGTACTAAAATATTCCCAAAAACCCAAAACTTCCAAAATATCAAAACTTCCACAAAAAAATTTCAAAACTTCCAAAAATTATTTTTCCAAAAAATTTCAAAACCCAAAACTTCCAAAAACAAAAATTTCAAAACCCCAAAATTTCAAAAAAGAAATAAATTCAAAACCCCCAAAATTATTTCTCCAAAAAAAGTTTAAATAAAAAATTTATAACGAGTTTTCGGTTTCTGATAATCTCGATATTAAAATGTCGAATGTTAAATTATTTGCGTGTAATATCTTTCGTTATTTTTTTGTTCAAATATTTTTCATGAAATTATTAATCGATGTTTAGAAATAGCTTTATTGGACATTGTGACCATCGGTATGAATGCATACATTCCAGTGTTTATCGGACGCAGTTCATACATATAATTGTCATACCTGAAAATAGACACCATTACTCTTACATAAATAATAAAGAGCGTTTATTCTTAACTTCTCTATCCCAGATGAAGTTATTGAGTATATGACAGGCGTGTATTATCGCGAATTATTGGAAGTATTGAGATGTACTATGTTGAATCACGTGTGGACGAAAAGGGTAATGCGAAATTACAACCCTCATAATGAACTGTCATATTCGATGGAACATATTATGTACACGTAATCACACACGACATTGTGGGTAACAATGTATGTGTCACACCTTGCTTTACCAAATGAATTCTATTATATCCCGTTCACAGTTATATGCTGTTCAGAAAACATATCGATATCTCGTCTGAGCAGAATTAGTTGTTTAACGGGTTAGTATCAATAAAGGTTGATAAACTGTGTCATTGTTAGCATTAACACGATAATTAGTTATCCAAAAAATGCATACATAATACGTCCAGGTCGTGAGACACTCAATGATAGAAATTGCTTCGGTGTCATTGTTATAACAACATTACGTAATAACCACTTATCACTCCATTCACACTTACGTTATGGAATGAATAACGACAGCGGATCAGAATGCATACATATAGTACGTCACTTGGACATTTTATCAGTTTATCACGTGATCACTAAATGTGGCAATCGGGTATCCACCGATGCCTGCAATGTATTATTTATAATAATTGGACTCATTGATCTCACGTAAATAATACTCTTAGTTGTTCCAATAAAATAGTTATCAAATTCGATCACCAATAGATTTGACTGTGGAATGTAATGACCTTTAACTTATTTATCGATCTAAAGGGACACTCATTATGAATGAATGTTAACAATACAAGCGCACGAATGAAGAGCGTTGAACATATACGAAATTACTTCACGAATGAATTGAACCTTGAAATTTATATTTCACATCTTACCAACAACAGCTACAGACATAATCATAGTATTATACTGTCTTGCATGTACACACGCTATGACATCATTAAAGGCGGACAATCCACTCACGGTGTGACAACAGATACGGACATAGGCATAGTGTTATACAGTCTTCTATGTACCCACGCTATGACACCATTAACGTACATTGGATGTTAGGTCTATGACTCTTGAGTATGCACCAATCAATGAGCAAATGAGCAAAAAAATGAGCAAATGAGCAAAAAAATGAGCAAATGAGCAAGAAAATGAGCAAATGAGCAAGAAAATGAGCAAATGAGCAATAAAAATGAGCAAATGAGCAAAAAAATGAGCAAATGAGCAAGAAAATGAGTAAATGAGCAAGAAAATGAGCAAATGAGCAATAAAAATGAGCAAATGAGCAAAAAAATGAGCAAATGAGCAAAAAAATGAGCAAATGAGCAAACAAATGAGCAATAAAAATGAGCAAATGAGCAATACAAATGAGCAAAAAAATGAGCAAATGAGCAAAAAAATGAGCAAATGAGCAATACAAATGAGCAAATGAGCAATAAAAATGAGCAAATGAGCAAAAAAATGAGCAAATGAGCAATACAAATGAGCAAATGAGCAAGAGGTGAGCAAGTGATCATGTCGATAATAAAAAGCAGCATTTTTATAGATCGAAAAGAAATTTTGTCAGAATATTGTCATCAACTCAATCAAGATCTCAACGAAACGCATTATTGACATCGATAACTATCATGGTGCATTGACATTCATGGCCAGACAAATTTAATTCGTGTGTCTACAATACAACCACCTATCCAAATGTCAATGCAATTATGAGTGATTTCAATATGAGCACTCTATTATATAGATATGTGTAACCTGGTGACATGATGAAATCGATTGTGATAGAAAGCTAAAGTACCGCCCCATAGGGCAGATACATAGCTAAAGTACCGCTCATAGAGCAGAAGCTAAAATACCGCTCTAACGTTGTCTGAATCTACAGCCCCTCATTATTATATCCGTGTTTGGTCAGTTTGACCATTTTCTTCATGATCATGTTATGTATGGGTGATGTTTTCATTCGATGCTGGTATTCTATTAATCGTTCGTAACTTTTAAGAAAGAGGAACAACAACAATAACAACAACAACAACAACAACAACCGCCGCCGTAGCGTGACGAGCAAACTGTGATGTTTACACACTTAAGCTCTGGATAAACAATACATATCGCATCTGCAGCAGTCTACTTCATTGTGAATTAAGTCACTCTGGGTTAGTTGACTACATGCATGCACACACAACACAGCCGAGGGTTATTGTAATTTAATGAAAATGTCACACCGAGGTACGCCAGCTTGATTGCTTTCAAAAAATAGTGCAACTTACCTGTTGGTAATTACTCATACGAATGAAGAGTGTTTAACTGATACGAAAATACTACACGAATGAACTGAGTCTTGACATTTATATTTCACATCTTTCTTAAATGTTCCAACACATACAGACATAGACATAGTGTTATACAGTCTTATATGTACACACGCTACGACACCATTAAAGGTGGACAATACACTCACGATGTGACAACATATACAGACATAGACATAGTGTTATACAGTCTTCTATGTACCAACGCTATGACATAATTAAAGGGGGGTAATACACGCACGGTGTGGAATGTTAAAGTGACATGAGGTAAGGGACGTTATGTAATATTGGTGTGTGAATATTAAAGGAGCACAATGCGCTCTAAAGGGACACACGGCACTCATTTTGAATGATTGTTAAAGAAACACAATACACACGCAGTGGGTGAAAGTTAAAAAGACACAGAACAATATTTAAACTTCAAATTTTAGGGCTCGTAATATACCATTTATGTATCGTTTCTCGCTCTACAATCTCCCCTCCCCACTTATAGATATATAACGAAGACGAGAATAACATGTTGATGAAGTTTATTGAAATTTAATCATTGTCTGAATCTTCGACCGTTAGATTTATTTCTAAGAGTTTCTTGAATTTTCTCATCGCTTCATCTGCCGCCCATTCATTATTATATCCGTGTTTGGTCAGTTTGACCATTTTCTTCATGATCATGTTATGTATGGGTGATGTTTTCAATCGATACTGGTATTCTATTAATCGTCTATAACTTTTGAGAAACAGAGCAAACTCTGTGTCGATGGTAGCCTCTTTTCCCGACATGCTCTCATCTCCCGACATGCTCTCTTCTCCTTTCGCATCATTGGTGACGCGTTTCATCATACTTTTGAATGTGTCCATCTCGTTGACACATCGCGCAGCTTTCTTAAGACCGAATACCGTTCTACTACCGACGACATTATCATCTTCTGAATCTGATATCGTTCCCCGTTCATCTTCATCTGAATCTAGAACCGCTTCGTCAGATTCTAGGTCATCGGTATCTTCTCCGAAGAGAGTTGTTTTTGTCTCGGACATAACTCCGTGTTTAATCTGTTTATGTCTTTGTAGATTGTAGTTCGTCGATAAAATAATTCCGCATAAATGACACCCGTGCATTATCGCGAATTATTGGAAGAACGATCACTCTTATAAGTAGCGATAAAAAGAGAGAATAAGGTGTGGTATACAACCGTCGCGTTAAGAGTACGTTCGTCCCGGGGCTAGGGTATAGATATTTGACCGCCGGTGATTCAATTAATGCCAATTTATCAGTATGGTACTCTATGTATTCATTCATGATTTGGCTAATCGTATGACACTTTTCTTTTCATTTTCTTCTTATTATTAGACAAACCTCCAGCTAACACTCTCTTGTTGGTTTGTTTGGACGCTTTACGTGTGTTTGTCAACTTATTTGCTGCAACTTCGGCCTTAGCCATTTCAATCGCTTGAGCGATGGGCGTCACTACGTTAATATGTGGTTTTAGAACGTCTTCTTCACTATCACTATTTTTAGTTCTGTCAATAAAGTAGCGACCCTCATTATCTGGCCTTAACTTCCCATTAATCATGTCTCTGAAATGTTTTCTCCACGTTTCAATATCTGCTGGAATATACGTCATCGACATGTTTCTTCAAATGTAGGGTACAAGTCACTCTTTTTTCTGCATTTATTTTAGAAAGTTTATCGCCTCTTATAAAAATCGATTATCTGGATATTTATTAATCGAATCGTCGCTAGTCAGGTACAGATAATAATTAATAATGACTATAATATGACTATAGTTTCTACAAAAAAACAATTCAAAGTTTTTCTTCATGATCATGTTATGTATGGGTGATGTTTTCATTCGATGCTGGTATTCTATTAATCGTTCGTAACTTTTGAGAAAGAGGAACAACAACAACAACAACATTAACAACCGCCGCCGCCGGCGGCGGCGGCGGCGCAACAACAACAATGTTGTTGTTGTTGTTGTTGTTGTTGTTGTTCCTCTTTCTCAAAAGTTACGAACGATTAATAGAATACCAGCATCGAATGAAAACATCACCCATACATAACATGATCATGAAGAAAAACTTTGAATTGTTTTTTTGTAGAAACTATAGTCATATTATAGTCATTATTAATTATTATCTGTACCTGACTAGCGACGATTCGATTAATAAATATCCAGATAATCGATTTTTATAAGAGGCGATAAACTTTCTAAAATAAAATGCAGAAAAAAGAGTGACTTGTACCCTACATTTGAAGAAACATGTCGATGACGTATATTCCAGCAGATATTGAAACGTGGAGAAAACATTTCAGAGACATGATTAATGGGAAGTTAAGGCCAGATAATGAGGGTCGCTACTTTATTGACAGAACTAAAAATAGTGATAGTGAAGAAGACGTTCTAAAACCACATATTAACGTAGTGACGCCCATCGCTCAAGCGATTGAAATGGCTAAGGCCGAAGTTGCAGCAAATAAGTTGACAAACACACGTAAAGCGTCCAAACAAACCAACAAGAGAGTGTTAGCTGGAGGTTTGTCTAATAATAAGAAGAAAATGAAAAGAAAAGTGTCATACGATTAGCCAAATCATGAATGAATACATAGAGTACCATACTGATAAATTGGCATTAATTGAATCACCGGCGGTCAAATATCTATACCCTAGCCCCGGGACGAACGTACTCTTAACGCGACGGTTGTATACCACACCTTATTCTCTCTTTTTATCGCTACTTATAAGAGTGATCGTTCTTCCAATAATTCGCGATAATGCACGGGTGTCATTTATGCGGAATTATTTTATCGACGAACTACAATCTACAAAGACATAAACAGATTAAACACGGAGTTATGTCCGAGACAAAAACAACTCTCTTCGGAGAAGATACCGATGACCTAGAATCTGACGAAGCGGTTCTAGATTCAGATGAAGATGAACGGGGAACGATATCAGATTCAGAAGATGATAATGTCGTCGGTAGTAGAACGGTATTCGGTCTTAAGAAAGCTGCGCGATGTGTCAACGAGATGGACACATTCAAAAGTATGATGAAACGCGTCACCAATGATGCGAAAGGAGAAGAGAGCATGTCGGGAGATGAGAGCATGTCGGGAAAAGAGGCTACCATCGACACAGAGTTTGCTCTGTTTCTCAAAAGTTATAGACGATTAATAGAATACCAGTATCGATTGAAAACATCACCCATACATAACATGATCATGAAGAAAATGGTCAAACTGACCAAACACGGATATAATAATGAATGGGCTGCAGATGAAGCGATGAGAAAATTCAAGAAACTCTTAGAAATAAATCTAACGGTCGAAGATTCAGACAATGATTAAATTTCAATAAACTTCATCAACATGTTATTCTCGTCTTCGTTATATATCTATAAGTGGGGAGGGGAGATTGTAGAGCGAGAAACGATACATAAATGGTATATTACGAGCCCTAAAATTTGAAGTTTAAATATTGTTCTGTGTCTTTTTAACTTTCACCCACTGCGTGTGTATTGTGTTTCTTTAACAATCATTCAAAATGAGTGCCGTGTGTCCCTTTAGAGCGCATTGTGCTCCTTTAATATTCACACACCAATATTACATAACGTCCCTTACCTCATGTCACTTTAACATTCCACACCGTGCGTGTATTACCCCCCTTTAATTATGTCATAGCGTTGGTACATAGAAGACTGTATAACACTATGTCTATGTCTGTATATGTTGTCACATCGTGAGTGTATTGTCCACCTTTAATGGTGTCGTAGCGTGTGTACATATAAGACTGTATAACACTATGTCTATGTCTGTATGTGTTGGAACATTTAAGAAAGATGTGAAATATAAATGTCAAGACTCAGTTCATTCGTGTAGTATTTTCGTATCAGTTAAACACTCTTCATTCGTATGAGTAATTACCAACAGGTAAGTTGCACTATTTTTTGAAAGCAATCAAGCTGGCGTACCTCGGTGTGACATTTTCATTAAATTACAATAACCCTCGGCTGTGTTGTGTGTGCATGCATGTAGTCAACTAACCCAGAGTGACTTAATTCACAATGAAGTAGACTGCTGCAGATGCGATATGTATTGTTTATCCAGAGCTTAAGTGTGTAAACATCACAGTTTGCTCGTCACGCTACGGCGGCGGTTGTTGTTGTTGTTGTTGTTGTTATTGTTGTTGTTCCTCTTTCTCAAAAGTTACGAACGATTAATAGAATACCAGCATCGAATGAAAACATCACCCATACATAACATGATCATGAAGAAAATGGTCAAACTGACCAAACACGGATATAATAATGAGGGGCTGTAGATTCAGACAACGTTAGAGCGGTATTTTAGCTTCTGCTCTATGAGCGGTACTTTAGCTATGTATCTGCCCTATGGGGCGGTACTTTAGCTTTGTATCACAATCGATTTCATCATGTCACCAGGTTACACATATCTATATAATAGAGTGCTCATATTGAAATCACTCATAATTGCATTGACATTTGGATAGGTAGGTTGTATTGTAGACACACGAATTAAATTTGTCTGGCCATGAATGTCAATGCACCATGATAGTTATCGATGTCAATAATGCGTTTCGTTGAGATCTTGATTGAGTTGATGACAATATTCTGACAAAATTTCTTTTCGATCTATAAAAATGCTGCTTTTTATTATCGACATGATCACTTGCTCACCTCTTGCTCATTTGCTCATTTGTATTGCTCATTTGCTCATTTTTTGCTCATTTGCTCATTTTTATTGCTCATTTGCTCATTTTTATTGCTCATTTGCTCATTTTTTTGCTCATTTGCTCATTTTTTTGCTCATTTGCTCATTTTTTTTGCTCATTTGCTCATTTTTTGGCTCATTTTTTTGCTCATTTGCTCATTTTTTGGCTCATTTGCTCATTTTTATTGCTCATTTGCTCATTTTTATTGCTTATTTGCTCATTTTTTTTGCTCATTTGCTCTTTTGTTTGCTCATTTGCTCATTTTTATTGCTCATTTTTTTGCTCATTTGCTCATTTTTTTGCTCATTTGCTCATTTTTTTGCTCATTTGCTCATTTTCTTGCTCATTTGCTCATTTTTATTGCTCATTTGCTCATTTTCTTGCTCATTTACTCATTTTATTGCTCATTTGCTCATTTTTTTGCTCATTTGCTCATTTTTATTGCTCATTTGCTCATTTTCTTGCTCATTTGCTCATTTTCTTGCTCATTTGCTCATTTTTTTGCTCATTTGCTCATTTTTTTGCTCATTTGCTCATTGATTGGTGCATACTCAAGAGTCATAGACCTAACATCCAATGTACGTTAATGGTGTCATAGCGTGGGTACATAGAAGACTGTATAACACTATGCCTATGTCCGTATCTGTTGTCACACCGTGAGTGGATTGTCCGCCTTTAATGATGTCATAGCGTGTGTACATGCAAGACAGTATAATACTATGATTATGTCTGTAGCTGTTGTTGGTAAGATGTGAAATATAAATTTCAAGGTTCAATTCATTCGTGTAGTAATTTCGTATATGTTCAACGCTCTTCATTCGTGCGCTTGTATTGTTAACATTCATTCATAATGAGTGTCCCTTTAGATCGATAAATAAGTTAAAGGTCATTACATTCCACAGTCAAATCTATTGGTGATCGAATTTGATAACTATTTTATTGGAACAACTAAGAGTATTATTTACGTGAGATCAATGAGTCCAATTATTATAAATAATACATTGCAGGCATCGGTGGATACCCGATTGCCACATTTAGTGATCACGTGATAAACTGATAAAATGTCCAAGTGACGTACTATATGTATGCATTCTGATCCGCTGTCGTTATTCATTCCATAACGTAAGTGTGAATGGAGTGATAAGTGGTTATTACGTAATGTTGTTATAACAATGACACCGAAGCAATTTCTATCATTGAGTGTCTCACGACCTGGACGTATTATGTATGCATTTTTTGGATAACTAATTATCGTGTTAATGCTAACAATGACACAGTTTATCAACCTTAATTGATACTAACCCGTTAAACAACTAATTCTGCTCAGACGAGATATCGATATGTTTTCTGAACAGCATATAACTGTGAACGGGATATAATAGAATTCATTTGGTAAAGCAAGGTGTGACACATACATTGTTGCCCACAATGTCGTGTGTGATTACGTGTACATAATATGTTCCATCGAATATGACAGTTCATTCTGAGGGTTGTAATTTCGCATTACCCTTTTCGTCCACACGTGATTCAACATAGTACATCTCAATACTTCCAATAATTCACGATAATACACGCCTGTCATATACTCAATAACTTCATCTGGGATAGAGAAGTTAAGAATAAACGCTCTTTATTATTTATGTAAGAGTAATGGTGTCTATTTTCAGGTATGACAATTATATGTATGAACTGCATCCGATAAACACTGGAATGTATGCATTCATACCGATGGTCACAATGTCCAATAAAGCTATTTCTAAACATCGATTAATAATTTCATGAAAAATATTTGAACAAAAAAATAACGAAAGATATTACACGCAAATAATTTAACATTCGACATTTTAATATCGAGATTATCAGAAACCGAAAACTCGTTATAAATTTTTTATTTAAACTTTTTTTGGAGAAATAATTTTGGGGGTTTTGAATTTATTTCTTTTTTGAAATTTTGGGGTTTTGAAATTTTTGTTTTTGGAAGTTTTGGGTTTTGAAATTTTTTGGAAAAATAATTTTTGGAAGTTTTGAAATTTTTTTGTGGAAGTTTTGATATTTTGGAAGTTTTGGGTTTTGGGGAATATTTTAGTACAACCAATTTTAGACCCAAAAATTCTATTTTTAGATGTGGGGCGAACGAGCCGGGTATTCTTCTAAGATGTCTGTCGGAGATCGCACCTTGTCAAAGTCAAACACTCAGAACTGTCTGGTTTTCACGGCAGGATAGCTCGGTCACGTTGGATATCTTGATCACGATAAGGATTCATCAAGTGAAAGAACATCCACTGCCCATATTCGTCATCTATAGCCATACCATTGAATATTTCAGGGGCGCTCATGGCATAGATGAATAGTAATTACTAGTTTGTTTGTTTGTTTGTTTGTTTGCTTGGTGCTTATGGCCGAACCAGTCGCTGGGTATTTTCAGTTTTGTTGGGGGAGGACAGACTGGGCAGATGATTGATTGATTTCAAAGGGAAATCATTCCAAAGCACATAGAAGAACAACCCCCGATATCAGCAACAGTTACTGACAAACTTGCCCCGATATACGAATAACGTTATCAGCTTTATGCCGATCACAATCCCGCGCGCCATCTGGAATATAACCCAGAGCCATGAACCGTCGCCTCCAATCAAGTCTCTAACCCAAAGCGGTTTTGATTTTTAATTTGATTAAAACATATATAAACGTTTGTCTGGCGGGGAAGACTAGTTTATACGTGAGGTGTGGAAATTCACAATACACATTAAAAAATCAGTAATCGTATTTATAACTGAAATTTACAAGGGAATAGGTATGGATTGTGTCCCGATTTTGAACATCAAATACACCTCAACCCATTTAATAGATGTTCATAAAATTGCACACAATCCTTTTCATACAATAACTCCTGCAACAACTATCATGCAAGCTCATCCACTCACAAATTCCAGATAACAGCTATCCTTAACGTCTGAAGCGACGGTTTATATAGTACATTATATAGTGACGTAGTTTCTTGGCCGTTGAACCAGCTTCACTCTTTCTGGACAGTTTATGATGAGTAAATTTGCTAAACATTACACCCACGGAGTCGTCGGGAGTCCCAGGTAAACACATTAATAATATTTAACCCACCATGCATTGAGATTTACAATCTGGACTGATTTTCAAGTTTCGCCTGCTAATCATATTATCATATGTTCGTCACAAAAACCGTCTGGCCATTAAATTGTGTCCTGTCCCTGGGTTAACAGTGTGCTCAGTTGGCAAGGTGCCGTTGGGTGGTTTATGTTGGCGCATTATAGGCCAACATCATCATCATCATCATCATATATTTCACGGAACGAGTCTGACCGACTTTTAGTTCCGGTGCTTACATATTATACAATAACAATTTATTTACATGTTAATGTGAAGTCTGTTTGATATTTTATACTGGTGAAATGATAGTCCACTAATTCCTTAAATTGGTCCAATGATTTGGCATTAACTATTTGGCTAGGAAGAGCATTCCACACAGGTCGGATTCTCTGGGTGATAAAGTACTTTCTTATGTCTCTGCTACTGCCGTCGATCATAAGTTTTTGATCATGTCCCCTCGTTGATGTATAAGTCGCAGCAGGAAATAGCGTATCGTGGTCGATATTATAATATCCCATTTTTATCTTGTACGCCTCTATAAGGTCGCCACGAAGTCTCCTGTATTTTAGGGACATGAGATCTAGAATAATGAGCCGGTGTTCATATGGATATTTCCGCAGCCACGGATATG
This sequence comes from Siphonodentalium dalli, assembly GCA_032622095.1. Lineage (NCBI taxonomy): Eukaryota > Metazoa > Mollusca > Scaphopoda > Gadilida > Siphonodentaliidae > Siphonodentalium > Siphonodentalium dalli. The sequence continues at coordinate 194,873,250 of CP136064.1, forward strand.
ATTGTTGAACCAGCTTCACCACCGTTGCGCCGACGGTGGTGAAGCCTGTTCAAATCGTGATATTCCCGGATTTATGATCCACAGACATAGAGGAGCGGTCTTGGTCACAAAAGGGCTTATTTTGCTAGTTTTCTCGGATACACGGAACATTTATATATGACGAAAGTGGTTATATATACGTTGCTATGGAACGGCGTGTAAACAATTTAGGTACATGTTGATGAAAACACTTCTGCACTTTATTTACATGTCGTCTGCATGCTTTTAGCACCTTATTATCCCTCCAAATCAATAATAGACCATTCCAATGTACACCTTTTAACTGACTGGGAGATTCCATTTAGTATAGAAAGGGTCGAATAACCCAATGCGTCGCGGCTTCTCATTATAAACAGTCGACATGTATTCCGTGCAACTGACTTACTTATCTGTTCTCTCTCGAGTATTGGTTCCTCTAAAATAGAGTCGTGACATTTAAGAACAAGTGAATATGTATCAAGAATTTTTGCACATTTTAATAATTTCAGTTAGAAGTAGCGGATGAGTATAAATACTTATATATATAGGTCTCATTTTCATTTGCAACGGAAACTTTAAAAATTCACAGGAGAACTTGTGTACAAGGGCATCTAAAACTATGTTTTTCTTAACGAACTTGCTCAAATTGCAAATAGAATTACACACAACGACAAAATGTAAAATATTTGATAAGCTTATTAAACTAATATCACTGTATGTTGGCTATGCAATATGGGCGCCTGAACGTAAGTTGCCTAACAAAGATACGATTGCGTGTGAACAAACACATTGAAGTTTGGTAAGAAAGCATCTAGTCACACATCAAAAGCGGCGCTAGGTCGTTTCCCTGACTATAGTCAACGAAGCTGTACTTCATTTATTCAAATATATGAATGAACTTTCTTAACGTAAATAGTGGCAATATTGTATCCGGGTCCCTTGACGAATGTGTAACTTGTCAACTTTCATCTTGGGCCACGCACCTATCGAAATGGGATGTTAGATTAAACGACGATAATACTTTTTCAGGAACGAATTAGAGGCAGTAAAATTGTTGGTAAAACAAGAACACATCTCAGTTTAAACATGATATATTCGACGACGACAAATTGAGTGGGGAAAACAGATTATTAAGCACTCAGGGATTACTCAAGGAAGAATATATCTTACGCGAAATCTCAAGAATATATGTTACTAGACTTCGCGCGAGTAATCATGTTCTAGAAATAGAAAAAAGAGGACATAGACAACCTATATGACACCATTACAAAAGCGTATATTATGCCATGTGTGCAAACGACGCAGAATTGAAATGAGATACATTTTGTCATGGAATGCGATGCCTATAATGTTCTCAAGCAAAGTGTGTTCGAAGCGATTGAAAGAAAACTAACTGTTTGTGTGTGCAACACGATCCGGTTATTCATAATTCGGAGAAAAAATCTCAATGGTTGGTAATTGCAAAGGTGTAGTTAGCATTATTAGAAATGAACAATGTTATTTTTGTTATTATGTTGTTTATTGATATATATTTCTACGTTACATGTAGATTCAAATGTGCAACTGCCATACATTGGTGTATTGCAATAAATTTATCTATCTGTCTGTATATTATATATAGTACTAAGTCGCATTTCGCCGATCTCTTGACATGGTCGATCTCGTGTCAACATATTCCACCGACGCCTTGTCTAATTCTTGGGAAACCAATTACTTTTACTGTCAGCGCGTTAATGTTTTATGTCCATTTAGTGCAGCGTGCATTGTGGAACTACTTTGACCTCCGATAAATCTAATTACTTATTCGGAGGGACGTGTCAGCGGCTCTTGGTTAAATTATTGGTCATTGTGGTTTATCGTCATTTCAGTCGCTATGTAAGCCATATCACGAAGTTGTCACGTTTATGGGTGGAAAAAAGACCACACAGGGGGTTAATTCCACCACACGTAAAAACCACCGACCCCTGTCGAAAAGCTCCAGTTCCATTTTAAGCAGTTATAAATATGTGAAACGGAAACAATAATTCACTTTGTGATACAAGAATATGACCCTTGATCGCTGTGTGCACAATACATGTAAACTTAAGTTTTTTTGACCATCCAATTAACTTGGCCATCGGGTACAAGATGTCCACTATTTCGAAATCGGGTGCCCTTTTCAGCTTGTATATACTCAAGATATAAGATATACTACATGTATGTGTGTGTGCACACTTTAATATTGTTTGGTTTGTCATAATTAACAGTTGAAGAAGTACAAACAATAATGCTATAAAAGCGATCATTAATGAATATATGCAGAGAACAATAATAGTTAGTCCAACATTTAATAACATTGTATACAGCTTATGGTGCACTCTAAGAAAACTGTTCCAAATTTGGTTCCCCGGAGAACAGCATATAACAAAACAGTTTGGTTCCACACTGCTGTTGGTTCTTCAAAGAACCCAACAAATTCAAGGCTTGTGTTGGAACACGGCCTAGCTTGAAAGTCCTAATCTAAAATTTAATCCATACCTTTGGGGTTAAGATCACATGGGGGACACTACATCAAGCGAGATTCCTTTGAAATAACAATACACACATGCCTCGAATGTTTCGATTCATATGTATAGACTCTGATCAATTGATTGCTGGCAGGTGGTAACTCTATTGCTAATATCACAAATAGGGGACAAAGTATGGGACAATAACTGTATTAATATGATTCGAAATTTCCTTCATATATCATCAGAACATCTTCGGGTCTATTCGGTGAACCAGCATCGTGTAATATCAATTTTAAACGGTGTAACGTATAATATCAATGGCATACGCTACAGCTACGCTTAAAACGCTTGATATACGAGAATACACTAAGAACAAAGTGCAGAGATCGTTCGAATAAATCTCCTGTATAGAACCGTAATGGTTGTGATTGGCTTGGAATGGAACCGTAACGCACAGAAGTAGTGATTGTGAGGTTATTAAGTATTGCTCCAAATTATCAACCTCAATCGGGATATTTTCTCAGCCATTTTACAGAAGAATAACACATGTATATACTACATCATAGATCCGGGAAAATGTGGCTACCAGGAAATTGAGTTTGTAAACAAAAATATCGGTGTCACCATGCTCGAGAAAATTGTCGTTTAAAATATTTCGGCATGTCGTGATGGCGAGTTATTTGCAAATACAAATTGAAGTTTGTTGGCAGTTTTATTGCATTTCTAGTCTCAGATTTAATCGAAATAAATTATAAAATAGAGTTATCATATTACTTGCACTCCGTGAATAACTGCACTTCAAGACACAGTCTTTCAATTGTATTGACTGGACAGATCTTGCTATTATGTTACTCAGGTTGCAAAGTTAGTATATCATTCGAGGGGTATAATGTGATTGAGGGCCAACTATTTCCGCAACATGCAACTTCATAAAACAAATCATGGAAATACACCAAGCTGCCGGTGGGATCCAACATCAAGTTGATAGAGGGCTTCCCTAAGTCAAAACTGTCTGACAATTTGAACGAACTCCAAAGTTTATCAAGAAAACACAAAGTGCACATTTGTTTATTTGAAGAACCAGTGCCATCGAATGTATGCTATAACTATATTGTTATGTATAGTGCGACGATAACATCCATAACATGTCAGTTTTCTTAAATGCGTACTAAATGTTATTGGTCACGTGTCGGCTCAATTTCCAGGTAGCCCCATTTTCCCGGAAGTGGGATCTACATGGAGCCATTGTTTATACTCAGAGTTTCGTATAAGAGCTAATTATGCCATTTGTGATGCAAAGCCAAGCATAATCAAGAAGCTTAATTTCTTTTGCATGATATAACAGGGTATAATACCCTGCCTAAATGTGCACCCATTGGCTATCAAAATAGGTACCATGGGTTTTATGCAGATACTTGTTACTATCGCTCGAAATCATAAAAATATCAAATCCGCTACACGGCTAACAGAGAAATTACTCTATACATGCATCAAAAGATACGGGTGGCTTTGGTGGTGGGTCTAGCTGTTAAAATAGTCACATCCGCTAAAACCGCGCCATAAGCAGAAATACTATTATAACATAGACAGATATTGTTCTTATACCAATTATAAATATCGCGTACATTGCCTGTTATTGTCAAGCTTGTACGCGTTGTCATGTAAACAAACAACAATAACGTTACAGAACCGTTTCTTTATAGACAAACACTTGGAACTACCGGATCGTCCAATGAAAATGTTCCGTTGCGCTGTACTATTTTCTAGTAACCTATATGTGGTGAAACATACCGAATAAGGAATATGCTATGAGTAGTATTGTGAGTTGTAAGTTGTAGACGCACCAAATTAGGGTTGTACAACCGACGTATAATGCGCGCGAATCTAAATAAGGAAATGACACAATGTCGTGACTCTGCTTATAAACAATCCTAAGCGCTTTTTGTGTGATACTAAACAACACTCGACCTGAATTTTCTCGGACACAACGCGTGTTTTTAACCTATTAGGTCACTCCAACACAGATATGACTTATAGAGTGATACAGCTAATTAAGCTCAATCCATATAGTCAGGGAGAAGCGCCATAGCAGTTAAAAATAAAATAATTTATTGACAACTATCCTAAACGAAAGGGACCTACATGAATATATACAAGTATATACCAGGACACGTCACACCATTATAAACTAAAGGGACCTACATGCACATATACAAGCATATACCAGGACACGTCACACCATTAAATGGACCTACATGCACATATACAAGCATATACCAGGACACGTCACACCATTAAAGGGACCTACATGCACATATACAAGCATATACCAGGACACGTCACACCATTATAAACTAAAGGGACCTGCATGCACATATGCAAGCATATACCAGGACACGTCACACCATTATAAACTAAAGGGACCTACATGCACATATACAAGCATATACCAGGACACGTCACACCATTAAATGGACCTACATGCACATATACAAGCATATACCAGGACACGTCACACCATTATAAACTAAAGGGACCTGCATGCACATATACAAGCATATACCAGGACACGTCACACCATTAAAGGGACCTACATGCACATATACAAGCATATACCAGGACACGTCACACCATTATAAACTAAAGGGACCTGCATGCACATATACAAGCATATACCAGGACACGTCACACCATTATAAACTAAAGGGACCTGCATGCACATATGCAAGCATATACCAGGACACGTCACACCATTAAAGGGACCTACATGCACATATACAAGCATATACCAGGACACGTCACACCATTATAAACTAAAGGGACCTACATGCACATATACAAGCATATACCAGGACACGTCACACCATTAAATGGACCTACATGCACATATACAAGCATATACCAGGACACGTCACACCATTAAAGGGACCTACATGCACATATACAAGCATATACCAGGACACGTCACACCATTATAAACTAAAGGGACCTGCATGCACATATGCAAGCATATACCAGGACACGTCACACCATTATAAACTAAAGGGACCTACATGCACATATACAAGCATATACCAGGACACGTCGCACCATAAAGGGACCTACATGCACATATACAAGCATATACCAGGACACGTCACACCATTATGTTTGTACCGTTGCTGCCCTATTTTCTACCCATACTCAAATAAAGCACAGAACAGACAGCCTGACGGACAAAATAGCCATAAGGTTCCCCTCATATATGTATTTCGTATGTAATCCTTAATATTCTTCCAGGGTCGATAAATTTTCTCCAATTCAATGAACTTCTCGATCAAATCTTTTCCTGGCAGCCTTTTTGACATGGTACCAGATGCAAAATAGTCTCTAACGGCATCTTTCTCTCCATCAGTCCAACTTTTCTTCAAATTCTTCCTCTTGTGTCGAGTTCCATGGTCAGAGGTGTGTTGAGTTCCACGGACAGAGCCATAGTCACCATTACTTGCTACGTCAGTCTTGGTAATTTTCTCTGAAAAATAGTTGAATGGTATTTAATTCGAAAGCCTTAGATGTGACATATTGTAAAAGAATAATACAAGTAACAACAGACATCAATTAAATCTGATAACATTAGTTAGCTCAAATCTCATATATAGTTTGGAACCAACCCAATAATTAGCAATAATGTGTGTTCATAATCTAAAGAGTTAACACATAAAATGTCAATTTATAATTCCAACCCATACTATATTCAAATGTTCATGGTCCATTCAACCCCAATGCATTCGATAAGAACATTGACCAGAGTGGGCTTACGCCAAAATGTAAATGCAGTCCTTCACATGAGATGGGCTCAGTTGCTCTTGAGCCTGTCTTTTCCATATTATGGGAGCTAAAAATTGCTGCCATACACTGATATAGTGAAAAGGAAAATGCTTTAGCTTGTTTCGTAATGATACGAGAGGCCGATCACGATCGGCAGATGTTTAATCCATCACTTGACGATAGTAAACTACTTTGATCAGAATCATAAATTAGAGTTTTGATGTTGAATTGTAGAGTATAGTGTTATGTACTATTATATACAAATGTACACAACACAAAGTATTGGAATTTATGGGTCACTCGCATTTATAAGAGAATACACTGGCACAGAATATGTAATGCTGCACCAGAAAAGCCTTGGATTAAATGAGAAAAGGTGACCCAGACATGGAATACGTGGGTTAATAGAGTCCAATTTAAGTTTACAATGATAATGTATCAAGTTCTACCAACAACACAGCCATAAAAAGACAACTCAGAAGATAGAGCCACTCGTTGACTTCAATCGTAAAATTGGGCGTAAGTGTATTTTGAGTATGTTAGTACTATAGTACTATATATTTGAGAATCGTTAATAAAAATGGGCGTAAGTATATTTTCGATAGAGCAGGGCGTCATATTTGAGCGTCATGTTGGTGTGTTTATATTTTTGGTGAAGTTGCTTCTTCTTTTTTTTATATCTCGGCCGACTATTGCGTGTCTGACACATCAACTAAATAATCTCAGTTTAAGATGGCTTAACCAAATTATTCATAGAGCAGGTCGTCAGAGCGTCATGTGTGTGTGTGTATATTGTTTTGACTAACAAGTTGGTTCATCGTGTATAAGTGTGAAGTTGCTTTTTTTGTAATCTCGGCCGACTATTGTGTGTATGACACATCAACTAAATAATCTCAGCTTAAGATGGCTTAATCAAATTATTTGCTTATTTTGAGCAACATATGAATTGCTCTTCATTCATGTGTTACAAACGGGAAGTTGTACTATTTTTGAAAGCAATCACGATACCTTCGTGTAAAATTTTCCAGAGCTTAAGTGTGTAAACATCAAATTTTGCTCGTCAGACGATAAGCTGGCAATATTTACGCATGGTCAAATTAGATTCATGCATAAAGGTAAGGTAATTTTTGTTATGGTCATGTTTTTTGTTAAGACCATGTTCTAACATAGATCGATAAATAAGTTAAAGGTCGTTATATTCCACAGTCAAATCTATTGGTGATCGAATTTGATAACTATTTTATTGGAAAAACTAAGAGTGTTAGAGTAGCCTCCCTGTTATTTAAATAAAGAGCGTTTGTTTTACATATGTATAGTGATTTACTCAGCTGTGCAATGCAGCAAAGATTTTCTAGTCTACTTTTAATAGAATGTCATGTGTATTGCTAAAACATGTTTTTTAATTAAATACCATAGCTTTCTTTATGCACATTGGTATAAGAGACATCAGAAAATGATATAGCCATATTAATAGCCAAGTAGTCCAAATGCATGGGATGGAATTGATGAATTTGGTATATCGCTCCAAACAAAAATATAAATAGAGCAAGGTGTTCAATCGCAATTAAATTTATATAAACAAAATATATTTTTGGAATTATTTAAAAATAAAATGTATATATTTTTTTTGTTAAATTGAGCGAGGAATTTAATCTAAATATATATATATATTCATATAAAAAATTTGGTTCTGATCAGATAGCAAATGTTTGAGCTATCGCACCATGCGCAACGTGTCAACGGGCAGACAGGTGGGCGGACGGGCGACGAGTGGTCAATCCGGACGTCGACACTATGTTTACCATACTATGGTGTGGGTAAACATAAAAACACATATCAATGGAACCGATGTTGTACTCAGTCGCTAGTTTGCAAACTTTTCCCAAATACAGACGCACTATATTGTACTTAACTTTAAAGACTCCCATATAAAAATTTAGTCTGCATATATTATGCTTCAACAATCTTGTTGATGGATGCATATTGAGCTTGCAATTGACCTGTATTTTGAGCTGATAACCTCACATACCAAATTTGGTTCCGATCCGATAACACAAAATAAAGTTATCATCTGGAAACCAACCCGACGCACGAACAAGTTGAAAAGAGAGATAATTCATCTAATGTCAATGACACTGTAGCTCAACTTGGATGGGGGATACTTTCATGGATTATAGTCAATAAAGCGATTAGCAATGTGGAAAGTTTAAATATCTAAGTAATACTAGATGTCAATATGAAGAGATATATGTAAAGTAAAATCCAAGATGGCTGCCGACGGCCATGTTTCCAACGAAATTCGGAAAATTAAATGGCTCCCATCTAGAGGTCACCCCAAAGATCCATATGAAGTTTGGTGATGATCAAATGAGGGATGTACTCTGTAGTGTGTGCCAAAGGATTTTGTCATACAAAGAGTGAAATTCAAGATGGAAATTGTTCTAATTCAATAGCTCCCACCTAGAGGTGAGTGTAAACATGCCTGTAAAGTTTCAAAATACTTCTCTGACAGTAATTTCAGGCTGCAGGGTCTGCTGATGAATTCAAATTTTAAATCCAAGATGGCTGCTGACGGACATTTTTGTTAGCGAATTTGGTAAAAATTAGGAGGCCCCCATCTAGAGGTCACACCGAAGATCCATATGCAAATTGGTGATAATCAGGTGAGGGGTGCGGCCTGAATGGTGTGCTAGAGAAAATTGTTGACACACAGACACCAAGTGATGTCAATAGCTCAAACTTTACTTTGTAAAGTTGAGCTTAAATGAAGTATAACTAAAATAAACCATATTAAAACTTAAAAACCAGAAAACGATTGGGCAACAAACATATTACTGATCTCTTCTCTGGTGACTCTTCTGTCCCAGATCTACCAGAATCCTCCTCAGCTGATACTCTCTCCGACTCATCGTGTGGTAGTGTATCTGGTCCCAAAGGTTCTGTATGCTCACGAACAATCCCTGGATCAATAACAGGCAGACTATACCCTCCTGATCAACATCTGGGAGTTCATCTTTGGGTAGTGTACATGTATCAGGTCTCAGTGGTACCGCGGATATGACAGAGTTATCTCCAGCACTGTGTTCAGGAGATGCTAGATTGGTTTCTGTTTCCAAATTTGGTGTCGCATAATCCCCCATACCACCATTCACACCAGAATCCGTATATATAATTGAAAGGATAAAGTTCATTGATATCCGACAATCTAGGGTTGATATGTCTGCTTGGACAGACCAAAAACCAACGTATTTCAAGATAAACAAAGATAAACAACTCTAGAACGGAAAATCTAAATACAATATTTGAACATTCCCTTTAATGTCCTTATAGTGTTAACATCCAAACCAAATTTCATTCAGATCCGAGAACCGGTTGTGGAGATATCTCATACCGGTACCTGCCCGGACGGAGTTAACAAAATACAAAATTTCCAGATGAACAATGATTAATAACTTTAGAATTAAATTCCCAACAAAACGTTTGAACACTCCATTGAATGCCCTCATATTAGTAAACATCCATAATAAATTTCATAGAGATACGTCAAGCGGGAGGAAATATCTGCATGGATGGACGAAAAATATCAACATTTTCAGATAAACAAAGGAACCATGTATCGCTATACACGATTATTTGCGTGTTCAGACCGATGCGCATATCGCGAGCTTGGGTATCGCGGTACATTGGTGCACCATAATATCTTGACACCACTGTTGAATGCCCTCATAGAAGTGAAATCCATACTAAATTTCATTCAACTGAAAGTTGATATGTCATAGACCTACAAAGTAGACTGACGCGTGTACCAATGGACCTATATATATAGGGACCGCCCACCAGTATACTGCATGGTTACTGTTACTACGCACCACAAGCCATTTGGATTTCGCTATATCTCAGTGCTGAAATGGCTTCCGATGAGAACGGATCTTGTGTTTCAAGTTCGCTTTTAAATGTTCCAGACCATATCAACCTTTGTTATTTACCCGACATTGATAAATTATCAAAAATGGCACAAGAAAAGGGGCTTAATTATTATACCCAGGGATATATTCATGACAATAGAACGAGTGAAGTTAACCAATGCATCAGGGTTGACTCGAAGTGTTATAGGTCGATGGCAAAGTCACAACCACCACACCGATACATATAGAAATCTGCTTCATCACAAAGACAATTATCGAATCGATAAGCCGGGTAAGTTTTTTCTTTTATCTTTCTGAATTTTAGATATATGGAATATATCCTCGTAATTTCGGTTATGACGAAAATAGGCAACATAATCTCCAAATCAACTTGACCTGTCATATTTCATCTACTATACATGTAATATTATTTCTAATCAGTCACACGCCATCTAGTTTCACTTGACAAAATCATGTTAATCGTTGCCATGTTTGTTTTGTTGTTTTTTTCTAAATAAAATGAATAATATTCGTGTTAAATTGGTGCTCTCAGTATCTTCGAATGATTTGGTCCGCCCAGTGTCCCATACATGTGTACGCTACATGTGTAAATGTAGTCAATGAACATGGCAATAGACAAATTTAACATGCATTGATGATTTTTGTGAATGATAATAGTGCATGTATTTCCGAAAAGTATAGAATTAATACTCACATGAACATGTCCTCCGATTATCGGTAAAAGTTATCCTTATTTATTTTGTTCGTACAAAATGTTATAGTGAATATCTCTGTCTCGTTTATTTTAGGTTAGTTGGAAGGTGCTCTCATGTTATTGGATTGATAAAATCACTCCAGGGTTTGAAGTTACACAACATTTCATCTGCTCCGGAACACCTTAGTTGCACAAGTGTTCCTCAACAATGGCATGTCCCGCGACAAACGAAAATACAAGCTGTTATTAATGTACATGATTCACATACTATAGCAGTTTGATGCGGGTAACTATAAGTTGACACGTTTATTCAAGTATCATTAATGACCAATTTGTTGGTATTGTTCAATTTTATCACCAGTGATTAGTATTTACGCAAACACACAGTGAAATTAATAGTATCATACTTCCTGTCATCACCTTTATCATACCGACAAAGCATTGTGAAACAACATACCCCACTCAGTACAGGAAGTGTGAAAATTTAAGGGGCTGTTGGTATTTTGTAATCGAGACCCTAGCTGAGGTGTTATGGTTTGTTTTGCTAACTTCCCATTTCCCCTATGGCAAGTTATAACATTATCTGAAGGTGATAAAATGTTTTAATAAAGTAACACAACATATATATTACTCATGGACACAGCTGGTCAACAAATTAGATACTAAATGAGCCGAGTGTGGTCGATGACATTGTTTAATCCAGCGTAAACACTTGTCTTTAGTACGTCCTGGTTTAGGAAACCGAACTAAAAACACTCCGGGATATTTGTATAAATATCGTTCGTCAACCGGACATGTTCCCCATGCACAATTCAAGACATATTTTGCTCTCGTGTTCGTAATTTCCCTATAGCTTAATATGGTATCTAAGCATCGGCTTGTGGTGCGATTTATATCACTAGGCAGGCGCAAGTCGCTTCCGGGTTTGAGCTATCGGCTCATTGGCTATAATTGAAATTGGGGCGGTCCCTATGGATAGGTCCATTGGGATCATCTGAGTTTCATAAGAAGTCTATTGAAAGAAAATAGCATTTGACTAAATGTTTAAATGCAAAACAGACCAAACTGCAGCTAGACTAAGTGTAAAAACTGGGATCCTTTGTATTTCAGGCCTAAGTATTTCATTGAAAGAGAAGAACTCCTTAATACCCTATCTGATGTAACAATAACTAGTGAATTATTACTATGTGGATCTGATGAATTATCCTATGAAACTAATAAGAAAATCTTCATGGCAGCTCAGAAATTTATAATAACCAGTAATCGCTTTCAACGATTCTTCTCTTAAGCTGTTCCAAAATTGCAATATTGAACTTGCATGGTACATCATAAACCGAGATGCTATTGGTTTCTACAACGTGGGTCGTCGGGTCGATGAACCACTGCAGATGTTCACATGGTTATTTTTCTAATCACAAATTATGTATAAATACTTTTTATTTCCTTGAAATGTGTTATTATATATCTTTTTGGTTTATTTGAAATTAATTATATGCATGTTTAGATATATAATTACACCTCACACTCTGTACTCTCTGACCTTCTCTCTAAAATTCTGACATTATCTTCTGTCCCTTTGTCTCGCCTCCACCTCATATTTCTTCTTTCTATGGATCTTTTTTATGCCTCTATTATTTACCCCTACTTGACTTGCAGTCAAGTGGGGCTGTGCCATTGTCAAGGGAGAGGGCTTCAAATAAGCATATGGCTTGTTGCCTAATCCCATTTTTCTTCTAAATTTGTATCTATTGTAATTATTTATCTGAATGTCCATAGAGGGAAAAATAAATACTGTTTAAACTAAAGAAAAAACAATGACTGACAGTTTATATGTCATAAACCTACAAAGCAGACTGACGCGTGTACAATTGGGATCATCTGAGTTTCATAAGGAGTCTATTGAAACAAAATAACATTTGACTAAATGTTTAAATGCAAAACAAACCAAAATGAAGCTACAGTACCAACAACGTTCATTAAGTTTCAAGCTCAAATAATTAATTGCAGGAAAAATATTGATTGAACAATTACATGCAAAGGCATTCAAAGCAGACTAGAGGGTGTTCCAATTTGGATCAAGCAAGTTGCTGGATCAAGTATGTCATTGAGAGATGAAAACATAACACAAATATGTATATGCCAATGGTCTATAAAGCAGACTGGGTGTGTACCAATTGGGTTCATTCAAGTTTCCAGATGAAGTATTTCATTGAGACAAAAAATTGAGAGATAAACAGATAGACTTGTGTATTGTATATGTAGATTTTATGCCAATAAAATCGGCTATAAAGAAATATTTAAAACAATTTATTTTTAACCAATATTTTGTTTGGGGTATACACACTGTATAGTAGATTTTAACAGCTTAACACAAATTATGAATCAAAACTACCACCATGTATTCATAGCAATGACCTATATATTCCAATGAAAAACTTCAGGCACTATAAAACCTTCAAAATATGCCTGGCACCAATAGAGGTAAACAACAAACGGTTCTATCAAACATTTGTGGTTTCATGCGGATCAAACGGACTCGAGCCTGATTCGAAGGTTTAAAGTTTGGAATGTAATCCCCATTGTCGGTGATTGTTAACCCATGAATAATTTAGAATATCAGATGTGAGTAATATGGAGCATGGCTTTTACGTATGACAAGAATGGCAGTTCCTGTACTTGGCCAGTATTTTCAGTTGTGCAACTCCCATACCAAATATAGTTCCTATCAAATAATGATATCTGAGTTCTAAATCGATCAGAAACTTCAAATCGGGATTAATTCAAAATTTCAAGTGCGAAAATGGCCATAACTCACACAAAAATAATCTGATCTGACGAAACGCAATTTGACCTCGACCTGTAATTTGGTTATAAACCCATATATAAAATTTTGTTTTGATCTCCTTGATTGAAATTAAAGTTTATCATCAAGAAAAGATGAGCAAACAGACAGATGGATGGACAGACCGATAACACACTACAACCATTTTTTAAAACAGGCTTATAAAATTGTAGATCAAACTTTATTTACCTAATCCGTATTTGCTAATGAGTATTTATGATCACCTCCCATCGTAGTAAGTTTTCACACAAAATCGAAATCGCTGTGTCGATAAATTGCAACACTTTGTCACAAAATAAGTGAGATTTTGATTTGGTTCAAAGTGACAGGATAATATTAATGACATATTGTGGACTTGTTCAGTTGCGTGAAATTGATAAGATAGTACTCAGGCGCTATGCCGCCAACCTGTGGAATGTAGCATTCTACTGACATCACCGAAATGTTCAAAGATATCGACCACACCACTGCATAGAAAAAATGATCTGAACTACGCCCAATTCGGCAATTGTAAATATTTACATCTCGATTCGGGATGCAACTATCGGCGATAATCTAACACAAATGATTTCGCCATCGAGAGTCATTGCATTTAATTAATATATAAGAATGACTTAGAGCAAGATCATCCTTAATTTCTATATGAATCGATCACCCTACCGGAGTGTTTCACATAACTTTAATACTAAAATAATAGACTGACCTAATTTGATGTGCAAATTAGGGGGTCGTCCTGTTCACCCGGCGCCTATTGTTTCGGGTAGGTGTTGGGGCAGGTGTGATAATCCTCAACATCACAGAGCTGCCGACTATAGTTTTTATCATAATTGTTACTGGGAATTTGTGGCGATGGCTAATTTCGACGGCGATGAGCGGCCGGACGAAGAGGATAATTGGGGTTTTTGGATTTGTTAATTGACTCAGGTGGAAATGAAACGAAGAAATGCACATGTGATATATTTCAACAAATTTATTAAATACTCAAGATATAAGTAAGCCATACACCAAATGGCACATCTTTCCGGCGACGAATGCGTGTATCGTGTACAGTTGAAAGAAGATCGTTGGGCTTTTCTCAAACGTTCCATCACAGAAGATCGTTCCGGCAACAGCTAAATTTTCTAGATTTTCACTGGTCGCGAATATCAGAATCTGTTCAGTCTCTCCGTCATCGGCTAGTAGGAAGTTGTGGTTGTTGGCTGTTGTTTTTGTATACATCAGGAATGTCGACTCCTGAACGATGAATTGGTAACTTTGGCTGGGTTTCGGCTCTGGCATGATACCATGATACAATGCTGTTTTGACGCTGTAGTATGTCGGTATTTTCGCTATAATTTCAGGGTCGGTCTCGTCTGCTCGAAGATCTGTTGGAGAGAAAAAAAATATATATATGATAAACATTAATAGAGTTATTACTTGCTTAGTATTCTCTATTCTTTAATAATAATTATAATATATATAATATAACATTACACCAGTTTTACTTTAGTTATTACTTGCTTAGTTTTCTTTCTGAATACTAATATAAAGAGCGTTGCCAGATTAATGAGAATGCGAAATTAAATTTACTCAGTACATACTTGCTATTTCTTCCTGGTGTAGCGTTGTTACTGGCTTGTTACTTGTCTTGTTGGTTGAAATCAGGTTCGTGGTTATCGTTGCCGCTGTTGGATGTCACCATATCGTTCACAGTGTTGGTGGTTGCACGGCAGTCTTTCTTACAACATCGCCAATCAATTCGATCATTTCTCCTTGATTTAACAGATAATTTGTAGTCATCATATACCAGATACTTTCCACCTCTATTATTTGGAATATATTATACGTTCACTTGTGTGCTTGCTATCGTGTTTATGTCAGACATAGCGTGAGTGGTTCGGGTGGCTAGGATTGTCGGATTGTCGGAAGTAACTCCCCTTAATCCCTCATGTTGTTGCGTTTATTTAGAGTGAACAAGAAAAAAGCAAAAAGAAAAAAAAAGGTAAGCATTTTTAGGATTGATTTTATTTCTTCTTTTTTCTTTTCTTTTTAGAGTTTGGTTTCTCCGTTGATGACTGTGGAGATGGAGGAGATTTCTGCTGATGTCGTTGTAGTAGAAGGAGTTGAATTCTTTCTTCTTGTTCTTGTTCTTTTTTTTTCTTGCTTTTCCAGTAATTTATCTGATTTTTCCCTCGCTTTTTTTGATAAAGCGATTTCCCTTTCAGTATCAAAAAGGAGGATTTCTTCTACAGACTGAGTGGAACCTGCGCTGATGTTGTTGTTGTTGCTGGCGGTGGAGCTGAGGAACACCGGGATGTGATGGTACTCCGGTGTCCGAGGTGGCAAGCTGTCCAGTTCCACCTCGAAGCAGGCGGCAGGAACAGCAGGGGTGGTTTCCAGCTCCCTTCTTCCGCTTGCCTTCTTCTCCTTGATGGCGTCTTCTTCTTGGGAGGCCCCTTCTTTCCACTCTTCATTGGACAGGAGGCAGTCTTGGAGTTGGTGTCCCGGGCCTGCGATCTCTGGATCATGATGCCAGCAACTTGATAACTCAACTAAAGCCAATTCTTGTTTTATTTCTAGTGAAGAATATAGGCAGTGAACCACACCAAACTAAATTTAATTTAACCGACTAAGAGCTCCATTTAAGAATTACATTTAAGAATTTCATCCCCCTACCTTTGGAATTATTTTATTGATACTACATACATATAAAACCAAAAAAACATAGTAATGATAATGAAATTTCTTCAGCTTTTTGACCATTATGTCTACACAACTCATCTTGAGACCAAAATGTAATGAAACAGTATTCTCCGTTCATATAAGGGATAGGAGCTTCTTTAAGTTCTGTAACTTGTGCTCCGATCCCTTTGTCGCCTCTCATCCTTATTCACCAACTGTATTTTCTTTATTTGTATTTTGTGTATTGATTGAGGGATAATAAAATATGTTTAAATAAAAATCTAAAGTAGAATATATAGCTGGATTCAGCTAGGTTAGCTGAATACAGCTATTGTAGCTGTATTCTCACATTTGCCAGACATGCCCATATCACATATAAAGTATCAAAAATAGTTTTTATGTGGTGACAATCTGACAGTGACAACGACTCAACTTGCTTCCTCAGTCAGAATCAGTTATAATTAGGTATATTAGTGATTGGGTGAATTGCTGTAATACAGCCTGTATGCAAATTTACAAAACGAACTTCAGGTTGAGCATTATAATTGAATTAACAGGACTGTATAACAACAAGACTCACCTTCGGTGCCTATATTCTTATGCAATTGTTGTATGTGATGATTGTGTTTGCGTCGAAAAATGGCGACACGTCAGACGAAAACATATTTCGGAAAAGTGTGCGCAAGTTACTGGCGGAGCCATAGACTAAGAATAGAATGCGGAGCTCGGGTAACGTACAATGCGCATGCGTGAATGTTTAGTTTCTATCGGCACAAATTGAACCTCGAATACACAATAGTTGATAGAAACACACACCAAAAATGTTAAAAACCAGACGAGTTGTCCAAACGGGCTCAACTGGACTTTTCGTTTTCTACCTATCATTTGAGCTCTCGCGAACCCGTTTGAACGCTGTTTACAATCGGGCTCGCGGGACAAACGGGCTCGAGCCCGATTAGAAGGTTTAAAGTCTGGAATGTAAGCCCCATTGTAGGCGATTGTTAACTCACATACACACACACACCCTCACACACACACACCCTCACACGCACACTCACCCTCATCCTCACCCTCACACACACATACACCCTCACACAGACACCCTGGGGTGCACGCACACATACAAACACACACCCCTCACCAACACACGCATACACACGCACACACAGAGAATACATCACGCTATTGTAGTATCAGTTTATGTTGGAAAATGTATTCATATGCATGTTCATCAGAAAATATATTATGTTCATAAGTCCAATTAATGCCGATTCCAGTTATAATTCACCCTGCAAGATAATTAGACACATTATTTTGTTATTAGAGAAAATGTAGCCATACTAATATGTAGATTAAATGCTTCCGATCCGGGCGTGCATGCGTCGGTATGAGGCCGATACAGACCCTGGCGCATGCATACGGACCCTGACTTTTATACGGACCACCGAATGTTACGGACCCTGGCTTATACGGACCTCGGCTTAGACCTCGCTTACAAGGACCCCATACTGATATGGACCTCAATTAAAATATGCAATTTTATTTATATTTTACTTTATTCAAATATATTAACATAACATTTTAGGCTTGTGATTGAAGCGATACAATATAATGACACAGCTGGTTTTATCTAGTATCTGTATTTGTTCGAATATTTGTCTGTCTTCATGTCCACTATATATAGAAAATAATGAGGTCATCTATAGGACTAATAGAGGTAATATTTACCAGGAATGTAACGGTGTGGTTTATAGAACTAGCAAATGTGTCTCTATCTTGATGGCGCGGATGGGATTCGGGGCTCTTTACAAAAATTAATAAAAGAAATATTTGACGTCGGTTACCACAAAACATGTATTTATACCATAATTGCATATGCGGCTGTGGGATAACACCTATTTTGTAAACTTCATCTTTACACCCTACTGTGGGTATACAGCTTCCTACTGTGGGTATAAATTTCTACTGTGGGTGTAAATTTTCAAACGTAATTTCATGTGTTAAACGTTTATACCCATAGTAGAACTACATCGTAGTTAGCAAAATAGTTCCTATGTCGAATTCGTTTACATTTGGAAGTTGTCATTATATCAGTTAGATATGAGGAAAAATGCCTTCATTTTAATCAAATGTATCTTGCAAGTGTTATATCAACTAGGAAACAGATGAATGGTAATTCCAAGAGATTGATCGCTCAGAAACAGGCCGACGTCATGACGTAAATATGTGCATCACTACGCGTGACGTACATTCCTTATAGCGACATGTTTGTGTCCCTATGTGTGTACATACACATTCAATGTAAACAGGTGGGTAGTTGAATTCGCGGAACAAATCAAAAATAATAATTATGGCATAAATAAAATACACGCATAGTAGCCAAGAGTACAAATTTTTCACCACTCGTGGTATTGTTAACCACTCGCCAAAAGGCTCGTGGTTAAAACCACAATTCCACTCGTGGTGAAAATTTGGTATTCTCGGCTATGCGTGTATTCTATATATACACGTCGTGACACAAATACAAGACAGTGTACCAGACATTTATGACATAATACGTTTTACATTTACACTACAATGGATCGATATGTGGTCTAATTCAGGGTCCACTTATAAATACCTGCTATTGGCGTAGCAGAACACAAGTTTTGTGCCCATGTCATTTCGAATGCATTTCATTCAACAAAAGAAGACAATAACGTTAATAATTGAACAACATTATGTAAAGAGTGTGCGATATGTCGCATATCGATTTCTGGGTTGAGTGGGTCACAGTGAATAACTCTCCAAAAACATCGCTACGACATGTGTTCAATAACTAAAGATGTATTTAACGCTGGTCATACGTGAACTCGCCGGGTGAGGAATCCTCGACAAAATTTTTAGGTATCCACATTGATGAGAACTTGACATTCAATAAGCACATATCAGTAAGCTGCTCGAAAATATCACATGCAATCTACTGCATGAATAAGGTGAAACATTTTTTCCCAAGTAAAGCATTGAAAACATTGTACTATGCACTGATTCAAAGTCACTTAGTTTATGGTATCCAAATATGGGGTCATGTTCCGGAAGTCAAGAGAATATTCCTATTACAAAAACGAGCATTGCGTATAATATGCAATAAGAAGTACAGGAGTCAAACAGATCCACTCTTTAAAAAAGAGAATATCTTGAAAATACATGACTTACACACTCTAAATTCCTCAATTTTCATGCATGACTGGTGTTATAACCGCCTGCCCGCGTCTTTTGGAACCATGTACAACAAACGAGCAAAATCAACCACAAGACACCCGAATCCCGCACTGTTAGAACTCCCTAGAACCAAGTGGTCAGGAAAACTACCCCACCACGCCTTCCCCACAACATGGAACAATATGGAAAAAGCCCATACTGCTTGCCAAAGCAGGCACACATTGAAGAAGCGCTTACAGATAGCAATGCTGAAAAATTACTCCGAAAATGTACGCTGTAAAAACAAAGGATGTCCCGATTGTGCTCAATAAAAACACGGATAATCATAGTCATACTCGTTGTAGTTATATAATCCTAATACTATTCAAATAAGTTTCTTCTCAGCTGCATGTGGACACACGTCGCATTCTCGTTCCTAACATGCCCATATATACTGCCACACATCATAAATGTTACCGTACATTATCATGATTTAGACTAAGTGTAAAAACTGGGATCCTTTGTATTTCAGGCCTAAGTATTTCATTGAAAGAGAAGAACTCCTTAATACCCTATCTGATGTAACAATAACTAGTGAATTATTACTATGTGGATCTGATGAATTATCCTATGAAACTAATAAGAAAATCTTCATGGCAGCTCAGAAATTTATAATAACCAGTAATCGCTTTCAACGATTCTTCTCTTAAGCTGTTCCAAAATTGCAATATTGAACTTGCATGGTACATCATAAACCGAGATGCTATTGGTTTCTACAACGTGGGTCGTCGGGTCGATGAACCACTGCAGATGTTCACATGGTTATTTTTCTAATCACAAATTATGTATAAATACTTTTTATTTCCTTGAAATGTGTTATTATATATCTTTTTGGTTTATTTGAAATTAATTATATGCATGTTTAGATATATAATTACACCTCACACTCTGTACTCTCTGACCTTCTCTCTAAAATTCTGACATTATCTTCTGTCCCTTTGTCTCGCCTCCACCTCATATTTCTTCTTTCTATGGATCTTTTTTATGCCTCTATTATTTACCCCTACTTGACTTGCAGTCAAGTGGGGCTGTGCCATTGTCAAGGGAGAGGGCTTCAAATAAGCATATGGCTTGTTGCCTAATCCCATTTTTCTTCTAAATTTGTATCTATTGTAATTATTTATCTGAATGTCCATAGAGGGAAAAATAAATACTGTTTAAACTAAAGAAAAAACAATGACTGACAGTTTATATGTCATAAACCTACAAAGCAGACTGACGCGTGTACAATTGGGATCATCTGAGTTTCATAAGGAGTCTATTGAAACAAAATAACATTTGACTAAATGTTTAAATGCAAAACAAACCAAAATGAAGCTACAGTACCAACAACGTTCATTAAGTTTCAAGCTCAAATAATTAATTGCAGGAAAAATATTGATTGAACAATTACATGCAAAGGCATTCAAAGCAGACTAGAGGGTGTTCCAATTTGGATCAAGCAAGTTGCTGGATCAAGTATGTCATTGAGAGATGAAAACATAACACAAATATGTATATGCCAATGGTCTATAAAGCAGACTGGGTGTGTACCAATTGGGTTCATTCAAGTTTCCAGATGAAGTATTTCATTGAGACAAAAAATTGAGAGATAAACAGATAGACTTGTGTATTGTATATGTAGATTTTATGCCAATAAAATCGGCTATAAAGAAATATTTAAAACAATTTATTTTTAACCAATATTTTGTTTGGGGTATACACACTGTATAGTAGATTTTAACAGCTTAACACAAATTATGAATCAAAACTACCACCATGTATTCATAGCAATGACCTATATATTCCAATGAAAAACTTCAGGCACTATAAAACCTTCAAAATATGCCTGGCACCAATAGAGGTAAACAACAAACGGTTCTATCAAACATTTGTGGTTTCATGCGGATCAAACGGACTCGAGCCTGATTCGAAGGTTTAAAGTTTGGAATGTAATCCCCATTGTCGGTGATTGTTAACCCATGAATAATTTAGAATATCAGATGTGAGTAATATGGAGCATGGCTTTTACGTATGACAAGAATGGCAGTTCCTGTACTTGGCCAGTATTTTCAGTTGTGCAACTCCCATACCAAATATAGTTCCTATCAAATAATGATATCTGAGTTCTAAATCGATCAGAAACTTCAAATCGGGATTAATTCAAAATTTCAAGTGCGAAAATGGCCATAACTCACACAAAAATAATCTGATCTGACGAAACGCAATTTGACCTCGACCTGTAATTTGGTTATAAACCCATATATAAAATTTTGTTTTGATCTCCTTGATTGAAATTAAAGTTTATCATCAAGAAAAGATGAGCAAACAGACAGATGGATGGACAGACCGATAACACACTACAACCATTTTTTAAAACAGGCTTATAAAATTGTAGATCAAACTTTATTTACCTAATCCGTATTTGCTAATGAGTATTTATGATCACCTCCCATCGTAGTAAGTTTTCACACAAAATCGAAATCGCTGTGTCGATAAATTGCAACACTTTGTCACAAAATAAGTGAGATTTTGATTTGGTTCAAAGTGACAGGATAATATTAATGACATATTGTGGACTTGTTCAGTTGCGTGAAATTGATAAGATAGTACTCAGGCGCTATGCCGCCAACCTGTGGAATGTAGCATTCTACTGACATCGCCGAAATGTTCAAAGATATCGACCACACCACTGCATAGAAAAAATGATCTGAACTACGCCCAATTCGGCAATTGTAAATATTTACATCTCGATTCGGGATGCAACTATCGGCGATAATCTAACACAAATGATTTCGCCATCGAGAGTCATTGCATTTAATTAATATATAAGAATGACTTAGAGCAAGATCATCCTTAATTTCTATATGAATCGATCACCCTACCGGAGTGTTTCACATAACTTTAATACTAAAATAATAGACTGACCTAATTTGATGTGCAAATTAGGGGGTCGTCCTGTTCACCCGGCGCCTATTGTTTCGGGTAGGTGTTGGGGCAGGTGTGATAATCCTCAACATCACAGAGCTGCCGACTATAGTTTTTATCATAATTGTTACTGGGAATTTGTGGCGATGGCTAATTTCGACGGCGATGAGCGGCCGGACGAAGAGGATAATTGGGGTTTTTGGATTTGTTAATTGACTCAGGTGGAAATGAAACGAAGAAATGCACATGTGATATATTTCAACAAATTTATTAAATACTCAAGATATAAGTAAGCCATACACCAAATGGCACATCTTTCCGGCGACGAATGCGTGTATCGTGTACAGTTGAAAGAAGATCGTTGGGCTTTTCTCAAACGTTCCATCACAGAAGATCGTTCCGGCAACAGCTAAATTTTCTAGATTTTCACTGGTCGCGAATATCAGAATCTGTTCAGTCTCTCCGTCATCGGCTAGTAGGAAGTTGTGGTTGTTGGCTGTTGTTTTGTATACATCAGGAATGTCGACTCCTGAACGATGAATTGGTAACTTTGGCTGGGTTTCGGCTCTGGCATGATACCATGATACAATGCTGTTTTGACGCTGTAGTATGTCGGTATTTTCGCTATAATTTCAGGGTCGGTCTCGTCTGCTCGAAGATCTGTTGGAGAGAAAAAAAATATATATATGATAAACATTAATAGAGTTATTACTTGCTTAGTATTCTCTATTCTTTAATAATAATTATAATATATATAATATAACATTACACCAGTTTTACTTTAGTTATTACTTGCTTAGTTTTCTTTCTGAATACTAATATAAAGAGCGTTGCCAGATTAATGAGAATGCGAAATTAAATTTACTCAGTACATACTTGCTATTTCTTCCTGGTGTAGCGTTGTTACTGGCTTGTTACTTGTCTTGTTGGTTGAAATCAGGTTCGTGGTTATGGTTGCCGCTGTTGGATGTCACCATATCGTTCACAGTGTTGGTGGTTGCACGGCAGTCTTTCTTACAACATCGCCAATCAATTCGATCATTTCTCCTTGATTTAACAGATAATTTGTAGTCATCATATACCAGATACTTTCCACCTCTATTATTTGGAATATATTATACGTTCACTTGTGTGCTTGCCATCGTGTTTATGTCAGACATAGCGTGAGTGGTTCGGGTGGCTAGCCCGGGATTGTCGGATTGTCGGAAGTAACTCCCCGTAATCCCTCATGTTGTTGCCTTTATTTAGAGTGAACAAGAAAAAAGCAAAAAGAAAAAAAAAGGTAAGCATTTTTAGGATTGATTTTATTTCTTCTTTTTTCTTTTCTTTTTAGAGTTTGGTTTCTCCGTTGATGACTGTGGAGATGGAGGAGATTTCTGCTGATGTCGTTGTAGTAGAAGGAGTTGAATTCTTTCTTCTTGTTCTTGTTCTTTTTTTTTCTTGCTTTTCCAGTAATTTATCTGATTTTTCCCTCGCTTTTTTTGATAAAGCGATTTCCCTTTCAGTATCAAAAAGGAGGATTTCTTCTACAGACTGAGTGGAGCCTGCGCTGATGTTGTTGTTGTTGCTGGCGGTGGAGCTGAGGAACACCGGGATGTGATGGTACTCCGGTGTCCGAGGTGGCAAGCTGTCCAGTTCCACCTCGAAGCAGGCGGCAGGAACAGCAGGGGTGGTTTCCAGCTCCCTTCTTCCGCTTGCCTTCTTCTCCTTGATGGCGTCTTCTTCTTGGGAGGCCCCTTCTTTCCACTCTTCATTGGACAGGAGGCAGTCTTGGAGTTGGTGTCCCGGGCCTGCGATCTCTGGATCATGATGCCAGCAACTTGATAACTCAACTAAAGCCAATTCTTGTTTTATTTCTAGTGAAGAATATAGGCAGTGAACCACACCAAACTAAATTTAATTTAACCGACTAAGAGCTCCATTTAAGAATTACATTTAAGAATTTCATCCCCCTACCTTTGGAATTATTTTATTGATACTACATACATATAAAACCAAAAAAACATAGTAATGATAATGAAATTTCTTCAGCTTTTTGACCATTATGTCTACACAACTCATCTTGAGACCAAAATGTAATGAAACAGTATTCTCCGTTCATATAAGGGATAGGAGCTTCTTTAAGTTCTGTAACTTGTGCTCCGATCCCTTTGTCGCCTCTCATCCTTATTCACCAACTGTATTTTCTTTATTTGTATTTTGTGTATTGATTGAGGGATAATAAAATATGTTTAAATAAAAATCTAAAGTAGAATATATAGCTGGATTCAGCTAGGTTAGCTGAATACAGCTATTGTAGCTGTATTCTCACATTTGCCAGACATGCCCATATCACATATAAAGTATCAAAAATAGTTTTTATGTGGTGACAATCTGACAGTGACAACGACTCAACTTGCTTCCTCAGTCAGAATCAGTTATAATTAGGTATATTAGTGATTGGGTGAATTGCTGTAATACAGCCTGTATGCAAATTTACAAAACGAACTTCAGGTTGAGCATTATAATTGAATTAACAGGACTGTATAACAACAAGACTCACCTTCGGTGCCTATATTCTTATGCAATTGTTGTATGTGATGATTGTGTTTGCGTCGAAAAATGGCGACACGTCAGACGAAAACATATTTCGGAAAAGTGTGCGCAAGTTACTGGCGGAGCCATAGACTAAGAATAGAATGCGGAGCTCGGGTAACGTACAATGCGCATGCGTGAATGTTTAGTTTCTATCGGCACAAATTGAACCTCGAATACACAATAGTTGATAGAAACACACACCAAAAATGTTAAAAACCAGACGAGTTGTCCAAACGGGCTCAACTGGACTTTTCGTTTTCTACCTATCATTTGAGCTCTCGCGAACCCGTTTGAACGCTGTTTACAATCGGGCTCGCGGGACAAACGGGCTCGAGCCCGATTAGAAGGTTTAAAGTCTGGAATGTAAGCCCCATTGTAGGCGATTGTTAACTCACATACACACACACACCCTCACACACACACACCCTCACACGCACACTCACCCTCATCCTCACCCTCACACACACATACACCCTCACACAGACACCCTGGGGTGCACGCACACATACAAACACACACCCCTCACCAACACACGCATACACACGCACACACAGAGAATACATCACGCTATTGTAGTATCAGTTTATGTTGGAAAATGTATTCATATGCATGTTCATCAGAAAATATATTATGTTCATAAGTCCAATTAATGCAGATTCCAGTTATAATTCACCCTGCAAGATAATTAGACACATTATTTTGTTATTAGAGAAAATGTAGCCATACTAATATGTAGATTAAATGCTTCCGATCCGGGCGTGCATGCGTCGGTATGAGGCCGATACAGACCCTGGCGCATGCATACGGACCCTGACTTTTATACGGACCACCGAATGTTACGGACCCTGGCTTATACGGACCTCGGCTTAGACCTCGCTTACAAGGACCCCATACTGATATGGACCTCAATTAAAATATGCAATTTTATTTATATTTTACTTTATTCAAATATATTAACATAACATTTTAGGCTTGTGATTGAAGCGATACAATATAATGACACAGCTGGTTTTATCTAGTATCTGTATTTGTTCGAATATTTGTCTGTCTTCATGTCCACTATATATAGAAAATAATGAGGTCATCTATAGGACTAATAGAGGTAATATTTACCAGGAATGTAACGGTGTGGTTTATAGAACTAGCAAATGTGTCTCTATCTTGATGGCGCGGATGGGATTCGGGGCTCTTTACAAAAATTAATAAAAGAAATATTTGACGTCGGTTACCACAAAACATGTATTTATACCATAATTGCATATGCGGCTGTGGGATAACACCTATTTTGTAAACTTCATCTTTACACCCTACTGTGGGTATACAGCTTCCTACTGTGGGTATAAATTTCTACTGTGGGTGTAAATTTTCAAACGTAATTTCATGTGTTAAACGTTTATACCCATAGTAGAACTACATCGTAGTTAGCAAAATAGTTCCTATGTCG
Source organism: Siphonodentalium dalli (assembly GCA_032622095.1). Lineage (NCBI taxonomy): Eukaryota > Metazoa > Mollusca > Scaphopoda > Gadilida > Siphonodentaliidae > Siphonodentalium > Siphonodentalium dalli. The sequence goes on from CP136064.1 coordinate 194,899,855, forward strand.
AATTCGTTTACATTTGGAAGTTGTCATTATATCAGTTAGATATGAGGAAAAATGCCTTCATTTTAATCAAATGTATCTTGCAAGTGTTATATCAACTAGGAAACAGATGAATGGTAATTCCAAGAGATTGATCGCTCAGAAACAGGCCGACGTCATGACGTAAATATGTGCATCACTACGCGTGACGTACATTCCTTATAGCGACATGTTTGTGTCCCTATGTGTGTACATACACATTCAATGTAAACAGGTGGGTAGTTGAATTCGCGGAACAAATCAAAAATAATAATTATGGCATAAATAAAATACACGCATAGTAGCCGAGAGTACAAATTTTTCACCACTCGTGGTATTGTTAACCACTCGCCAAAAGGCTCGTGGTTAAAACCACAATTCCACTCGTGGTGAAAATTTGGTATTCTCGGCTATGCGTGTATTCTATATATACACGTCGTGACACAAATACAAGACAGTGTACCAGACATTTATGACATAATACGTTTTACATTTACACTACAATGGATCGATATGTGGTCTAATTCAGGGTCCACTTATAAATACCTGCTATTGGCGTAGCAGAACACAAGTTTTGTGCCCATGTCATTTCGAATACATTTCATTCAACAAAAGAAGACAATAACGTTAATAATTGAACAACATTATGTAAAGAGTGTGCGATATGTCGCATATCGATTTCTGGGTTGAGTGGGTCACAGTGAATAACTCTCCAAAAACATCGCTACGACATGTGTTCAATAACTAAAGATGTATTTAACGCTGGTCATACGTGAACTCGCCGGGTGAGGAATCCTCGACAAAAATTTTAGGTATCCACATTGATGAGAACTTGACATTCAATAAGCACATATCAGTAAGCTGCTCGAAAATATCACATGCAATCTACTGCATGAATAAGGTGAAACATTTTTTCCCAAGTAAAGCATTGAAAACATTGTACTATGCACTGATTCAAAGTCACTTAGTTTATGGTATCCAAATATGGGGTCATGTTCCGGAAGTCAAGAGAATATTCCTATTACAAAAACGAGCATTGCGTATAATATGCAATAAGAAGTACAGGAGTCAAACAGATCCACTCTTTAAAAAAGAGAATATCTTGAAAATACATGACTTACACACTCTAAATTCCTCAATTTTCATGCATGACTGGTGTTATAACCGCCTGCCCGCGTCTTTTGGAACCATGTACAACAAACGAGCAAAATCAACCACAAGACACCCGAATCCCGCACTGTTAGAACTCCCTAGAACCAAGTGGTCAGGAAAACTACCCCACCACGCCTTCCCCACAACATGGAACAATATGGAAAAAGCCCATACTGCTTGCCAAAGCAGGCACACATTGAAGAAGCGCTTACAGATAGCAATGCTGAAAAATTACTCCGAAAATGTACGCTGTAAAAACAAAGGATGTCCCGATTGTGCTCAATAAAAACACGGATAATCATAGTCATACTCGTTGTAGTTATATAATCCTAATACTATTCAAATAAGTTTCTTCTCAGCTGCATGTGGACACACGTCGCATTCTCGTTCCTAACATGCCCATATATACTGCCACACATCATAAATGTTACCGTACATTATCATGATTTATCTAACGGGACTATTACCATACGTATAGGTTATAACCCCCTTGGGTGTCTGTACAAGGAATATAGACCAAAGCTGCGAAGCAGCTGCGGTCCGTATTCCTTGTACAGACACCCAAGGGGGTTATGACATATTTATAAAACGGTTCACACCCCAAGGCAAACACAATTGAGTCACATTATATTCGATGATTACCGAAACAAAAGTCAATTCAATGGATTGCGGTGTTCGCTATAACTCCTGTTGAATAATCAATCAAATGTCCGTTGACAATCGGCTCACTTGCATGCGTCTGAATTTTTATCAGCATTGATAAACCATTTTGTGTTCGAATTTATACGCTTTATACTGATAACGTGGTTCTTGATGAAAAGAATTATTCTTTGTGACAATAAACTGTTTCAGCTGTTTAGGTTATTTCTCACCTTGTTGCCATATGGTTATGGTTATGGTTATGGTTATGGTTTATTGGAAATTCCGCCGTTTATTTAACAGCGCACCCCCATATATATGGGGTAAAATACATGTAAAAGACTGTCTAATAAAAACAAAGCAATGACAGTTCACATGTAGTTCCTAACAGGTTTTTTTGGAACACAGCTGGTACAACAGCGCAGAAGGTGAGGCCGAAAGTTCCGAAACAATTTGAGTTGAGTCCAGGATGTTATTGGAGAGCCTGGAACTGCCCTGAATGTCAAGTCCATCCACCGATCCCTCCAGAGAACATATCACATCGCCCGAACTCTGTACACCAGTGCAAGCTCTTTCATGATGAAGTCAATGTATAGACGCATATTCAGATCAATCATGTGAACCGCGAAACTCTGTATACCCAGTTCGAAATGAACTCATGACTCGAATAACGCATATTCAGATCAACGATCCGCGAAACTCTGTTATACAGAAAAGTACATATAATATAAATAGGCCTATAAATATCACAACAACAAAATACTAGGGTCTCTGTATAAACGCATTTCAGACCGGAGCGCTGCGAAACTCTGTATCCGAAGCAAAGTATCACGCATATTCAGATCGGCAACATGACTGCGAAACTCTGTATATATAAAATCCATTCTGATAGAGTTGGTGCATCGCATATCAATGACAAAAGGTCAAAGTTCACGGAAGAAACAGCAGACCAACGATGACACTGCAACGCATAGTTCACACTCCTCAACTGCACCAGCAGGATAATATAATGATTGTTCAGTAAAACATAGTTTAAAACAGTTAAAACGCAAAGTTGGAGTAAAACAGTCCGAAGGAACGGCTGGGTATAAGAAATGGCGGTCTCCCCTATCTTCGTGGCAATGTGCTGTCGGAGAGAATCGTCGAGACACAAAACACGAGTCGGATCGACAGAGTTCAGGATCGAACACGCTGGAAACACTTAGGTCCATGCTTGTCATCATCACAAATGAAATTTACAACATTAAAATACATTCCGCCACGAAACATAAAAGAAAATCCGAGCAGGCCAGCTCCCGCGTGCCTCCTTCCTCGAACGCCATTAACATATGATTATCGTTCAGAACACAGGATCCAATGTGCCGGTTGTGTTCGGACTCGGAAGTGAAACTATTGCACATTGCATAAAGTTTGTGTGATGAAATATCACCGGAATTCATAACAAAAGACGTAAGCAAACCTGTGTATAGTGCCTGTATTTTCCGCGCACATGCATGTATATGTGAAAAGTTTGTGAAATTTTCGCAATGTACCATTCAAAAGATCATTATTGTGATTATAAGTGATTATTGTGGATTATACATTCGAAACAGGTTTGGATCTCGTTCAGTTTACTTCCAATCACCCGCCCCTCCCGACAAACCATAACATATTCAACCGAAAGTGTTGGGCCCCCACCCATGCAGACCACCCCTATACAGGTATGTCCGCTAATAATGGAATGATCCGTGTCTTAACTTCCCGAGTGACTGGTGCGATCATTATCATGGCGCATTGTTAGAATTTCACACCTATCGCTCCGATCTCCTTTCAGCTTACTATCCAATTAATGTCAATTTATGTGTGATATTTAGCTCAAGTCTGTATTTTGGCCCCGTTAAAATACAGATTCATACAAGAAATATTGTTCATGAATTGGATCAATTTGATTGGCCGAGGGGTGTGAACCGGTTTATAAACCACCAGATATACATAAACAGATATATATATGTAATATTGATCATTTGAATTATCCCAAAACCTCACTCAACAAAGAGACTTTCCGACGATCCATATAGATTCTCATTCTGTTTACCTATATAAAGATGGCGGTATCTTTCGCCTGAAACCGTTGTAGCAACAGAAAACAAAATATTTTGTTCCTAATATATACCCATGGAACTGGAACTGGAACTGAAACTGTTAATATGTTTTAGATAATTTGAACAGTTCAAAAAATTCCTATGGAAAGATAGTACATCTTCGATCTGATAAATCGTCTGGATTGGCTCACAACCACGACAATACTCATTTGTGATATGCCCTAAGTACTAGATTCTAAAAAGTTTTATATATGACTATAGTCTGTACCAGTGCGTGGATCTGAAATACAAGCATCTATGCTATTACGTATAGTTATACTTGTTTTAGGGGGTAGCAGGAAGACAGCCCGATAGGGCTAAGCTACCCCCCAACAATACACTGTTATAATTTATTATGTATTACTGCCACTGTGTCATTCGTGTGTATTGTAAATAAACTATCCTATCCTATCCTATCGCACATCGGGACACTAGGACAGACGGTAGGTGGAAACATTACCATATATATACCCATACAAATTGCTAATTTTCAGATAGTATGCGAGCTCATGTTGCTGATAGATTACTTTTCTAGTAAACAATAACGAAAACGTCGGCATTTAGTATAATGGCGTGATGTGTAACACACATTTCCCAAGCATGTGTAAATTTTCGAGTTGAATGGGTCTGCGCGCAATCATCTGTTGGCCTGGGTGCACCTATCACGCTCATCTTGCAGCACAAATATATCCCACTATGTTCTCATGAACAGCACATTATGTAAAACAGGTCATCCCACAAAATCCCGAGGTAACAAACCCGGGGGTTGGTACTCGGCGGGAACTCACACAACGGGTTAGCTGAATGTGTTTGAACCACGCACACCAGCGCACACCGGGTTTGGGAACCACGCGCATAGGTTTATTTCGTGATGTTATGTTCTGTTAAATGAATACTGATCATTGATAATTGCGACTGAAAGGCCTAACTTTGTTTAAAACATACCCCACAAATACGGAAGGCATTTGATCACGCGTTGAGTAGACATTTGCTAACGTGGTCGGCCCGGTGTGTCCTCTCATTGTTCGTGAATAGGCTAATATGCTTGAGCACTGAGGTGCAATGGGCGTGTGAATGGAATAATGGAATTCTGCAAAACCTGTGATTGGTCTCATTCAAGGGGGGCTTGGAATTCTGAAGGTGGAACCCCCCAAAAGATACCCTTTAGCCACGTCCCTGTGTGCAGCTTTTCGAAGTTTTGTTCCATAACATTCCTCGATAACTAATCCATTATCACCATGGACAACCAAACGCTGTTTCCCCATCTTTAAAACTTCTGGAATTAATTCCTCTCAAAATAACCAGTTTTTGTCAGGGTGTGTGGCACACGTGTGGTCGATAGTTGGCTGTATGGTGCTGAACTTTCAGACGTGATGTGTCATAATACAACAACGTCGAGATATGTACGTTGTGTGATAAAGCATAGCAGCACATATACATGGATGTTTTGAGTCCACATTCACAGCCATATTCGTCAAAAATCGGTTAAACTGAGTTGTGGAGATTCTGCTGGACTGCTCCAGATAAAGTGCTGAACAGGATTTTGAACTGCTGAACTGGGGTGGACGCAGGCCAAATGGTTTTCTCGCCATGTATTTAGTTATGGCACATCGATTACAAGACATTTGCACAACATATAAGCCTGGGAAGTGTATGATGCCATTATTGCTTTGCATCCCCATTCTGCTTCAATACATCTTTCCATGTGATTAGTGAAGTGTGTATCTTGCAAACAATATATAGATCCACCAAGGTTACGAATGTGATGGAAAACGTCTCGTCGTTTATCGGTTTGGTTAAGTCCACGGCAGTTCAGAGAAAAAACTTTTATATTACTCATTATATATATGCGGGAAATCGGGAAATCTGGTGATCAGCATTTTACGTGATAACCTGCTGATCAGCTGCTGATTCAGCGTTTTAGGTACTCCCGCATATTGGGGGTGCTGATGTCGTGTGTCTGTCCCTATTCTCTCGTTTTCTCTCTCGCTCGCTCTCTCTCCCTCAGTTTCTCTCAATCTCCCTCACTCTCATTCTTTCAATATCCCCTGATCGTTCAAAGTTCATATGTACATACAAATCAACTTGGTTCAGTTCCGGGAAGCGAATCCGGGTTATTCCCGATTGATAATCTGGAACTCGGATCATCTGAGGACACTGATTGGTGTGTATTAATTATTTTGTTTCCTAATTAAGTGCTATGAGATAAAGGGATTAAGGTGTCTGGGCCTTGTATAAACACATTTTAACAAATAGTGAGTCCGGTTGCATCATGTATATATATCCGTTTCTTTTTCTCCGTCTCTCTCGTTCTTTCATCAGTCCCTGGTCATTCAGAGTGCAGATGTACACACAAATCGATATGGTTCAAATCATGGAGCTATTTACCTGATTAACCTGGATTCGCTTCCCGGAACTGAACCAAGTCGATTTGTGTGTACATTTGAACTTTGAACAATCAGGGGATAACGACATAATGAGAGAGAGAAGGAGAGAGATAGACAGGCAGACAGAAGAGGGAGAGAGAGTGGGAGAGACAGAGACCAGAGTCCCATATTATCAATCGAGAATAACCCGGATTTGCGTCACGGAACTGAATAAATACGACAAGTATTCACACGCTCCACCTTTTGAATGATCAGGTAAGAACGAGAGAGATAGGCGGGGGGAGATATAGATACAGACAGACAGACATACAGAGAGATATAGAGTGGGAAAGCGACAGAGAACCGAGTCTCTCTCTCTCTCTCTCTCTCTCTCTCTCTCTCTCTCTCTCTCTCTCTCTCTATCCATCCCTCCCTCCCTCCCTCCCTCCCTCTCTCTCTCTCTCTCTCTCTCTCTCTCTCTCTCTCTCTCTCTCTCTGTGTCTCTGTCTGTCTCTATCTCTCTCTCTCTCCCTCCCCCTCCCCTCTCTCTCTCTCTCTCTCTCATTATTCCCTGGTCGTTCAGAGTGCAGATGTACATACAAATCGATATGGTTCAACTCAGGGAAGCGAATCCGGGTTATTCTCGATTGATACTATGGGACTCGGTTCTCTGTCGCTTTCCCACTCTATATATAGCCTTATGAATGTCTGTGTGTGATGGTGTGTGGGGGTGGGTGTGTGGGTGTGTGTGTGTGTGAGGGTGTGTATGAGGGTGAGAGGGAGGGTGTGTGAGGGTGAGGGTGTGTGTGTGTGTGTCTCTCTCTCTATCTCTCTCTCTCTGTCTTCGTCTATCTCTCTCTCTCTTTCTTACCTGATCATTCAAAAGGTGGAGCGTGTGCATACCTGTCGTCTTGATTCAGTTCCGTGACGCAAATCCGGATTATTCTCGATTGATAATCTGGGACTCTGGTCTCTGTCTCTCCCACTATCTCTCTCCCTCTCTGTCTGTCTGTCTCTCTCTCTCTCCTTCATTCTCTCATTCTTTCGTTATCCCCTGATCGTTCAAAGTGCAGATGTACACACAAATCGAGTTGGTTCAGTTCCGGGAAGCGAAACCAGGTTATTCTCGATTGATAATCTGGAAGTCGGGTGATCTAAGGACACTTATCAGTATTAGTTTGTTTCGTAATTAAGAGCTATGAGATAAATGGATTAAGGTGTCTGGGCCTTGTATAAACACAATTTAACAAACACTTAGCCGACGCGTGCGTCATGCCGGTATCGCTCTCTCTCTCTCTTTCTCTCTTTCTATATCTCCCTCTGTTCGTCTCTCTCTCTCTCTCTCTCGCTCTCTCTCTCTCTCTCTCTCTATATCGACATCTCTCGCCTGTCCCTTCATTATAGTCCCTGATCGTCCAGAGTGCAGACGTACATACAAATCGACTTGGTTCAGTTCCGGGAAGTGAATCCGGGTTATTCTCGATTGATAATCTGGGACTCGGGTCATCTAATTTCTATAGATACTTAGTGTTGAATTCATAGCATATTGAGGGAGAAGTTTGCTCTCTGTCCCTTCTATCTCGCCCTCTCTCGCGCTCTCTCTCTCTCTCTCTCTCTCTCTCTCTCTCTCTCTCTCTCTCTCTCTCTCTCTCTCTCTCTCTCTCTCTCTCTCCCACCCTCTCTCCCTTTGTATATATGTTTCTCTTTCTCCCTCTCGCCCATTCTTTCATTATCCCATAATCGTTCCGAGTGTATATATATACAAATCGCCTTGGTTCAGTTCCAGGAAGCGAATCCGGGTTATTCTCCTTTGATAATCTGGAACTCGGGTATCTAAATAAAATGGCAAGGTACTTATTGTTGAATCATATGAACTGAACCAAGGCGATTTGTTCGTACATCTGCACTCTGAACGATCAGGAGTTAATGAATGAATGGGAAAGAGTGCTGGAGAGGGAGAGAGAGAGAGAGTAACAGACAGCCATACAGAGTGTGAGAGATATACATAGACTCGAGTCTCAGAGAATAACCCGGATTTGCGTTCCGGAACTGAATCAAGACGACAGGTATGCATATACGTGCTGCCTTTCGAATGATCAGAGGCTAACGAAAGAACGAGAGAGATATATATAGATAGAGCGAGAGAGAGAGAGATAGAGAGAGAGAGAGAGAGAGAGAGAGAGAGAGAGAGAGAGAGAGAGAGAGAGAGAGAGAGAGAGAGAGAGAGAGAGAGAGTAACGAGACAAGTGACCCAGTCCGGGATTAACAATCGAGAACCATCCGAACTCACTTGAGCCAGTCGTCTGCATGTTTGCAACCATTGGGAAGCCCGGATTCGTGGCTAGGGCCTCTATCTAGCTGATAACGTCACAAACAACGGTGATATAATGCGAAAATGCCACATAATAGTGATTTAAAGCAATATAAGAAAGTGGGTCGGATCAGGAATCCGGGAAAAAGCACTTTTGCGGCCAAATCAAGATCCGGATCCGGAATCCGGGTTAAAGTTAGTCCCATCATTTGTCCCACTCTGTCACAATTAAGGGTTACTACCGGGAGGCAGATAATCACCAGAAAGATTATATAAACTTGTGTAACGTCTATCCCGCTCTGTCCCAAGGGTTATACTATTGGGACACAGATAACGACGAGAAATCAAATATTTTCTAGAAGTTGCTGTAATGTTTGTCCTACTCTGTCCCAAGTAAAGGGTTACTACTGGGACGCAGATAACGGTGAGAAATAAAATCACCTCTATAAGAGTATGTAACGCTTGTATCGCTCTGTCCCAACGGTGACACCTGGGACTCAGATAACGACGAGAAATAAAATCATTTCTAGAAGTTGCTGTAACGTTTGTCCCGCTCTGTCCCAAGGTTTACTACTGCATGCATGGGATGCAGATAACGATGAGAAATAAAAACAATGCTATAAACTTCTGTAACGTCTGTCCCTCTCTGTCCCAAGGGTTAATACTGGGACACAGATTTCGATGAGAAATAAAATCACCTCTATAAGATTATGTAACGCTTGTATCGCTCTGTCCCAAGGGTTACTACTGGACGCAGATAATGATGAGAAATAAAATCACTTCTATAAGTTGCTGTAACGTCTGTACCGCTCTGTCCCAAGGGTTATTACTGGGACGGAGATAACGATGATAAATAAAAACGATTCTACAAACTTATGTAACGTCTTCCAGGTCTGTCCCAAGGGTTTCTACTGGGACCCAGATAAAGATGAAAAATAAAAAAATCTTCTATCAGCTTTTGTAACGCATGTCCCGCTCTGTCCCAAGGCTTTCTACATGGGACAAAAAACATAACCCCATAACTTTCTGCTCACGGTTCTTGCCATATATGCTCAATCTTTGTTAGAAGCTATAAAAATAAAGTCAAAGCCCATGACCCCAAACAATTAAGGTTATCAACAGATTGCCATCCGCATGAAACATGTGTTGCAGAATAAATAGTCCAAGTACACATATATTAGCTTTGCAGCGATAAAATATTGTATAGGTCAGCCAAACAGCAATATATAATTCAATGATGTCTCCTGTACATATTTTGATAACTTAAGAGTGTCATGAGATATTTTATATTTTATATATTTATACAAATATTAAATCTAAACTGACAACACACACCGTCATTATTATATATTAATTAAATTCATTGACTCTCGATGACTAAAATCGTTTTCTTTACATTATCGCCTATATCTGAGTCCCGAATCAAGAAATAAATATTTACAATTGGGCGTATTTCAGATGATGTTTTCTATGGAGTGGTACGGTAGGTTTGTTTGGAATTTTCGGCGATGTATGTGAATGCTACATTCCTACAGTGGCTGAATTCTAACTTAACAGTTTAACGCAACTGAACAAGTCTATAATATGTCTTTAAGACGCAGTGTATGTCTCATGTCCATGTTGTAGCATATATTCAGAGCACAGAAGCTGTTGTTTGTTGATTACAGATCTTATGAAAAACAATGATTTTGTTGCAACTAAATTATCCTAAATATCTTTCCAGCAAAAGAAACCAAGATGAGTATTGTTACCGTGGCAACATGCACCCTGAACCAGTGGGCTATGGACTTTGATGGGAATCTCAGGAGAATACTTAAAAGCATTGAAGAAGCTAAACGATTAGGCGCAAAGTACCGAGTTGGGCCTGAGTTAGAAATCACTGCTTATGGTTGTGGTGATCACTTCATCGAGAATGACACATTTCTACATTCTTGGCAAGTGCTTGCAGAATTACTTCTCTCCCCTGTCACAGAGGAGATTCTGTGTGATGTCGGAATGCCTGTGCTACACAAGAACGTTGCGTACAACTGCCGGGTGTATTTTCTGAATAAAAAGATTATGTTAATACGGCCAAAGCTGTACATGTGTGATGACGGGAACTATAGAGAGACACGCTGGTTCACTTCATGGAAGAAAGAAAAAGAAACTGAAGAATATCATCTACCAAGAATGATCCAAAATGTGACAGGTACTGTTTGTCAGAGTGGAATGGTTATTAACCCTCTCATTTAGTAGATGTTAATAGTATAGACATATTTCCTGCCTTGAGGTGGAATATAGCCAGGACTATTTTAATCAAGGAGAAATAGCTCTCGCTATTCCACCTCAATGCAGGCAATATGTGTTTTATTATATATGACAGTTCTTGCTTCACACCAGCCCTGGCATCAGCAGCTGGATAAATAGTTCAAAATCTACAGCCCGGGCTAGAGTTCGCTTGACACAATTCTCGCGCAAATTTTGTCATTACACCAATCGTGACATCAGCCAGCACATAAATAGTTCAAAGACTATTGCTCGGGAGAGAGTTTGCTTTTCATAATTCTCGCTTGTAATAATTCTTGCCTTGCAACAATCGCGTCAATCATTGTGTCAGAAGGCACATATATAGTCCGAAGACTATCGCCCATGGGAATCGCAGATAGTTCGCTTGCCACAATTATTGCCTCACGCCAATCGTGACGTGTCAGCAGGAACAATTCAAGCCTCAAGCCAATTGTGACGTCAGCAGGCGGGTAATAGTCCGCTTGCCTAGCAATAATCAAAACTACTCTCTGACTCTTGATTGTGATTCATCCAATCGAACAGTATGACAATCTGCGAACTCTACATATATAATAATCTCATGTATTGATCTTGTTTGGATCATCTAACAGATATTCATGGAAAACTAAACTTGAACAAAACATCAACAACAAAAACCTACTATTAGCACAAAACCCTCTCTCAATTAGTATTCACTTTAAAATCGCAAATTCAAAGTTCTTGCAGTTGATGGACTGACAGCAGATATTTATTCATTGTCACACTTTGGATCGCTGGTCAATCAGTCAAGTGAGACCACCGATTGAGACCATGTGGCTGGCTCTTTCTTAGCCCTTAAAATTAGGGCTGTAACGATACACTTTTTCACGACACGATATGAATTACTTGATTTCCTGTATCTCGAAACACATGACAGTATACAATACAAGTAGCATCGTTCGATAGTGTATCACGATACATTGAATTCACACTGAATCGTTACAGCCCTACTCACAATTAGCTAAAACAATGAGGTAGAGAAGGCCATGGAGCCAATATAGAATTTTGAATATGCAGTTATAAATATATGCCATAAACACACCTACCATTCGATTTGCTGCCTCTCGATCTGGTTGGCAAGAACGCTCTCTGGCATTCAAGGTTGCTTATCTGGCTAAAGCGTTGTTTTTTTCCAGTAAGGTCCTATGTTTAAAGATACGGCAAGCATTGGTGGTTGATATTGCTGTTAAAATTGGCACATATTTTAAAACAGCCATAAACAGAAATAATATTATAGTATAGACAAACCTTGTTCTTATACCAATCATAAATATTGTGTTAATTGCATTTTAGTGTCATGTAGTACTCTGTGTTATGTAAACAAACAACATGTTATGTTAAAAAAAAAACAGTACATAAAGAGTATGCGATAAGCAAAATACTCAACACCGGGGAGACCCACACTAAGTGAACTTTTGTTAGAAATGTCACCAAGTTGTTTACAACATACCGGTATAGCGTTTGTTATTGCTCGCCTCTCAATATTTGGTGTTGAATGGGTCTCTATAAATCACTTTCCTAAAAACATTGCCACGGTGTTGAGTTTTATTTCTAAATTATAACAACGAGATTAAACTGGGACGCATGCCAAATAATGCATTTACCCTATACTGTGGTTATGGCATGACCGCACATATGATACCGACAGAAGAAATACTATTTAAGATCTAAAAATAGGCATAACAAAAGCAAGTGGGTGTGAGTTTTTCACATCCACTGTGCTCTCGGAAGCACATTTCTCTTATGCAATTGACATATTTCACGTCTATAATGTACTGCCAGTCTATTATTCTCGATGCTGGGGTAATAACTCTATTCTAGCTCCTACAGGTACTTTTAAATTTGTTTTCATTTTAGTAAATGGGGGAGGGGGTCTTGTGGGAGAATCTGAGAAAGCTGTTCTGTGTTCTTATTTCATGACATTAACACTGCCTCAGTATAGAAATAATCGGTTACTCATACATTAAGTGGGCCTTTAACTAAAATTACATTGTTTCCTTATCGCAGAACAGAGAACAGTCCCTATCGGTGATGCTGTGATATCAACATTGGATACGTGTATTGGTAGTGAGATGTGTGGGGAGTTATGGACCCCTGACAACTCTCACAGCAAAATGTCACTGGATGGCGTGGAAATAATATCAAATGCAAGCGGAAGTCACCACATGCTGAGAAAAGCTGACCTGCGAATCAACAAAATAAAGTCTGCGATGCTTACGACTGGGGGGGTTTACTTGTACTCAAATCTAATTGGTTGTGATGGTGACAGATTATACTACGATGGCAACTCAGTTATTGTTATAAATGGTCAACTGGTAGCACAAGGGCCCCAGTTTTCGATGGAGGAAGTTATTGTAACCACTGCTACTGTCGACCTTGACGATGTCAGAAGTATGCGTAATGCTTCCAGATCAAGAAACATATCAGCATCATTAGCAAAGTCGTATCCACGGATAACATGTGATTTTGCAGTGACTCACAGACACACTGAAATGATTGCCATATCAAATGAAATTGAAAAGCTCTATCACACACCAGAAGAGGAAATCAGTCTTGGACCTGCTTGTTGGCTGTGGGACTATCTCCGTCGTAGTGGACAGGGTGGCTATTTCCTGCCGCTCAGTGGCGGTATAGACAGTTCCAGTGTTGCTTGCATTGTTGCTTCGATGTGCCATCTGTTATGTCGAAACTGTGCAGATGGTAATTTGCAGGTTTTATCCGACGTGAGGAGAATTATTGGCGACCCAAATTACACACCTACTGATCCTAAAGAACTAGCCCAGAGAATATTATTTACATGTTACATGGGGACAGAGAACAGCTCGGCGGATACAAAAGCAAGGGCTTCTAATTTAGCCCAACAAATCGGGAGTAATCATCTATCCATTACTATTGACATAGCTGTGTCTGCTCTTATGACAATTTTCACCACAGCTGTCAACAGAATTCCTAAATTTAAAGCTCACGGTGGTGGAATGAGAGAGAACTTGGCACTTCAGAATATTCAAGCTCGGGTCAGGATGGTTCTGGCTTACATGTTTGCACAGCTCATACTCTGGGTACAAGGACGTTCTGGTCGTTTACTTGTTCTTGGTACGACTAATGTTGATGAAAAACTTCGAGGAAACATGACGAAATATGACTGCTCGAGTGCCGATGTTAACCCAATTGGAGGAATTTGCAAATCTGAAGTGAGAAGCTTCGTAAAATATTGTACGAGGAAATTTAATTTCACTGCATTAGAGGAAATTTATATAGCCCCGCCCAATGCTGAGTTGGAACCATTGTTGAATGGTGCGATAGCTCAGACTGACGAAGAAGACATGGGAATGACATATGATGAGCTGTCCATATATGGCAAACTTAGGAAGCAGTCATACTGTGGCCCATACAGTATGTTCAGTAAACTGGTTCTCAAATGGAAGGACAGATTTACACCGGCTGAGGTGAGATAACAGTATTTGATTACAAACCTCTAGCATTTATTGATGAATTAACCCTTTCTATATGGATTCTCTCATTCAGTTATAAAAGTATACGTTGGAATGGTCTATTATTCATTTAGAGGAGTGTTCAGTTAATAAAAGCAGATGACAGACAGAAATAGTCTTGTTCATTATTTAATTGTTATTCATTTGTTTGTATACTTACTTAGTTCATCGCTCAGTTATGTTTTCATTGTGACATGGTATAATTATGGCATCACATAGAATAAGCATTGATGAGGTCAAGGAGAACCCAGCCATGGATTTTTCTACAATATATGAGGAACTTCTAAAACATACCAATGATCCAGACGAAATATCTCCCGACTCACCATTTGATCTTCAGGATCAAAATTGTCAATATATATCTCCTTCAGAATATAAAACCAAATACGAACACGCTAACAATAAAGGGCCAAACATCTTAAACCTCAATTGTCGGAGTTTAAGTGTTAACTGGGATAAATTAAATAACTTTCTCTGTGAACTGCAACAAGAAAAGAACATATTCGGTATAATAGGACTAACATAAGTATTCAAAATACACACAAATAGTCTAGATTTCTCTCTAGAAGGTTACCACCCTCTCCTATATAAGACGAGAACAGAGACCGACGACGGAAGAGGGCGTGGCAGTTTATGTTTATGAGAATTTATCATATAAAATTAGAGACGATCTCACAATTTTTAATGCTCACAAATTTGAATCTCTGTTCCTGGAAATATTTCCCGAAAAAAATCATTCCTACATCATCGGTTGTATCTACAGACCAAATGCCGCGCCCTTAGCTGACTTAGACGTATTCTAATCGTCGATTGAAAACATATTAGGTATTGTAAACAACGAGCACAAAAAATGCTATTTATTCGGTGATTTCAATATAGATTTATTAAAGTTCGCCACACATAACAAAACTGAAAAATTCGTCGATACAATGTTCTCAGAAGGCTTTTTACCATCCATTACCAGACCTACTATAGAATAACTGAATTCTCAGCTACTCTAAATAGACAACATTTTCTCAAATAACGTTTTGAATGATAACGAATCGGGTATAATAATTACCGATGTTTCTGATCATTTGGCATGTTTCTACACTAGATCACCGGCGCCACTTATGAGCTCTACGCGTGAACGGCGAGTTTATTCACACAAAAATATGAACTTGTTCAAACAAATTCTTACCACATCATCGTTTGATGATGTATACAATTGTCAGTGTCCAAACGAATAATACAACAGATTCATTACAACGTATACCGATGCATTCCATACAGCCTTCCCAGTAACTAATACTCATATCCGTAAAAGATTCATAAAACAAAATCCTTGGATCACTTTTGGAGTCCTAACGTCTTCGCATACAAAAAACAAACTATATAGAACGAAACTAAAAAATCCAACCGATCTAAACATAAAAAAATATATAACATTCTGCAGTGTATATAATAAAGTCATCAGGAAGAGTAAATCGCTTTACTATAAGAATATGTTCAACGAAAACAGGGGCAACATGAAAGCCACTTAGAAAATCCTTAGAAGTATTATCGGCAAGAATAAATCATCAGTCATACCACCAAACGAATTCATCAGCAACGGAGAACGCATACATGTATATGACCCAAAAGAGATTGCATCCCATTTCAATTCATTCTTTGTTAATGTTGGACACAACATAGTCAACTCGATACCTCATACTGAAAACTCACATGTAGATTATCTTACGGGCCATTATCCACATATTTTTAAACTTCTCCCGACAAATGAGCAAGAAGTAATCCTAACAGCATTCAAAAGAAAACCAAAACATACTCTTGATTTAAATAATATTTCCAACAAACTTATGAAAGTAACAATTAATGAAGTAGGACAACCACTGGCCCACATAATTAATCGTTCATTCAAAGTGGGAACATTTCCAGATGACATGAAACTGGCGAAAGTTATTCCAGTCTTTAAAAAGGGCGATAATTCTAATTTCAATAATTATCGACCGATAAGTATACTTCCTCTATTTTCCATCAGACTCAGAGACTTTCTTAACGACAATGATATATTGTACGAACACCAGTATGGTTTACGTAGCAAACACTCAACCTACCATCCCATAATTCAACTCCTAAGTTCAGTTGCACAAAATAATTACCAAATATCTAGAGATTCAACATTAGCATTATTCGTTGATTTTTCGAAAGCATTTGACTCTATAAATCATGAAATACTCTTATCTAAACTATCCCACTATGGAATTATAGGTCTCACAAATGACTGGTTTCGTAGCTATTTAGTTAATAGACAACAATGTGTATGCTTTAAAAATACACTCTCTGAAACTATAGATGTTAGTTGTGGAGTGCCCCATGCAGGGGTATATTTTAGGACCTCTTCTTTTTCTAATTTACGTTAACGACATGAAAGATGCAACCACCCTCTCGCTACTTTCATTTGATGACGACACAACCCTGTATACATACACGACTTAGAAGCATATATGAATACCGAAATAGCAAAATTCTTCGAATGGTGTTGTGCAAATTATATACAAATAAATCCTTCAAAATGTAAATATATTCTCTTTCATCCTATGTACAACTCGCATAGGGGTGATAATCTATCACTTAGGATCAACCGAAATTGCACAGGTTGGTAACACGAGACACGAACAATCATTAACATATTTAGGTGTGAAATTGGATGAAAATTTGAAATTCATCATCACATAGATCATGTGTGCTCTAGAATTGCCAGTGCAAATTATAGTCTGAATATAATTAAGCACTTCTTACCACGCGAAGCACTCAAATCGTTATATACTATGCAATAGTTCACAGTCACTTGATGTATGCTATACGTATATGGGGAAATTCGAATAAAAGTGATAGAGTATTCAAACTGCAGAAAAAATGAATGCGCATAATAAACAATAACAAATATAATAGTCACACAGATCCGCTATTTAAAACAAATGACATTTTAAAATTTAATGATATCTATACCCTGCATTCAAATCTCCTTGTGCATGACTGGTTTCACGACCAGTTACCAAATTCATTTTAAAATTTCTTCACAAGTTCCCAAAATGACACGCGACAAGATGGTATGCTCAAATCTGGGACACCGAAAAGTGTCTTCTCGGAAAACTTACCAGAACACTATCTTCCGAAGATGTGGAATTCCCTGGACGACAAACTAATACGTCTTCCAACACGAACAATGTTCAAAAATGATTACTCTCGAAATATGCTATCTTCATTTCAACTGAATCCCAAAATGTACATACAAAAATAATTGTCCTGACTGCAACGATGTGTAATAAGTAGTATAGTATTCGTATAGCGATAACTGACATTGCATGACAAGAGAGAAGGGTAGATAGTACATGTGCATCATCACCCCATCGCAGGAAATACATGAATGTATTATTCGAATGACTTGTCCGACCCATTGGTTAAACAATTATCATGGTTCTCCGCTGGCCTCATCCACATATCCATATTCCACATGCTTGTACTTTACATACTGAGCGATGAACGGTGAACGACAAACGAATTATACTATTATTTATTTTAAAACAGACATTTATATACCAATGTTCAAAGTTAACAAGACAAAACCTAGATAAATTAAAATTATTATTACATGTATAGTTATATTACTTTTCAACGGGGACGGCAGGTAGACAACCTTCTTGGTTATGCTGTCCCCGATAGCTCATTGAATGTTATACTATTACACTGTGTATATAATTGTATATATCATATGAATGAGTTATGAATAAATAATCATAGTCATTGTCATAGAAAAACAAATAATACAATAGCAGAATAAGTAATATTCATTGGTGGGGAATGTTCAGATAATAAGTTCAACAAACGACCATAGTTGAACTTATTATCAGAACATTTCCTAAGGGAAACACTCATCAATGAGTTTTTAATATAGAATGGGTTAAAAGTGGTATTGAATTATGTCCCTGGTGAAAACACACACATTTAGACAGCTCTTAACTATGGCCCACATTGGAACTATTTTTTTTCACATTCTTAAACACAAAGCCCTCAGTTTGAACTGTCATAGACATGTGAATGTCAAAATGACTGACAGCACAGATATGGACAAAGCTACAAAGGCGATGTATGCACTACTGTCGAAAGTACGGAATCTTCACTTATCTATCGATTTGTCTTTGAAACTTTTTGACTACTTAGTCCAACCTATTCTATTGTACGGTTGTGAAATTTGGGGATTTGAAAATATTCGCCATATTGAGACGGTACACCTGGCATTTTGTAAATCATTGACAAATATGAAAAGCAGCACCCCAAGTTATATGGTTTATGGCGAATTAGGCCGATGGCCACTATCTATCGAGATCAAGAAGAGAATGATCTCATACTGGTGTCGAATTGTCAAGAAAGATAATGGTATCACATCAGTACTCGATAACTTACTGTTAGAAATGCACAAAAATAAACACGTGAGATATATTGATTATATTTCAGGAGTTATCCAATCTGCGAATCTTAATGATAACTGGGATAACCAAACTCCTCTATCGTGCAGCTCCTTTAGAAGTTTTAATGCAACACTAATTGAAGAGTTTAGAATCCAGTGGCGTAACGATGTTGGTTCCTCGGAAAGAGGGGAGTTTTATAAACATCTGAAATCACAACCCTCATTGAGTTGGCACTATACTAACACGCCATTTGACATTATGATCCACGTTCAGAAAATACGAACATCCAATCATAAATTGGGTATGGAGACCGGTAGGTGGAGAAAACGGAAAAGCAAACATAAAACTAATAACAAAGACAGTTCTTGCTCGCTTTGCAACGCACTGATATGTGATGAATTTCATTTT
This sequence comes from Siphonodentalium dalli, assembly GCA_032622095.1. Lineage (NCBI taxonomy): Eukaryota > Metazoa > Mollusca > Scaphopoda > Gadilida > Siphonodentaliidae > Siphonodentalium > Siphonodentalium dalli. Next base: position 194,919,112 of record CP136064.1, read on the forward strand.
ATATTAATGTGCCCGCAACTCAAAGATTTGCGCGAGAAATTTATTCCGAAGTCATGTAATCACGCACCGTCGAGAGAACTTGTATTCGAAATTCTTAGCTCAACAAGTTCTGAGATATTGAACAATATGGCAATTTTTATTAAACTTGGTTTGAAACATTTCCTATAATCAGGGCACACTTTTGAAGGCTGTATTGTATTTTTAGCTGTACTCGTTTGCATATATTGAATATGTTAGGTGTATATGTTATTTAATGTTACATGTTTGTTTAGTCCACTGAATTACATGTATCTGTATGATGTTACAGTTTAATATTGAATATGTAATATTTGTTTTGTAATGTTTCTGTGAACCGCTAATTATCATTCTATGTGTAAATAATTGTCTCATGTCACATGTAAAAATGGCTGAGAATAAAGCATTCATTCACATTCACGAGTCTACAAGACACTTTATCTTGTCATAATTATATTATCCAAATAGACCGCTTTTAACTATAAATTCTGAGCATGTGAGATATGAGTTCTAGTATTTCTAGTATCAATTGACAGTTCCAACATCGAAAAATGAAATAAAGCAGAATCATTTTTTACAAATAAGACGTGTTCTGACACGCAACAGAAACCACAAATAAGACGTGTTCTGAAATTTGGGGCTCGGCACAGGATAATCAGCTACTCGGGGACTACAGTAATGTCCTAAATAATCAACTCCTTACGAACAGCAGAATTGTGTCGATTATTTAGGGCACTACTGTATATTGTCACACATATTTTCTATAAAATTAACAAAGCATTACAGAATTGTTCCGGTTCTTCATTCTTGATACATTCAAGATACACGACTCAATTAAAAAACCCATGATCTGCAGGGCCCTATTTGTCAATCACAATGTGCTCCATTTAAATTTGTTCACTCAGCAGTAGGCAGTGTTGGTGAACTAAAAGTTAGCAGTTCTGATCAATCAAAATATGACTGATATTCAATTTGAATTACAGCCTAGAAATGTACAAATATTGGCTGGTAATTAAGCAGACAATTCAGACAACATTGTGAAAACAATCATGATTATCTGCATTTTACAGAGGTAAAATGAATAGCTAACTTCTATTTTGCAGGTTGCTGATAAAGTGAAGCATTTCTTCCGCTGCTATTCAATAAATCGTCACAAAATGACAATAATAACTCCTTCATATTACGCTGAATCCTACAGTCCAGATGACAACAGATTTGACCAGCGACAGTTGCTCTACAACGTAGTTTGGCCATGGCAATTTCAGTGCATCGATGAGAAAGTCAAACTATTATCAACACTCGCTCTCCCTGAGAAGGTTTATGGCTCAGAAGGTGGAACCAATCAAAATACCCCTTTGAAAGCACGTCCTGGTGAAAACCCCAGCAGAGTAAAGAATAAATGAGAGTAAAGCTCCAAAAACAAATGTTGGAATCACAGTTTCTGGCAATAATTGCAGTTTGTTGTGCAGTGATTTTGATATGCATGATGATAGTGACGACGGACACCGACTTGTTCAAAATATAGTGAACAATAAACTGAAGAAGGTGAATAATCGCGATGCAAACAGTACATTAACTGTACACATCATATAAAACTAGTCTCAAACACAATAAGTTATAATACATGTAAGTTATCAATAAGGCTATCAAGAATACATTTCTGTATTCTCATCCATGTATTTGGTCACATTCCATGACTGGATTTTCCTGAAATTTTGCGAAAACCCTGTGCCAATGCATTCTCTTATATATGTGAGTTTCCATATGGAAGACTCTCATATATAAGAGAATGCACAGGCACAGGATCTGTAATGCTGCACCAGCTCAGCTCCTGTACATGACAGTTTTTTTTAATTAAAATCGATCTTCGAAAACACTTTCAAGTAATATATTGCAACCTCAAATGTTTCACTTATGTTTTTGTTATAATATCTTAAACCTTCATTGAAAGAAGTTTCATATAAATGTTGTTGTTGTTGTTGTTGTTGGAAGTGTTGTCGGGAAGAGATAGAGCATCTTTAAGCAGGATAGACCCAACATATGAAATTCAGCAAAAAATAGTCTATACATGTAAAAGGTTTGACTTCCATAATTATTGAAAATAAAAAAAACTTCCTCCATCACATCACATTTTCTCCATAGAATTGCCTGAAAACACAGATATTTATTTTAATGGTCTTACATGCAAGTCTCAAATTCAATACAATTGTTGGACCAAAGCTGCTGAGTTCATATGCTGATCACATATTATATAGAAGCACCCATTTTAGAAAATATTTGAATACTCAGTCTCATATCATCCATTTGAAATTCCACATACAGTAAAACATCTCCAAAACCTGACCCTCAAAAAACCAAATCGCTCTCCATACCGAAACAAAATGCCTGGTCCCGAATTCAACCAAGTTCAATGTCACAAACAATTACCTCTGTAATCAGGAACCTCTCCATTCCGAACGCCGAGTGGATCAGCGTTTTCGTACCATTGTCTAACGTAGGGTACGTTCATACGCTGGCAATATTGCACTGCAAACTGCAAAAATGCCAGCTGCAAAGGTTGTTTTGTTTTGTTTTGTTAGCTGGCAATTTTGCCAGCTACCGACTAGCTCGTGCTAGGTCGTGTCTGGTCGTCAACAATCAACGGTGATGTGTGATAACGGCGTATACCTCTCTGTCGGTGGCCACAACACAAGGCCACTGACAATAATTGATTGTGTCTGTACCGTCCTTGATACGATCGAATGGGATCGGGCTGTGTTCTCTGTGATTCTCATGCACACTTAAGTATGCATGTGTACGGATCTCCGTTATATGAGGATATGATGATATGGCGTGATACAAAGAGTACCACAAGTGATGCTTCCCGAGTCATACATGTGGGAGCTATAGGGGAGGTGGTGGCAGGACTCACTATGAGTATCCATGCATTGCTTCAAATGTGCTTACTTCAGTGAGCGTGTACAAATTCTCAATTGTTATCGAAATGGTCATATCAGAATGGCACATCGAGATATCACTCAATTCAGACCAAGCTGGGGTTCGAATACATGTACATGCCAACACCATCTACCCAGACTGCGATATCGATGTAATTGTAGTGATTTAAAAGTGACTGCTTTTGTCGTGGTGGTGGGACGGGGTCTAACAGTAGGGAACATGGGGTGTTAGTCTTTGGCATTGATAAAGCATATATGGGCCTATATAAATATTCATGCCATTTGAATAACAATATATTGTGTGCTTTTGATTAATTTGTGTTACTATTTATTTGATTTCTTTGTGTTGTTTAACATCGGCACCACGTCCCCCCGTTTTTTCTTAACTTATTGATTTGCTTAACATGAAGACCAACGAGTTTGTGACTAAAATTATTGGAATGACAAGTTTGGAGTTTGGGATGATACCCGGGAAGATTTGAATTCGTCGGTTATCTTCGTTGAACCAAGTACGGACCCACCACATCATGTCTAGGTGACGTTTATTGTACGCATATATGAGCAGCATCCCAGCGAGAGAGCTGGCCGTGGCGATATCACATTCCAACATGTCAATTGACATTATCTTGACTGGCCTAAGAATACCAACACGCATCGTGTTCTAATATATTGCAAACAGCTCATCAATCAGGCAAAACGGTTGTCGTTCATTGATCACTACTAACGCTGATTTGTTGACAGTGGGCAGAAATTAATCCGTTTTGGCAATTTTGCAGTTTGCAGTGCAATATTGCCAGCGTATGAACGTACCCTTACTGGCCAAATCAGTAAATTGTATTTTGTTTTGATAATGCTTTTAGGCTGTAAGCCCGTTAATAACAACAGGTGTCTGTTTAGATATCACTCTGTTTGTTTAGCACCTTCAGCAGAGAATTGAGAATTCACAGTTAGATAATCATTACATCATTTACATAATTTTATTAAACTATAGTTGGACAGATTTTTCACAAATCTGTCAACTCATTATACAGTAATGCCCTAAATAATCGACTCCTTAACCACAGCAGAATTATGGGTAATTTTTCAGGATTTAGTCGGAAATATGGCTTGTTGCCATTCATCGGAAAGCTCTCACCGATAGCTTTCCGATGAATGGCAACAAGCCATATTTCCGATAATAGCAACAAGCCATACTTCCGAATAAATCCTGAAAAATTACCCATAATTCTGCTGTGGTTAAGGAATCAATTATTTACGGCATTACTGTCTCATAGACTTCCCACGAAGCATTGAGATCCAAAAGGAAATTTAAGTTTGTGAAACGGTCTGTAATCTTCCCCGGACAATATCCATCATAGAAAGAGCTTAATATATCAAATGGAATTGACAAATAATTGATCAGCGACATAATTAAAAACTGCGACAAGATCATCATAGTCAGTCTTTATATTTGTTTATATTTTTATGTGTATATTTGCATCCTTAGTATCATATATATATTTTCATTATTGTGTGATTTATCAAAGTTCCATCAATTTATACTATTACCTACCGTAACAAAGATATGAGGGGTATATAGGATTGGAATCAGCTTGTCGGTCCGTCCGTCCATCTGTCTGAGCTTGTATTCCTACATTTTTCACTCAATTTTTTAAAAACTTGGCACATATATTTCCCCTTTTTATACGCCCGTTTGAAAAAACGGTCGTATTATGTAAATTGGTTGTACGTCCGTCCGTCATTCGTCCGTCGGCTTTTGGTTTCCGGATGATAACTTTAGATTGAATCCAGTGAACTGATAATATGCATGTATAGGTATGCATGGCTTCACACAACAGGACGGCCTGATAATTAGCTCATTTGCTGATCGCCAAGTTTCAAGCATCATCAACATTATCATTTCCATCATAATCATCGTCAGCATTAATCATAATCATGATAAATTTATCAATTACTCCATGTTCTTTTATCCATAAAATATCGCCTCACGCATGATCAAAATAAAATTGGTATGTAACAACGACAAAAGCTTTCTGCGTTTTGTGTATATGATGCCATGAATCCTTTCTCTTGTTAACGCCCGTAGAGATTATATTCCACCAGTACAAACCTTGTTTTGACAGGGAACCTTATAAAATCGAAAATATAACACGGGAATATATTTCTTTGTTATAATCTATCTCTTAATAATGTACTTCACTGTAGGTGAAGGTCCCAACTCGAAAAGTCACGATTTAATTGACTTTGTGAGTGATTTTGCTTTGCGTTTTTTACAATTATGGAATTTCTCCTAGATAATTAATTGAATGTTTATTGCGATATCGGCTCACAAAAGTCACAGAAAAGCATGACATTTCGAGTTGGGTCCTTCATCTACAGTGAAGTACATTATTAAGGAACAGATAGTAATTAAGAAATATATTCCCCGTGTTATATTTTCGAATGTATAAGGTTCCCTGTCAAAACATAAAAAAGTTCCAAGGTTGTGTACTGGTGGAATATGATCTCTATACGGGCGTTAGCTAGAGTGGAGATTAATGACATGATCTAATTTCTGTGCTGAAACTGAAACGTAGGTGCCTGGGCCCTGTTTCAAAAAGCAACTTATGACATAGTTGGGACTTAAGATGGTCATAAGTTCAAACTTCAGTCATAAGTGCGTTTCACGAACAAGGTCTTAACTTATGATGGTCTTAACTTTGGTCTTAACTTTAAGACTGGTGTGAGGTGTCTTAAGATAATCTTAAAGTTAAGACCGACATGATAAGTAGCATATCGATCACAGATATGGCGGCCTAAGTTATTTTGCAATTACGGAGAGATCTACGACGACAAATGCTATTTAGGGACAGAAACAATCCACTGGATTGTATGGACGATAAAGAGATTAGAGCAAAATATCCTATTCGAAATGGTTGGAACATTATCACGTGGTGCTTTTTGAAAATTAAATGCCCACTCCCATGTCGTGATTTTCAAGGCTGTCCAAAGTTTTGTCATGTTTTTTGTTTTGCAGGGGTGGGATGACCATTGTACAGCATACTGTATATATGATATACACACCCGTAACGATGATACCCCTTAATGCGAGTGTGCTAATGAAAACGTAGTTATTTATATCCATGCTATGACAACCGATAGATATACATCTGCATAAAAATAATTAAAAAGTTGCTCTAACAAATATTTTTCATTTCCCTTTGAATCGAAAAATGACCTATGTGTGTCCTGATGACATCGCCGATTTATTTCTATTATTGCTACACGTAGAGAGCGATGGTCGATAATACACGTGTTATGTCGGCTCACATAAAAAAAATCGCCGCCTGACCATTGCTCTCAGTGGACTAACTCGGCGTGACTGCATGGTCGCAGTCATGCATCGATCCATATAATTATATTGTCTTATTTCTGACACCGCCACTCACCAGTAAACGCAAAGTAAATACTCACATGGGAATTTGATTCAGTAGACATTCTTGCCCTCATCGATACAAAAACAACTTTAACTTGAAAAGACACTATTGTGTGCGGATTGACAGCTAAAACCGTGCCAGTATATAGAAATCGGAGAAATACATGACTTTCAACACAAACATGAACATATAAATATAAGATACAAGTGAGTGATTGCGTCAAATATATATGAGCGATGTGTGACTCTTGGAGAACATTGAACCTAGTATCGGCGACCACGTTGATCCCAACATCTGATACAGTATAACGCAAATTTATGACCCACTTAAGGTTTGGCCCCACCTCCGTTATCATGATTCTCTCGTTATAGTTTCCCTTACCCCAATTCTGCGAGGCCACTCCAACAGCCACACTTAAACAGTAACTTCTACAATACACCTGAATTAAAACCATCTCCGATATTTGAATTCATTAGCAATTGAATGCCAGGGGAGAGGAGCTCCGATAAGTTCGGCAACTTGTGCTCCGATCATCTGTGCCCACACTCATATCATCATCATATATGGCAAGGAATGTGAGCAGAATAAAACAGGGTCACCATTTTCGTTTCACGTAGAGGCCCTTGAAACAAGTGGAAACAAGTGGAAACAGACATCCCGTGACTATATAGTTTTTAAATGTTTTTTCTTAGGTTCTTCTGAGACGATATTAAGACTCAGGAGCAATTCTATTTCAAGTTGATTCAGTGGAAACATCACGAAACAAACTGGGACAGTGGTAACACTATATAATTTTATTTTATTTTTTGTTTTGTTTTTTTTTCTGATACGATGGAAACAGGGGAAACAGAGGAAACAAACCATTCCCGAACATTATTAAGACTCGGGAACAATTTTATTTCAAGTTGATTCAGTGGAAACATCACGAAACAAATGGGTACAGTGGTTACACTATATATTTTTATTTAATTTATTCTTTTGTTTTTTTTCTGATACGATGGAAACAGATGAAACAAACCATTCCCGAACAATATTAAGACTCGGGAGCAATTTTATTTCAAGTTGATTCAGTGGAAACATCACGAAACAAGCTGGGCCAGTGGTTACACTATATATTTTTATTTAATTCATTTTTTGTTTTTTTTTCTGATACGATGGAAACACACGAAACAGAGATCATCAATATTTTCTACCAGCTCTAAAATGACAAAACGGGCATTAACCTCCAAGTGGGACAACCCATGCAACAGACATTATAGACATGTCCCGGTAAATATGTATTAAATATAATATTGCTCACCGCTGCCTTCATCGCAATTCTGATATAGATATATGTCTGATATATGTCTGTTGCATGGGTTGTCCCACTTGGAGGTTAATGCCCGTTTTGTCATTTTAGAGCTGGTAGAAGATATTGATGATCTCTTATTCTCCAACTTGCCTCAATATAGCAACAAAACGCTGCATACAGTATATTCACTGTGGGAGAGAGTGGGAAATGCCTGGGTATTGTGCATGTATATATCGCCAACCATATTGAAATCTCCCTCTCTCTAATCTTAGTTAATATCGCATGAAATACATAGAACGTTTTCTACAATAATTCTTTTTTATACAAGAAAAGGTAAAGAGTAACAATTGGTTCAAGAGTTTTGTTAAACAATTCACGAGAGGCGTCTGTATGTTTCTTACCCACACGTCTCACCTTGAGTGAATTATTTAACGTAATTCTTGGAACTAATTGACTACTCTATTTATTACACTTCTGCATCAATTTGGTTCGCCAAATATGATTAAAACATGCAGAATTAATGCATGAAAGTCCCGATGTGTCGAAACTTCAATCTAGATCAGTAAGCGACGTAACGTCGATGACGTAACAGGATATGACATAATTCACTAGTGACATTAACATTTTCAATTAACATCTTTTTCAATGGAAATCATGCATAGGAGTGTAATAAAAACAATAAATCCTATTCTTACAGCTTTATATTAAAACAAAATCATGAAATATGTCTGAATGGGGCGCTCGGTGTGTATTATCGTGTCCATGTATTTATCCTTGGCATGTCAAAGGTCCTCCTTCTCACATTGAAAACAGGCCATCAGATTTACTTGAGAGAATTAAGGCAGTCAGATTGTTTATATCCAATCGTTAATTTCCATACCCTAGTCTTAATATTGTTGGGAATGGTTTGTTTCCTCTGTTTCATCTGCTTCCATCGTATCAGAAAAAAAAACAAAAAAATAAATTAAATAAAAATATATAGTGTTACCACTGTCCCAGCTTGTTTCGTGATGTTTCCACTGAATCAACTTGAAATAAAATTGCTCCCGAGTCTTAATATTGTTCGGGAATGTTTTTTTCCTCTGTTTCATCTCTTTCCATCGTATCAGAAAAAAAAACAAAAAAATTAATTAAATAAAAATATATAGTGTAACCACTGTCCCAGCTTGGTTCGTGTTGTTTCCACTGAATCAACTTGAAATAAAATTGCTCCCGAGTCTTAATATTGTTCGGGAATGGTTTGTTTCCTCTGTTTCATCTGTTTCCATCGTATCAGAAGAAAAAAATTAAATAAAAATATATAGTGTTACCACTCTCCCAGCTTGTTTCGTGATGTTTCCACTGAATCAACTTGAATTAAAATTGCTCCCGAGTATTAATATTGTTCGGGAATGGTTTGTTTCCTCTGTTTCATCTGTTTCCATCGTATCAGAAGAAAAAAAAATAGAAAAAATAAAATAAAATTATATAGTGTTACCACTGTCCCAGTTTGTTTCGTGATGTTTCGACTGAATCAACTTGAAATAGAATTGCTCCTGAGTCTTAATATCGCCTCAGAAGAACCTAAGAAAAAACATTTAAAAACTATATAGTCACGGGATGTCTGTTTCCACTTGTTTCCACTTGTTTCAAGGGCCTCTACGTGAAACGAAAATGGTGACCCTGTTTTATTCTGCTCACGTTCCTTGCCATATCTATCATCATTGTTATATTTAATCTGTGTAATATATATTGTATATAGTGGGTCACAATAAATATGTTCAAATCATATCATGATTATTACTGATTTAAATTGACACCCCACGAAATAACGACTATGCGCTATCGCAGACTATATATATTAGGGTGTCACCACCTCTTTTGTGTATAGGAGGTACGTGATTCATATATAACCATCTGTTACCAAGTACTTTGAATTCATATACGTCCAATTCAGCCGGTATTCGGGGTTCAACAAAAAGGCTGGCACGCAGCTATTATAGAACAAAATTACACAAATTTTTATTATTTTCCAGTCCAAATGACATATTTTGATGAATTTAAGGGCATTTGAACGATTTTGCTTTGCATCGCTTACTATTATGGAATTTCTCCCAGGTAATGAATCCAATATTTATTGCGATATCGTGTCACAAAATAGCATACAATCTCGATCTGGGACCACTCTCTAATGTGAAGTAGATTTTAGAGGAACAACTTTTAAAAAAGAAATATGTTCACTGTCGTGTTTGTTCAATGCTATAAAGTTCCCGACATGTCAGAACGTGTCAGAGCATTTAAAAGTGACCCGGTTTTGTAATGGTGGAATATCAACTCTACGGGTGTTAGCCAGCGTAGAGATTCGTGGCATGATCTAGTATTCAAAATTCAGGGGGGTAGGGGTGACACCCCCATATTTAGCTGACGATGAATTTCCCCATGTGGGTAATCGATGATGTGTAATATGACTAAATTTTCGCTAGCTCGGAAGAATTATTTGCGTTGACGTACGTTTTACTGATTACATGGGCGGCTTGTCCACCGAAACAATCCAATTGACGCCACTCCGTATACATTACGCGTTCATTGGAGATTGGAGATGGAGTACAAGATGTCTGTCGGAGATCGCACTTTGAAGACAAACACTCAGAACTGGTTTTCACGGCAGGCTAATTGGTAACGTTACATATCTTGATCACGATAGGGACTCATCAAGTGAAAGAACATCCACTGCCCATACTCGTCCAGCTATAGCCATACCATTGAATATTTCAGGAGCGCGCATAGCTGAATATATATAGTAATTTCCAGTTTGGTTTGTTTGGTGCTTATGGTCGAACCAGTCGCTGGGCGTTTTCAGTTTGGTTTGGGGAGGACAGACTGGGCAGATGATTGATTTCAATGGGAAATAATTCCAATGCACATAGATCACCAAACCCCGATATAAGCAACAGTTACTGACAAACTTGCCCAGATACACGACTAACGTTATCAGCTTTCTGCGGATCACAATCACGCGCGCCATCGGGAATAGAATCCAGAGCCAGGAACATATTGTCACCAATGAAGTCTCTAACCCAAAGCGGATTTGATTTTTAATTTGATTAAAACGTTTGTTTTCTGACGGGGAAAACTAGTGTATACGTGAGCTGTGGCAATTCACAGTATATATTAAAAAATCAGTAATCGCATTTATAACTGAAATTTACAAGGAAAATAGGTATGGATTGTGTCCTGATTTTGAACATCAAATTTATATCAACCCATTTAATAGATGTTCGTAAAAATGCACACAATCCTTTTCATACAATAAGGGCGCGTACACATGAAGCTGCAAGAAAATATCTGCAAGAAAATATCAGGTACAATTGTACTCTGATATTTTCTTGCTGCAAAGATTACGCCCGTGAGAAAGCGACGGGTTATATGGCGTTGATTGAGCTCAATGTGACTAGCGTTAGTCGTGTTTGTTGAAGTGAATTACTGCGTACAAACAACCTATAGTCCATATCGAATATTCATAGAGCTATGGAAATTTTTAAATGCCACCTATTTTAACGTGAAAGGAACGCGCCCTCGTCGTTGGAGTAGGGATGTGTGTTCTTCATGAACACACGAAAGGACATCTAACAGACGTTGGTGGGTTCGGCCCTGGGCCACATCTCACATGCGAGAAGAGCGAGGAACCGCCAACAATTTCTTATTCGAAACGTACATACAGTCCAAATTAAAGTAAAACAACTAAATCAAGGCATGTGAGGTACCAAATATAAAGCATCCCCATACACGCAGGAACGTGGCTAGAGGGTTTCCGTTGTGGGGGGGGGGGGTGTCCACCTTTGGGAAATTCCAACTGACCCCCCCCCCCCCCCTTGAATCAGAATCAGACCAAACACAAGTTTTCCATAATTCCATTTGCACCCCTTGCACCTCAGTGCTCTCAGGCCTAATATTAGACCATGGTTCGGCCCGGTGTGCGAAAGTTTTGTCCAAAGTTGGGGGGGGGGGGGTGAGACACCCCCAACACCCCACCCTGTCGCCACGTCTCTGCACACACGTAGTATATACATGTATATATCTAATACATCGGCTGTTCTGACAACCAATATAACATGGAAATACGTAGTATGTTGAAACAGACGATACCATTGATGGATCATAACTCGAGCGTTTGAATTGTTACGATCATATCCCCGCGAGATTAGTTAACGGATACCGATGGCCACCTCTCAAGGTGAACACATATCACCAATTGGCGATAAAATATCAGCGCGCTGCCTTCGTCTAATATTTTCCGGTATTATTTATTTCATTGGTCAAGTATACGCGCCCTAACTCCTGCAACAACTATCATGCAAACTCATCCACTCACAAATACCAGATAGCAGCTATCCGAACGTCTGAAGCGACGGTTTATATATATAGTACATTATATACTGCATATATAGTGACGTTGAACAAGCTTCACTATTTCTGGACAGTTTGTGATGAGTAAAGTTGATATATATATACATTTTACCCACGGAGGCGCCGGGAGTTTCCAGGTAATCACATTCATAATATTTGACCTACCATGCATTGGCGATTTACAATCTGGACTGATTTACAAGTTTCGTATGGGAGGCCAAATTCACTTTTAATAATTTGCGCTTAAGCGCAATTATTTTTACTTAAGCACAATTATTTGCTATTAAGCACAATTAAGCGCAAATTAAGGAAATTAAAAACCATTACCTAATACACATCCTGTTGATATTGGCAGAGTCCACCACACATTTCAGAAGTTCAAACAAATTATGTTGATACCGGGCGTAACCTCAAGCCACTCACTGACTAGTGACTATACAATGACTTAAATGATTATATGGGACCAGTATGCACATAACATAACATTTATTTGATACATTTGCTTGAAAACTGTCAAAAAATTACTCGACAAAGACAATTTGTATTTTCGCATTCCGGCTAATCTTCCATCCGTAACATTATACTTCGTATACTCAACAGACTTTCAAATAATGGAAATCTGGTTACTTTATTATCTGACTCAGAGACTATAGAAACCAACAACAACATTTGAGTACAGTATCCCTTTAAGCAAAAACATATGCGCCGAAGCACAAATTTGCGCTTGAGCTTAAGCGCAAATAATTATTAAAAGTAAATTTCGCCTGTACTAATCATAATTTCGTCACCAAAACCGTCTGGCATTTAAACTGAGTCCTGACCCTGTGCCAACAAGGGTGCTCAGTTGGCGAGGTAGGTACATGGCGCATTATAGGCCAACATAAACCGTCCAATGGTGGTGAAGCTTGTTCAAATCCAGATAAAAGCGCTGATTTATGATCCACAGACATAGAAAAGCGGTCTTGGTCACAAAAGGTCTCAATTTTCTAGTTTTCTCGGATACACGGAAATTTATATATCAGTATAAGATGTCAGCTTCGTGTTCCGACCTGCTGTAGAATTTGAAAGTGGTGTCGTTGCTATTGCAACAGCGTGTAAACAAGGCAGGTATATTTTGAGGAAAACACTTTAGTATATTATATGGGGAAATGTCCAAATCAGGCGATGATTTTTGTCATATGAATTAGTTAAGGATGTGTCCGAGTAACAAAAGTTGATTTCTGGCCATGTTTGCCAGTTGGTTTCCTTGGATCTGTGTTTTTTTACTTGTAGTGAAGCTATTATTGGAACAATCTCTCTTCGTGGTATTTCCTCCGCTCGTAAAGCTGACAATGTCATGATATATAGCCTGTATAGCCTGTATATATATAGCGACTGAAATGACAGTAAACTATCCTGTCACCGTACAGGGAATTGTAATGGCATCCAATATGGCTTCCAATGTTGACATGTCACACATATACTTTAACCGTAAACATCCGTAGTTTGTACGATAAGTATCACACTACTGATTGATATAGATGCACGTCGATCTGTGAGAACTTAATCCTTAAAGCCACTAAGTCTTGGTGTGCTCCAAAATATACCAAATAATTTTCGCTTTAAAAGTACAACTTTGAACACGATGTTGGGTCCCAAACAAAAAAAACACAGCTATTTGCACGACATGGAACAGAAAAAGAGCGTTCCGTGTTTCATTTCTGTGCGGAAAACATTGGCTGGAAAATGGTTGTGATCATAGAAAGTATTTTTCAGAGCAAATGAAACAGATATATCAATATTTCGTGCATTTGTCAACCTATTTTATACCTCCTTCTCACAGCCTAGTTTTGAGTCATATAACTGAACTCTATATATTTACATGTTCCTTAAAATGTTCCAATAAATACATATAGGCCTATACACCCCTTTAATTTTTAGCACGCGTCTTTGCTAAATATATAGACCCAAACGCTGGAAGATGTGTTATCCAACAAATGCAAACACTATCTTTCTCACTAATACTATGTACTTACTTTTCTGTTATCACATTCTCGTCATTTTACAAAACTGTATCGTCATTATTTTTTTATTCTGGAGAGGGGCTATATACCTAAAATGAAATAACTTGTACTCTGATCCATGTGTAAATTTTATAACATATGTGACCCGCCATATCAAATCCAGTCGGAAGTCGGGATTTTTTTACCCTGTGCCAATGCATTCTCTTATATATGCGAGTCGACCATATATATGTCGCCTCGCATATATAAGAGAATGCATTGGCCTAACAATTTTTTACAATTTTAATAATTTTTTCTTGTATTCTTTAACAATTTTATAATTTCACCCATACAGAGCCCCAGACAAACATGAGCAGACGACACTCTTCTATATGCTTCTATATATGTGTGGGGCTCCCTGCAGGGTAATGGATGTTTTTTTATTTTATGTCCTAAAAATGTCAGAAACATTTATTTAAAAAAAATGATAAAAAATTGTTAGGCCAATGCATTCTCTTATATATGCGAGGCTACCTATGGTCGACTCGCATATATAAGAGAATGCATTGGCACAGGGTAAAAAAAACCCGAATTCCGACTGGATTTGATATGGCGGGTCACATATGTTTGAAGTAAAAGTACTAATTCATACATGCTACCAAAACGAAATTCATTGGAAGTTCTGCTGCTGTTGTCGTGGTTTTATCCGGAAACATCGAGTGGACCATATCATTAACCATGTCTATACTAAAGCATCATTGATGAGTAGTTGTCCCATGGGAAATGTTCAGATAATAAGTTCAGGAAACGACCATATATAGGTCTTTTTTTAAACTTATTATTTGAACATTTGCTTCAATAAATCCTTCTGCACTTTATTTATATGTCGTCTGCTTTTATCACCTTATCATCACCGCAAATCAATATTAGACCATTCCTATGTACATTTTTTAACTGACTGGGAGAATCCATTTGGTATAGAAAGGTTCAGAGAACCAATGCGTCGCGGCTTCTCATTATAAACAGTCGACATGTATTCCGTCGAGTGGCTGATATACATAGACTCTGCAACTGACTTACTTTATCTGTTCTCTCTCGAGTATAATTGGTTCCTCTAAAAATAGAGTCGTGAAATTTAAGAACAAGTAAATATGAATCTAGATTTTTGCCCATTTTATTAATTTAAAATTGGAGTAGCGGATGAGTATAAATACCTGTATATCAGTCTCATTTTCATTTGCTACGGAAAAATGAAAAATTCACAGGAGAACTTGTGTTCAAGGGCATCTAAAACTATGTTTTTCTTAACGAACTTGCTCAAATTGCAAATAGAATTACACACAACGACAAAGTGTAAAATATTCGATAAGCTTATTAAACTAATATCACTGTATGTTGGCTATGATATATGGGCGCCTGAACTTAAGTTGCCTTACAAAGATACGATTGGGTGTGAAAAAACACATCTGAAGTTTTGTAAGAAAGCATCTAATCACGCTTCAAGAGCGGCGCTATGTCGTTTCCCTGGCTATAGTCAACGAAGGTGTACTTCATTTATCCAAATATGTGAATAAACTTTCTAACGTAAATATTGGCAATATTGTATCCGGGTCCTTTGAAGAATGGGTAACTTGTAAACTTCCATCTTGGGCCACGCACCTATCGAAATGGGATGTTAGATTAAACGACGATAATTCTTTTTCAGGAACGAATTAGAGGCAGTAAAATTGTTGGTAAAACAAGAACACATCTCAGTTTAAACATGATATATTCGACGACGACAAATTGAGTGGGAAAAACAGATTAAGCACTTAGAGGTTATTCAAGGAAGAATACATCTTTGAACCATATCTCACCTACGCGAAATCTCAAGAATATATATGTTTCTAGACTTCGCGCGAGTAATCATGTTCTAGAAATAGAAATAAAGGAGACATGAGGCCCCCATCCCCACCCACCTGGAATATGGAATACCACTTAACACAGAGGGTGGAATACGGAATACCAGTTAACAGCCATATGTAATTTTCCGGATAATTTTTCTATTGCCGTACGAACGCCGGTCATTCCGCAGTGTCCACATCTAAACTGATCTAAAATGAAGATGATCGACTATCTGTACGTCAAACCGAGAATTTATTGTGACAAAAATCGCATTTATATTATTATGATCATTTTTTGGAATGTGTCGAAGGTCGGCGTACTAGTACCGGTATTTTTGGAATACCGAATACCTCCTAACAGAGGGCCGGAATACGGCGTACCTCATAACAGGGCATGGAATACGGCGTACGAAAAGGGGGTGGGGGCCTCAGACATAGACAACCTATATGACACCATTACAAAAGCTTATAATATGCCATGTGTGCAAACGACACATAATTGAAATGGAGATACATTTTGTCATGTTTATCTATCTGTCTATATATTATATATATTATAGTACTAAGTCGCATTTCGCCGACCTCTTGACATGGTCGATCTCGTGTCAGCAGAGGCGGACTGGCCGATCGGGAGACCGGGAAATTTCCCGATGGGCCGGAGGCCGGAAAAATTCTGATTCCACGTGATTTTCTATCAAGCGAGAATCCGAGGGGTTTTTTTACGGTTTGGGGGGGGGGGGGGGGTATATGTGGTTGGGCCGCCCAACCACAACTTGGGCCGAAAATGAAACCGACGTGGGCCGCCACATGTGTTGTTTAACCAGCCGTGTATCCAATAAGTTGTTCATTGTTCATGTCGGGACAAACAACATTCATAAATATTCTGTTGATCAAATATATATGATTTCCTTATATAATGATCTGATAACTACCTGTCAGAAACATACTGCTAGTTATCTAATTATATCAGCCTTACTACCAAGACCAGTTGATTTTAAATACACTGAAGGTAAAGTCATTGATGTTAACAATGAATTACAGAAATTATGTCAGAAGCGTATTAAGTTCATTAGAACATATAAGCCTTTCATTAAGAAAGGAACTCATCTACATCTAAGGCATTTGTTCGCAGCTAATGATGGAGGTTTTCACCTCAATTGGGAAGGTTCTAGAGTGTTATCAATTTTTGTCATACAAGTTGTCAAATATTTACCATGAAGAACCTTATGTTTCACAATTAGTAATACATTGTAGATCATGTATTACTAGGACATCCAGTCATGTCTGTGATATTGCATCTTAAATTACTATTATATATCATACTAGCCGATGAGCCCGACGTTGTCCGGGCTATTCAAAATCAAATTTCAAGTCGATAGCTCCACCCGTTTCCGATATCTCGTCTGCGCATGCGCGAAGCTGGCATCGCACGGGCTCGGCGACCCGATAAAATTCGTATCCGGGGCAAGATACATTCACATACCAAATTTCATGTCGATAGCTCCACCCGTTTCCGAGATCTCGTCTGCGCATTCGCGAAGCTGGCGTCGCATGGGCTCGGCGACCAGATAAAATTCGTATCCGGGGCAAGATACATTCACATAGCAAATTTCAAGTCGATAGCTCCACCCGTTTCAGAGATCTCGTCTGCGCATGCGCTGCATGGGCGTCGCACGGGCTCGGCAATACGACAAGGACGACCGCCTGGTCAAACTACACACACGTACCAAGTTTCGTCCCGATCGGTCGAAAATCGTAGATTTGTAAAAATGACATACAGACATACATACAGACAGACAGACAACAGAGGTCTTCAAAATTTATATGAGACTAGCCGATGAGCCCGACGTTGTCCGGGCTATTCAAAAACCAAATTTCAAGTCGATAGCTCCACCCGTTTCCGAGATCTGGTCTGCGCATGCGCGAAGCTGACGGGCTCGGCGACCCTATAAAATTCGTATCCCGTTTCCGAGATTTGGTCTGCGCATGCGCGAAGCTGGCGTCGCACGGGCTCGGCGACCCGATAAAATTCGTATCCGAGGCAAGATACATTCACATAGCAAATTTCAAGTCGATAGCTCCACCCGTTTCCGAGATCTGGTCTGCGCATGCGCGAAGCTGGCGTCGCACGGGCTCGGCGACCCGATGAAAATCGTATCCGGTGCAAGATACATTCACATAGCAAATTTCAAGTCGATAGCTCCACCCGTTTCCGAGATCTCGTCTGCGCATGCGCGAAGCTTGAGTCGCACGGGCTCGGCGACCCGATAAAAATCGTATCCGGGGCAAGATACATTCACATAGAAAATTTCAAGTCGATAGCTCCACCCGTTTCCGAGATCTCGTATGCGCATGCGTTGCACGGGCGCCGCACGGGCTCGCCAATACGACAAGGTCGACCGCCTGGTCAATCTACACACACGTACCAAGTTTCGTCCCGATCGGTCGAGAATCGTAGATTTGTATAAATGACAGACAAACATACATACAGACAAACAGACAAACATACGAGACTAGCCGATGAGCCCGACGTTGTCCGGGCTATTCAAAAACCAAATTTCAAGTCGATAGCTCTACCCAGCCCGACGTTGTCCGGGCTATTCAAAAACCAAATTTCAAGTCGATAGCTCTACCCGTTTCCGAGATCTGGTCTGCGCATGCGCGAAGCTGGCGTCGTACGGGCTCGGCGACCCGATAAAATTCGTATCCGGGGCAAGATACATTCACATACCAAATTTCAAGTCGATAGCTCCACCCGTTTCCGAGATCTCATCTGCGCATGCGCGAAGCTGGCGTCGCACGGACTCGACGACCCGATAAAAATCGTATCCGGGGCAAGATACATTCACATAGCAAATTTCAAGTCGATAGCTCCACCCGTTTCCGAGATCTCGTCTGCGCATGCGCGAAGCGGGCGCCGCACTGGCTCGCCAATACGACAACGTCCACCGCCTGGTCAAACTACACACAAGTACCAAGGTTCGTCCCGATCGGTCGAGAATCGTAGATTTGTATAAATGACAAACAAACATACAGACAAACAAACAGACAGAGGTCTTCAATATATATATGAGACTAGCCGATGAGCCCGAAGTTGTCCGGGCTATTCAAAAACCAAATTTCAAGTCGATAGCTCTACCCGTTTCCGAGATCTGGTCTGCGCATGCGCGAAGCTGGCGTCGCACGGGCTATTCAAAAACCAAATTTCAAGTCGATAGCTCCGAGATCTGGTCTGCGCATGCACGAAGCTTGCGTCGCACGGGCTCGGCGACCCGATAAAAATCGTATCCGGGGCAAGATACATTCACATAGCAAATTTCAAGTCGATAGCTCCACCCGTTTCCGAGATCTCGTCTGCGCATGCGCGAAGCTTGCGTCGCACGGGCTCGGCGACCCGATAAAAATCGTATCCGGGGCAAGATACATTCACATAGAAAATTTCAAGTCGATAGCTCCACCCGTTTCCGAGATCTCGTATGCGCATGCGTTGCACGGGCGCCGCACGGGCTCGCCAATACGACAAGGTCGACCGCCTGGTCAATCTACACATACGTACCAAGTTTCGTCCCGATCGGTCGAGAATCGTAGATTTGTATAAATGACAGACAAACATACATACAGACAAACAGACAAACAGACAGAGGTCTTCAAAATATATATGAGACTAGCCGATGAGCCCGACTTTGTCCGGGCTATTCAAAAACCAAATTTCAAGTCGATAGCTCTACCCAGCCCGACGTTGTCCGGGCTATTCAAAAACCAAATTTCAAGTCGATAGCTCTACCCGTTTCCGAGATCTGGTCTGCGCATGCGCGAAGCTGGCGTCGCACGGGCTCGGCGACCCGATAAAATTCGTATCCGGGGCAAGATACATTCACATACCAAATTTCAAGTCGATAGCTCCACCCGTTTCCGAGATCTCGTCTGCGCATGCGCGAAGCTTGCGTCACACGGGCTCGGCGACCCGATAAAAATCGTATCCGGGGCAAGATACATTCACATAGAAAATTTCAAGTCGATAGCTCCACCCGTTTCCGAGATCTCGTATGCGCATGCGTTGCACGGGCGCCGCACGGGCTCGCCAATACGACAAGGTCGACCGCCTGGTCAATCTACACACACGTACCAAGTTTCGTCCCGATCGGTCGAGAATCGTAGATTTGTATAAATGACAAACAAACATACAGACAAACAAACAGACAGAGGTCTTCAATATATATATGAGACTAGCCGATGAGCCCGAAGTTGTCCGGGCTATTCAAAAACCAAATTTCAAGTCGATAGCTCTACCAGTTTCCGAGATCTGGTCTGCGCATGCGCGAAGCTGGCGTCGCACGGGCTCGGCGACCCGATAAAATTCGTATCCGGGGCAAGATACATTCACATACCAAATTTCAAGTCGATAGCTCCACCCGTTTCCGAGATCTCATCTGCGCATGCGCGAAGCTGGCGTCGCACGGGCTCGGCGACCCGATAAAATTCGTATCCGGGGCAAGATACATTCACATAGCAAATTTCAAGTCGATAGCTCCACCCGTTTCCGAGATCTCGTCTGCGCATGCGCGAAGCGGGCGCCGCACTGGCTCGCCAATACGACAACGTCCACCGCCTGGTCAAACTACACACAAGTACCAAGTTTCGTCCCGATCGGTCGAGAATCGTAGATTTGTATAAATGACAAACAAACATACAGACAAACAAACAGACAGAGGTCTTCAATATATATATGAGACTAGCCGATGAGCCCGAAGTTGTCCGGGCTATTCAAAAACCAAATTTCAAGTCGATAGCTCTACCCGTTTCCGAGATCTGGTCTGCGCATGCGCGAAGCTGGCGTCGCACGGGCTATTCAAAAACCAAATTTCAAGTCGATAGCTCCGAGATCTGGTCTGCGCATGCACGAAGCTTGCGTCGCACGGGCTCGGCGACCCGATAAAAATCGTATCCGGGGCAAGATACATTCACATAGCAAATTTCAAGTCGATAGCTCCACCCGTTTCCGAGATCTCGTCTGCGCATGCGCGAAGCTTGCGTCGCACGGGCTCGGCGACCCGATAAAAATCGTATCCGGGGCAAGATACATTCACATAGAAAATTTCAAGTCGATAGCTCCACCCGTTTCCGAGATCTCGTATGCGCATGCGTTGCACGGGCGCCGCACGGGCTCGCCAATACGACAAGGTCGACCGCCTGGTCAATCTACACACACGTACCAAGTTTCGTCCCGATCGGTCGAGAATCGTAGATTTGTATAAATGACAGACAAACATACATACAGACAAACAGACAAACAGACAGAGGTCTTCAAAATATATATGAGACTAGCCGATGAGCCCGACGTTGTCCGGGCTATTCAAAAACCAAATTTCAAGTCGATAGCTCTACCCAGCCCGACGTTGTCCGGGCTATTCAAAAACCAAATTTCAAGTCGATAGCTCTACCCGTTTCCGAGATCTGGTCTGCGCATGCGCGAAGCTGGCGTCGCACGGGCTCGGCGACCCGATAAAATTCGTATCCGGGGCAAGATACATTCACATACCAAATTTCAAGTCGATAGCTCCACCCGTTTCCGAGATCTCGTCTGCGCATGCGCGAAGCTGGCGTCGCACGGGCTCGACGACCCGATAAAAATCGTATCCGGGGCAAGATACATTCACATAGCAAATTTCAAGTCGATAGCTCCACCCGTTTCCGAGATCTCGTCTGCGCATGCGCGAAGCTTGCGTCGCACGGGCTCGGCGACCCGATAAAAATCGTATCCGGGGCAAGATACATTCACATAGAAAATTTCAAGTCGATAGCTCCACCCGTTTCCGAGATCTCGTATGCGCATGCGTTGCACGGGCGCCGCACGGGCTCGCCAATACGACAAGGTCGACCGCCTGGTCAATCTACACACACGTACCAAGTTTCGTCCCGATCGGTCGAGAATCGTAGATTTGTATAAATGACAAACAAACATACAGACAAACAAACAGACAGAGGTCTTCAATATATATATGAGACTAGCCGATGAGCCCGAAGTTGTCCGGGCTATTCAAAAACCAAATTTCAAGTCGATAGCTCTACCAGTTTCCGAGATCTGGTCTGCGCATGCGCGAAGCTGGCGCCGCACGGGCTCGGCGACCCGATAAAATTCGTATCCGGGGCAAGATACATTCACATACCAAATTTCAAGTCGATAGCTCCACCCGTTTCCGAGATCTCATCTGCGCATGCGCGAAGCTGGCGTCGCACGGGCTCGGCGACCCGATAAAATTCGTATCCGGGGCAAGATACATTCACATAGCAAATTTCAAGTCGATAGCTCCACCCGTTTCCGAGATCTCGTCTGCGCATGCGCGAAGCGGGCGCCGCACTGGCTCGCCAATACGACAACGTCCACCGCCTGGTCAAACTACACACAAGTACCAAGTTTCGTCCCGATCGGTCGAGAATCGTAGATTTGTATAAATGACAAACAAACATACAGACAAACAAACAGACAGAGGTCTTCAATATATATATGAGACTAGCCGATGAGCCCGAAGTTGTCCGGGCTATTCAAAAACCAAATTTCAAGTCGATAGCTCTACCCGTTTCCGAGATCTGGTCTGCGCATGCGCGAAGCTGGCGTCGCACGGGCTATTCAAAAACCAAATTTCAAGTCGATAGCTCCGAGATCTGGTCTGCGCATGCACGAACTTGCGTCGCACGGGCTCGGCGACCCGATAAAAATCGTATCCGGGGCAAGATACATTCACATAGCAAATTTCAAGTCGATAGCTCCACCCGTTTCCGAGATCTCGTCTGCGCATGCGCGAAGCTTGCGTCGCACGGGCTCGGCGACCCGATAAAAATCGTATCCGGGGCAAGATACATTCACATAGAAAATTTCAAGTCGATAGCTCCACCCGTTTCCGAGATCTCGTATGCGCATGCGTTGCACGGGCGCCGCACGGGCTCGCCAATACGACAAGGTCGACCGCCTGGTCAATCTACACACACGTACCAAGTTTCGTCCCGATCGGTCGAGAATCGTAGATTTGTATAAATGACAGACAAACATACATACAGACAAACAGACAAACAGACAGAGGTCTTCAAAATATATATGAGACTAGCCGATGAGCCCGACGTTGTCCGGGCTATTCAAAAACCAAATTTCAAGTCGATAGCTCTACCCAGCCCGACGTTGTCCGGGCTATTCAAAAACCAAATTTCAAGTCGATAGCTCTACCCGTTTCCGAGATCTGGTCTGCGCATGCGCGAAGCTGGCGTCGCACGGGCTCGGCGACCCGATAAAATTCGTATCCGGGGCAAGATACATTCACATACCAAATTTCAAGTCGATAGCTCCACCCGTTTCCGAGATCTCGTCTGCACATGCGCGAAGCTGGCGTCGCACGGGCTCGACGACCCGATAAAAATCGTATCCGGGGCAAGATACATTCACATAGCAAATTTCAAGTCGATAGCTCCACCCGTTTCCGAGATCTCGTCTGCGCATGCGCGAAGCTTGCGTCGCACGGGCTCGGCGATCCGATAAAAATCGTATCCGGGGCAAGATACATTCACATAGAAAATTTCAAGTCGATAGCTCCACCCGTTTCCGAGATCTCGTATGCGCATGCGTTGCACGGGCGCCGCACGGGCTCGCCAATACGACAAGGTCGACCGCCTGGTCAATCTACACACACGTACCAAGTTTCGTCCCGATCGGTCGAGAATCGTAGATTTGTATAAATGACAAACAAACATACAGACAAACAAACAGACAGAGGTCTTCAATATATATATGAGACTAGCCGATGAGCCCGAAGTTGTCCGGGCTATTCAAAAACCAAATTTCAAGTCGATAGCTCTACCAGTTTCCGAGATCTGGTCTGCGCATGCGCGAAGCTGGCGCCGCACGGGCTCGGCGACCCGATAAAATTCGTATCCGGGGCAAGATACATTCACATACCAAATTTCAAGTCGATAGCTCCACCCGTTTCCGAGATCTCATCTGCGCATGCGCGAAGCTGGCGTCGCACGGGCTCGGCGACCCGATAAAATTCGTATCCGGGGCAAGATACATTCACATAGCAAATTTCAAGTCGATAGCTCCACCCGTTTCCGAGATCTCGTCTGCGCATGCGCGAAGCGGGCGCCGCACTGGCTCGCCAATACGACAACGTCCACCGCCTGGTCAAACTACACACAAGTACCAAGTTTCGTCCCGATCGGTCGAGAATCGTAGATTTGT
This sequence comes from Siphonodentalium dalli, assembly GCA_032622095.1. Taxonomy (NCBI): domain Eukaryota; kingdom Metazoa; phylum Mollusca; class Scaphopoda; order Gadilida; family Siphonodentaliidae; genus Siphonodentalium; species Siphonodentalium dalli. Next base: position 194,943,248 of record CP136064.1, read on the forward strand.
ATAAATGACAAACAAACATACAGACAAACAAACAGACAGAGGTCTTCAATATATATATGAGACTAGCCGATGAGCCCGAAGTTGTCCGGGCTATTCAAAAACCAAATTTCAAGTCGATAGCTCTACCCGTTTCCGAGATCTGGTCTGCGCATGCGCGAAGCTGGCGTCGCACGGGCTATTCAAAAACCAAATTTCAAGTCGATAGCTCCGAGATCTGGTCTGCGCATGCACGAACTTGCGTCGCACGGGCTCGGCGACCCGATAAAAATCGTATCCGGGGCAAGATACATTCACATAGCAAATTTCAAGTCGATAGCTCCACCCGTTTCCGAGATCTCGTCTGCGCATGCGCGAAGCTTGCGTCGCACGGGCTCGGCGACCCGATAAAAATCGTATCCGGGGCAAGATACATTCACATAGAAAATTTCAAGTCGATAGCTCCACCCGTTTCCGAGATCTCGTATGCGCATGCGTTGCACGGGCGCCGCACGGGCTCGCCAATACGACAAGGTCGACCGCCTGGTCAATCTACACACACGTACCAAGTTTCGTCCCGATCGGTCGAGAATCGTAGATTTGTATAAATGACAGACAAACATACATACAGACAAACAGACAAACAGACAGAGGTCTTCAAAATATATATGAGACTAGCCGATGAGCCCGACGTTGTCCGGGCTATTCAAAAACCAAATTTCAAGTCGATAGCTCTACCCAGCCCGACGTTGTCCGGGCTATTCAAAAACCAAATTTCAAGTCGATAGCTCTACCCGTTTCCGAGATCTGGTCTGCGCATGCGCGAAGCTGGCGTCGCACGGGCTCGGCGACCCGATAAAATTCGTATCCGGGGCAAGATACATTCACATACCAAATTTCAAGTCGATAGCTCCACCCGTTTCCGAGATCTCGTCTGCACATGCGCGAAGCTGGCGTCGCACGGGCTCGACGACCCGATAAAAATCGTATCCGGGGCAAGATACATTCACATAGCAAATTTCAAGTCGATAGCTCCACCCGTTTCCGAGATCTCGTCTGCGCATGCGCGAAGCTTGCGTCGCACGGGCTCGGCGATCCGATAAAAATCGTATCCGGGGCAAGATACATTCACATAGAAAATTTCAAGTCGATAGCTCCACCCGTTTCCGAGATCTCGTATGCGCATGCGTTGCACGGGCGCCGCACGGGCTCGCCAATACGACAAGGTCGACCGCCTGGTCAATCTACACACACGTACCAAGTTTCGTCCCGATCGGTCGAGAATCGTAGATTTGTATAAATGACAAACAAACATACAGACAAACAAACAGACAGAGGTCTTCAATATATATATGAGACTAGCCGATGATCCCGAAATTGTCCGGGCTATTCAAAAACCAAATTTCAAGTCGATAGCTCTACCCGTTTCCGAGATCTGGTCTGCGCATGCGCGAAGCTGGCGTCGCACGGGCTATTCAAAAACCAAATTTCAAGTCGATAGCTCCGAGATCTGGTCTGCGCATGCACGAAGCTTGCGTCGCACGGGCTCGGCGACCCGATACAAATCGTATCCGGGGCAAGATACATTCACATAGCAAATTTCAAGTCGATAGCTCCACCCGTTTCCGAGATCTCGTCTGCGCATGCGCGAAGCTTGCGTCGCACGGGCTCGGCGACCTGATAAAAATCATATCCGGGGCAAGATACATTCACATAGAAAATTTCAAGTCGATTGCTCCACCCGTTTCCGAGATCTCGTATGCGCATGCGTTGCACGGGCGCCGCACGGGCTCGCCAATACGACAAGGTCGACCGCCTGGTCAATCTACACACACGTACCAAGTTTCGTCCCGATCGGTCGAAAATCGTAGATTTGTATAAATGACAGACAAACATACATACAGACAAACAGACAAACAGACAGAGGTCTTCAAAATATATATGAGACTAGCCGATGAGCCCGACGTTGTCCGGGCTATTCAAAAACCAAATTTCAAGTCGATAGCTCTACCCAGCCCGACGTTGTCCGGGCTATTCAAAAACCAAATTTCAAGTCGATAGCTCTACCCGTTTCCGAGATCTGGTTTGCGCATGCGCGAAGCTGGCGTCGCACGGGCTCGGCGACCCGATAAAATTCGTATCCGGGGCAAGATACATTCACATACCAAATTTCAAGTCGATAGCTCCACCCATTTCCGAGATCTCGTCTGCGCATGCGCGAAGCTGGCGTCGCACGGGCTCGGCGACCCGATAAAATTCGTATCCGGGGCAAGATACATTCACATACCAAATTTCAAGTCGATAGCTCCACCCGTTTCCGAGATCTCATCTGCGCATGCGCGAAGCTGGCGTCGCACGGGCTCGGCGACCCGATAAAATTCGTATCCGGGGCAAGATACATTCACATAGCAAATTTCAAGTCGATAGCTCCACCCGTTTCCGAGATCTCGTCTGCGCATGCGCGAAGCGGGCGCCGCACTGGCTCGCCAATACGACAACGTCCACCGCCTGGTCAAACTACACACAAGTACCAAGTTTCGTCCCGATCGGTCGAGAATCGTAGATTTGTATAAATGACAAACAAACATACAGACAAACAAACAGACAGAGGTCTTCAATATATATATGAGACTAGCCGATGAGCCCGAAGTTGTCCGGGCTATTCAAAAACCAAATTTCAAGTCGATAGCTCTACCCGTTTCCGAGATATGGTCTGCGCATGCACGAAGCTGGCGTCGCACGGGCTATTCAAAAACCAAATTTCAAGTCGATAGCTCCGAGATCTGGTCTGCGCATGCACGAAGCTTGCGTCGCACGGGCTCGGCGACCCGATAAAAATCGTATCCGGGGCAAGATACATTCACATTCCAAATTTCAAGTCGATAGCTCTACCCGTTTCCGAGATCTCGTCTGCGCATGCGCGAAGCTGGCGTCGCACGGGCTCGGCGACCCGATAAAATTCGTATCCGGGGCAAGACACATTCACATAGCAAATTTCAAATCGATAGCTCCACCCGTTTCCGAGATCTCGTCTGCGCATGCGCGAAGCTGGCGTCGCACGGGCTCGACGACCCGATAAAATTCGCATCCGGGGCAAGATACATTCACATAGCAAATTTCAAGTCGATAGCTCCACCCGTTTCCTAGATCTCGTCTGCGCATGCGCTGCACGGGCGTCGCGATCGGTCGAGAATCGTAGATTTGTATAAATGACAAACACAAACAGACAAACAGACAAACAGACAGACAGAGGTCTTCAAAAATATATATGAGACTAGCCGATGAGCCCGATGTTGTCCGGGCTATTCAAAAACCAAATTTCAAGTCGATAGCTCCACCCGTTTCCGAGATCTGGTCTGCGCATGCGCGAAGCTTGCGTCGCGCGGGCTCGGCGACCCGATAAAATCGTATCCGGGGCAAGATACATTCACATAACAAATTTCAAGTCGATAGCTCCACCCGTTTCCGAGATCTCGTCTGCGCATGCGCGAAGCGGGCGTCGCACGGGCTCGCCAATACGACAAAGACCACCGCCTGGTCAAACTACACACACGTACCAAGTTTCGTCCCGATCGGTCGAGAATCGTAGATTTGTATTAATGACAGACAGACAGACAAACAGACAGACAGACAGAGGTCTTCAAAATATATGAGTCAATATCAATTTTGGTCAAAATTACAGATATGCCATATGGCATTTTTTTAGTTCCGATAATGGGGAAAGTTGTTGTCATTTCGGGATATATAGCTATTGAACTCGAAGAAACGACTGATGTTCGAGCTTAAACATGCATCACTGATATTTTATGATGCTATGAATGGTGGATGTCTGGAAATTATGTCTTTTCTGTAACAGTATTGTCATCTGGTATATAATTTTTCAGAATAGAGATATTGGAGTACTTTTTGATCCGAATTGAGTATTGACCGGTAATGCATAGATCGAGAAAACATTTACCCTTTGTATAGCTGGTTTTCAATGGGGGCCACAATGGAACTCATTTTTCACAGAAAAATTAAATTTCAACACAACATTAAACTTTATTAAATCAAGATAATCAAATGTCACACACTTTCTAACATAATATTGAATTGGACACTCCTTGTCCATCAAATATTGAAAAACACTGGAATTGAAATATATAACGTTTCATTTATAGATGAAAAAATAATATGTGTTACACGACGGACTTCAGCGCAACACGAAGGACACATATTTGCTACGGGGTGGACAATATCTGATAAATTTCTGTATAAAAGCCATGTCGAAATCCAGAGTTACGAAATATGCTAACAAGATGATAAAACCTGTTATTCATAAAGAAAATACAGCGACGAACTACACAATCAGGATATCTGACGTTTGGTATACGATGTAGGAATAGGCTTTGTTACAGTAAGGACCACAACGTTACACAACTGACAGTCATATGCGAAATGTCATTTGTATACATATATGTATCATAATCATGTACTGGCATCAGTGCAAATTCAATATTATGGCGATTCTCGCGAGAATTCATGTCCCAAATACTTAATGATGTTTTCTGACGCGTATTTCTATATCAATATATGATGTGCGTTACAGTAAAGATTACACGATTGACAAAAAAGGCGCATAGCATATATACAGGCTATTATATAAAACGAGGTTCAATTTGTGGAATTTTACACATTTTTTACACATTTAGTACACATATGGTATAACGAATATTGTTGATTGAATACCATTCGTTTGTGTTTAAATATAATACAACTATGTGGTGAAGAGCTGCCCGCGTACTGGACAATATGTAAGGATAAAGAATATTGTGTGTAGGTTAAACTATTGTGATAGATTCGAGTAACGTACGACAGGGATATGCTATGGGATTATCCGGATACATGTAAATTAGCACACATTGTATATTTGAATCCCTTTCGTATATACCTGTCTCGTTTAGCTTTGTGCTCGGTTGAGATAAATTAAAACAAGTGCATGTCCGTGTTTCATAAATATAAGTACATGTTCCTGGTGTTAGATAAGCTATCCCGATGCACGTTGCTCGAATTCATCATTACAAGCATGAATTCCACCTTCATTATATTCACAGGTCCCCAGAACAAAAATTTAACACAATTTTTATTGTGGGGACCTGTGATTATATTCACATATAAAAAAAGTATATTAGTGAGGTGAAGTAATGATAACTTTTAAAACTGTTTACTCATCGCCGAGTCCCACGCACATTCCACAACAGCGAAATGTGAATGAGACCCCTCGATCAGTTGTGGATCTGGAATAAACGAGATCACTTCATCATAATTATACCAAGAAATGTCATTACATTTTTTCGGCCAGCAAAAGCAGTTAGAATATTTAACGCAACACCTTGCTCAACCACCGTCTTCTTACATATCTGCTCGCCCCGTATTTCCGCGGCAACTTCTACCTGTGAACCTTGGTGCATGCTCGACTCATAATTTTTGCAATAATCGTGTTCAACCCAGCTTCCATCAACTATGTCCTCATCAACAACAGTCACATCGACGCGCACACCACTCTACTCACAACTTTCACTGACCACGCTACCTTGCTCGACCTCCTCACATATCTCCTCACCACCCACAACCACTTGGGCCAACGTAATTTTGCTCATTGGGTCAACGTTGGGCCAACGCATTGGGCCTACGTTGGGCCAACGTTGGACGACATATACAGAGCGTTGGTCCAACGTTGGGCCAACGTTGATATCCAGACCACATGGTTGGCATAACGCTGGCCCAACGTTGGAAACGAAACCCTTTGGTTGGCATAACGTTGACCAAACGGAGGGACAACGTTGTGAACTCAAACTAAATTGGTTGGCATAACGTTGGGGAATTTTGTATTTTTTTTGTGGCATCCAATAATCCGTTCATAATTCAGTTATCACCTTCAGCCACCATGTCGCTATCTGATGCAATTTTGTGAGAAACTACTATGCATGTCAATAAGTATTCTCCGCTATAACTTATATGTACGCCGTGCAAACATTCAGAACTTTTTGATTCCGAGAAAAATATTGGAAAAAATAATTAGTTTTACACAAAAGAGTATAGTTTCTCACAAACGTAAACCTACCTCGGATAGCGACTCGATGACCGATGGCGGCATCTACAGAACGAACAAATCCTTGAATTCCAAATTAAAGAAACTGAATCCTTTATTTGCTCAAATCAATACCAGCAGCAAAACTGAACGAGAACCTGAACAAAGCGTGCAATAAGAAAAGCAGACGCCTGATCCGTTGTGTGCACGCGCGTAGAGTTTGACGTCAGAGCTTTCTACGTTGGCATTACGTTGGGCCAACGATATACCAACCGACACCATCCAACGTATTTTATGACATATCGTAGCATATATTGTGTCAGCAATGATTGTACGTGTGTTTACGGAAGAAAAAGTATCGGCATATCGTTGAGATTTATATCCCATGTATGTACGCTATATGTAATTGGACTGCCATGAGGCCGTTATCGTTGACCCAACATTGGACCAACGTTATAATTCCAACTGTTGCATGGGAGGAATACCCTAATTGGGGTCAACCAAGGGCCAACAACGTAAACCCAACCAATGTGATGTGTACAGTAAATTCCATTTTCGTGTTGGCGTTGGCCTAACGTTATACTTCCAATGGTTGGGAGGAATACGTTGGGCCAACAAAGGCCCAGCCACACCAACCCAACCAATTTACTGCAGATAATTCCGTTGGCATGTTCGCGTTGGCACAACGTTGGCCAACGTTTTATTTCCAACAGTTTGGAGGAATACGTTGGGCCAACCAAGGCCCAACCACACCAACCCAACCAATTTACTGCAGATAATTCCGTTGGCATATTCGCGATGGCTCAACGTTGGGGGCCAACGTTATTTTTCCAACGGTTGGGAGGAATACGTTGGGCCAACCAAGGGCCAACCACGCCAACCTAACCAATTTACTGCAGATAATTCCGTTGTCATGTTCGCGTTGGCACAACGTTGGGCCAACGTTATATTTCCAACGGTTGAGAGGAATACGTTGGGCCAACCAAGGGCCAACAACGTCAACACAACCAAACCTAATGCCAACCGTGCCGACATTATTCCAACGTTGGCCCAACGTAGTCATGCTATCTGGGATGGCCATATTGTTTAAAAGACGTCCCCCTAACGCATAATCAACTCATAACGTATCCATATCCTTAACATACATATATCCCTCGTGTAACACTAATTTCCCAAATTTAACACTAGAAAGGTTACTATTATCCAAACCAGAAAAATAGTTGAAATACAAACATAACCAATTAAATATTATGTATATCGCGTGATATATTTCCGCTGCAAAGAAAAGATAAACAAATATTAAATGCCACAGGCAATTGTTGTATTTACTGTAACGGCCACTCGATTTGAGTTAGATATCGTACACGGAATCATGTTGCAACCGAAGGAATAACTAATAAAAAGTAACAGTCTCATTATAATTGATGTTTTCTCCCGGCTATCATGGTTTCATAACAATCACATGAAATGCAAAATCGACTTACCACATAAGAACATCGTTAATGCAACATAAACATATCTTTCATGTAACGAAAATTCAAAACATCGACGCACGTAAATTATAATATTTTCCAAATTAAACACATTTTGTAATCTGAAAGAACAAGACCCCAGTTACACCCTCTACATATTTCAGCTTGGTGTTGCGTGTGTTAACGCACAAACGGCCTCTGTAAACAGCAGCCTTCCCCTTTCGTTACAGTATTGGTCTCTCCTGTAACGTTTTGGTCAGCAGAGAATGTTACAGTAGAGATAGTACAGACCATTCTGTAAAATACGCGAGGGGGTCAACCTACCTATTATATAATTGTGTTATCGCAAGTTGTTTTTTGATTCAGACGACATGCCTTTCCGATATTGTGACGTACACAGCATCACGGAGAACAAAATACGGAGATTATAAATATCAGGGATACGTCATTATGTCAAGTAAATAGCACTTCGTTACATGAAAGACAAAATGCTGAGGTACAAAGTTTCTGAGCAATTTTCACTCAGATAAGTTCAATCTTGGGTGGTGTAAGTAGTATAGGAAGAGTATTTGGGTAGACGGTTTGACTTGACTTTGCTCAGCTCCTGTGCCATCAGGGGTTATAGGTCACAACGCGTGGGTGTATATCGGTGAAGGTTATCACGAGAATAGTGCCTTAGTTACGCGGGTATGTCTAGGTCAAAGACAAACAAAATATTCCACAACAAGTCGGCGAAGGTTATCACGAGAATAGCGCGTGATCACGGGTATGTATATCTAGGTTATAGGTAACAATTCGGCGAAGGTTATCACCATAATAGCGCATAGACGACGCGCGTATGTCTAGGTCCCGGGCAACAATTCGGCGAAAATTATCACGAGAATAGCGCGTGACGTGTACGTATCTGTTATAGGGCATGGAACAGATTCCGCAATAAGTCGGTCAGGGTTATCACGACATTAGCGCGTGATCGGGGCGTGTACGTCTAGGGTTTTTGGCAAACAAAAATTTCCACAACAAATCGGTCAAGGTTATCACGAGAATAGCGCGTGATCGGCAAACAGCAGATCAGTTACAACAATTCGGTTAACGAGATAAGCACGCCGCAACAAGGTCACACACTACAGTAACACGTCTTATATAAATCCTACCAGGATCAAAAGTAGTCCAGCTAACAACGTATTATCATAGCGGCTACCATCACAAAGGGGAAGATATTATATAGAAGATAAATGAAAGCCGTTCGAGTAACCAAATTATTAGCGGATATCGCTGATAAAAATATCCCTTTGCTATATATTGGGACTATAAAAGGAATATATAACGCGGTTATATTACGAGCAGATATAATAGATCAAAGAATAAAGAATAATACCAAGAAAGTAGCGGCCAACACTCTATATCGACCGGCTATGCTGCGTCTAAACAGAAAAACCGCTGTATCAACCCAGCAATATAGCGTACTATCAAAAGTATCAAGGAGGTCGCAAACAAATCCATCAACCCAGAACAGACATATATCCGGAAAAAGAACCTATAATGGATATTATAACATCACCGGAGGACCAACCAGATCTATACTGGGACGTTATACCGGATATAGATACGAAGTTACCTTTTACGGAAATTTTTACGTGATTCTAGGGGAAAAAAATGGAAGGAAGCAAATACACAGTGTGCGTAGAAGGTAATATAGGCTCGGGAAAAACGACTTTCCTTAGTTATTTTCAAGAGGATCCGCGAGTGAGTATAAACGCAGAACCAGTTGAACGATGGAGGAATATAGAAGGCGTCAACGCTTTGGAATTAATGTATACCAACGCAAAAAGGTGGGCAATGACGTTTCAGTCATACGTTCAATTGACTTCTACCAAGCGCCACAAACAAGAAACTACCAAGCCGATAAAACTTATGGAAAGGTCACTATACAGCAGACATTATATATTTAGAGAAAATCTGTTTCGAAGCGGCAACCTGACCGAAATAGAATATAATATTTTGACGGAATCGTTCGTGTGCCTTCTGGAAAACTCGTATATAAAAGCCGACCTTATTATATATTTACGAACAAAACCAGAAGTTGTTGCTGAGAGGATTAAAACACGAGCCAGAAAGGAGGAAGAGACGATAAACTTGGAATATATTCAATCGCTTGACCAATTGAATGAGCAATGGCTTATAAAACAATCCAAGTTTTTAGCACCGGCTCCCGTTATCATACTCGATGCGAACGTAAATGCAGCAGAGATGAAAAATATTATCCGACGTAATATAAACAGAATTTTATGCGGGTATTCCGAAACGTCTCAAAAATAATTACTTATAAGGAAATACGAGGGCAGTACACCCGACAGTTCCCTAAACACTTCGTGCGATGGATGACGTTGACACTATAGAGAGAGCGCCGTCCAACAGGTCGACTAAATGGGATTGGATGGGTAGAGAAATTCCTCGAGCGCAAATTGTATATTTCTGCCAGGTAACCGTTATTATGATAGTGATCGTCGTAAGCTTGGTAAATCTAAGTGCAGGAACAAATCAAACGGCATTCTGGACGAGTATAGTAAGCGGATGCCTGGGTTATATGCTACCGGCCCCGTCTATGCAACGCACTATCAGCGAAGTATCTATAACCTAATTAGGAAGATCTATATATAACACACCCACAATAACGCTGAGCGGGGAGGTATTCTGGATAAAACCGGTTCGAGCCAGTTCAGCTACCGGTATATAAAGTACGAACGTAACACAGACGTTTAGTATATTCTGTTATTTTGTCCAGGGACAAAATGATTTACCTTGGTAGAGATATTTACGCAGACGTGTCTTCCTACGAAGGTATAGTGAATGTGCATATAAGGAGATATTACACGCAGGATGGAAACCTTAAACCTTCCAAAACCGGTACCAGTCTGCATATTGGAGAATACGAAATTCTTAAAGCAAACTTAGCCGTTATCGAATACGAAATTCACAGTCGTATTCAAGGAATAGACGGGACGGAAATGGATATGATTTACTTGGGAAGGGACAGATATATCAACGATTGTATTTACGCGGGATGTACCCTAATACATATCCGCAAGTTTTATCGAAACGACGGAAATCTCAACCCGTCATCGTACGGAATCACTCTAAAAACTCAAGAATTGGATGAATTGAAGAAGAATATACAGAAGATAGACCAAAGTATAAAGGAACAGGAAGAGTTATTAACACCCGTTCCGGCCACAGACTGTACCGATCTACGTGGATTGTTAATTAATATTTACGCCGAACTGGTTCGAAAGCAATTACGCGTTGAAGTGGAAAAAACTTGTTACGGCTGTATAAATAACAGACCCAGCCAAAACGATCACGACGTGTGTTTACAGCCGAACCAAATGTGGCCGGAGTTATTCGCTATTGCTTTCAATAGAACTGATGAAAGCGAGTTATTTCCAAAAACATTGAAAGGACGGTGACCTACGAACAATTTCAAAATATCGTTATCACCGAGTCTGATATTCGAAAAGAAGTACTCTGAAGCGGACGTTTATGAACACGTATCCCGCCCACCCAACTGGGGTATCAGATATACAAAACAAAAAACAAAAAAACAAACGAACTAATATCAGAGATCATGGCAAGGAACCAACTTTCTCTTGGAGCGTTCAACGGAAGTACTCGATTCTATAATGGATTAAACAATATACGTATTTAGTTATTGTGTTTTCGTCTTTTATTATTCCCCACTCTATTCGATCGATATATCTCTCTTAACTTTTCTCAGATATATAAATTAGCACTAATACCACCGATAACGGTTATTCAACTATGTATCCTTTTACGAGCAACACGTCGATCGCTATTTCCGGAGCTACGTGTTCGGGAAAACTACTTGGTTGTATCGTTTGTTGAAATATAAAGACGAAATGTTCTCACAAGCACCAGATCGTGTACTATATTGTTACGGAATATATCAACCTTTGTACGATCAAATAGCTAGAGAACTCTCGTTTATTTCGTTTCGCGAGGGTGTACCAGATGAAAAAGATTTGAGAGATATATCAGATTCGAATAAAGTAACGTGGTCGTTTTGGATGACTTGATGGATACCGTGTTATCATCGAGCGAGATGGAGAATCTATTTGTGAAAGGTATGCATCACCGTAATCTGACGGTGATATATCTGAATCAAATCCAATTCAACAAGGGGCGGTACGGAAGAACTATCAATCTCAATACTCATATAAACGTGCTTATGAAGAATCCTCGAGACGTTACCCAGTTGCAGTATTTAGCCCGGCAGGCGTTTCCGGGTCAAAGTAAATTTATATTAGAAGCGTACAGGGACGCCACCTCAGAAAATTTCGGGTACCTAGTACTCGATTTAGCGCCTACATCTAGCGACGCATATCGAGTAAGATCCAAAATATTTCCGGGCGAGGATACTATTATATATCAGAACGCTTAACAAATATCTAACCATATGCGCCTGTGAATGCGTAGAGTCGAGATGAAAAAGATGGTATTACTATCGAATGAAAGATTTCAACACCTACTGTCGGGTCAAACCACTCAGGACGAGGGCGTAAATAACGACTATAAGGCGATAACAACTGAGACTCACAAACCCCGAATTAAACCTGACTACCCAATAAAGGAACGCAATAAATCTGAAGAAGAAGTCGCCACCCGGTCCACTCAAACAGAGGCATATAAAACGCAATTAGGTTTAGGTATCTCCTTACCACCGCCGCCAGGAATTCCGCTGAAGCGAAAGAGAATTAAATCATCTAAACAGAAAAGACTTAAGTGGTTGAAATTATGAAATACGAAGAGTACCTGAAGACTATATATTATGACCCCACCCACGCAGCTGCGTACGCTGGAGCCGACAAGCTGTATAGAATAACGAGTAAGGAAGGTAAATTCGTCTTGAATAGAAACAAAATAAAAGATTGGCTTTCTAAACAAGAAAGCTATTCCCTACACAAAGAAGACAAACGAAAGTTCCGGAGAAGGAAAGTCGTAGCGCCGGCCGTGGATTATCAATGGGACGTAGACACCGCATATATGGAAAAGTACGGACTCGATAATGACGGTTATTTATATTTCGCTTTGGCTATAGATATTATGTCTAAGTACGTATGGACCGTATCACTGCGGACGAAGACAGCTAAGGAAATAGTACGAGCTTTTGAAACTATATTCTCAGAGGGAAGAGTTCCGCAAAAGATAAGATATGATCCCGGCACTGAGTACGTCAATGTTCAATTCAAAAGATACCTTAAATCTAAACGCGTTGATTGTTTTACCACCAACAATATCGGTAAAGCCAACTACGCGGAACGAGCGATTAAAAGTATAAAAATGCGTCTGACCCGCTATATGACACATAACCAGATGCATAAATGGGTCAACGTACTCGCCAAAGTTACCGAAAGTTATAATAATACCTATCATCGCACTATCAAGAGACGACCGGCGAGTGTCAAACGAGATGACTCTGCAGCCCTGTGGAATTTACAATATCAAACCAACGAGGTTAACAAACGACTAAAATATAACTTCAAAGTGGGTGATTTAGTCCGGATATCGTACCTACGCAGGACGTTTCAGAGAGAATACGACGAACGTTGGATCCGCGAATTATTCGTTATAACGGAGAGATTTATGAAACAGGGTATACCGCAATTCCGTCTGAAAGATTACTCCGGAGAAATCATTACCGGTACGTTCTATCAGAATCAGCTGAGCAAGGCCTACGAGGGAGAAACCTATTTAATCGACTACGTTATTCGATCTCGTAAAAGAGGCGGCCAGAAAGAATACCTGGTGAGTTGGAAAGGCTGGCCGAGTCCCAAATACGATTCCTGGGTAAAAAAAGATGACCTCAATACTATAAATAGCGGGTCAAACGATAATAACTGATTATAACGACTCTATATCTCCAGCCGGTAACATGGGCGTAAAAAAACATTTAGCATTATTCAAAATATTAATATCGACGACCGACTCGCAACGGAAAGCTATTTTAAGAACTTTGTCAGACGATGAACTGCACGCACTAACCGAAGTCGTATACAACGTACTCCATGCCGTTTGTCCTATGACTACCAAAGACAAAAACGAGTTGTACGATTATAGAAACGTTATACGACGTTTGGTTTCTAAGCGGGTAACGGATAAGCAGCGAAGAAACTTGTTGAGCAAATATCAGCATATACTACCGATACTGCTCAAACCGGTTATCCCGAGGTTGAAATGCAGTCGGATTATTATATAACGATAAGGAGCGATCAGAGTTTGAAATATTGGAAAGACAATAATACTCATAATTTTCGTATTCATTTGAGTTAGCCGCTTAAGTTAGAGGGTTTCTGGATGGTGGCGATCACCGATATCGACGCTTCGATGAAGAACTCCAAAACAGCTAAAGGAAAATCACACCTTTACGTTATGAGTGATATATGTACCGAGTCTATCGGTAGTGATCGATTGGAACCTTTAATGCGCGTCGTGTACCCGTCTAAGAACGGGAAATGGACGCACAGTTTCTCGATACCTCAATATATTCCTCTCAAAGTGAAAGAAATTTATGATATGGAATTCTATATAAGAGATCAAGCGGGTAACCCGGCTTTATTTTTAACGGAACCGTCGACGTTGACGTTACATCTGAAAAGGTATCCGTTCTATTCATAATGACGGACAAGCTCTATATACCGGACACGCAAAAATGGTTGAGGTTTTACCGCAATATCGCCGGCGGTAAAACTAACACGTACGCGGATAACTATAACGTTCAAACCGGCGGTGGTGGTGTAGGTGATATTCAACCGACCTATATGATACCGATCGAAAGATATTCTACGGATCAGGTTCCGCCTCAAGGGGAAATCGAAGTGTCGCTCGTATCTCCCTCCCAACAAGACGTGGAACGAGCCAAGAGTCAAATTCAGAGGCAAGCGGCTATAAAAAGAGGTAAAAGACGGAAACTCGTCTGTAAGGCGCAGATCACCGCCAAGAGACGGAAGCGCGACTCTTTTGATAATGTCCGTCCTAAATAAAGAAACTTTCCGCGAGGCACAACCCAGCTCGCTTAATCTTTTCGAACTACCGCCTCATCAAACCGGAGTTCAGAGTATAACCTTCGAAGAAAACCGGCCGGTGTCTCAACTCTCCGACCTCTCGCCTATAGAGTTCCACATATCGGGACAGAATGCGATGGAATATCTGGATTTGAAAAGAAGTCGGTTACACGTAAAAGCTAAAATTACGAAAAAAGACGGCTCGTCGATCGCTGACACCGATAAAGTCGGACCGGTCAATCTTTTTATGTCCTCTATGTTCGAACAAGTAGACGTATTCATGTCCGGGAAGTTGGTATCTTCGAACACCAATAACTACCAGTACAAGAGTATTATTCAGACGCTCTTGAAATACGGGTATGTCGCTAAACTAACGCAGCTGGAAAGTCTGTTATTTCACGAAGATAAATCTGGACATATGGAAAGTGCAGACACGAAAGGAAGGAACGACGGATTAACTACGCGTTCGAAGCGGACGGCAGATAGCAAAACCGTGGATTTATGCGGACCTATACTCAACGACGTATTTTTGCAAGATCATTATCTATTGAATCAAGTGGACGTGGTCGTCAGATTGTATCGCACCGACCCGTCGTTTTGTCTGATGACGACCGACGACGCCGCGACGTACAAAGTAAATATAGAGGACGCAATACTAGAAACCTGCAAGGTCAAGGTATCTCCGGTTGTTATTTTGGCGCACAACCAAACGCTCGAAACTGTCACGGCGAAATATCCTTACAACAGCTCCCAAGTCAAGATGATGTCAATTCAAAGCGGTCAAGTTTTATTCAGTTGGGATAATATTTTCCAAGGCTTTTCACCCATGAGACTCGTAATCAGCTTCGTTTCGAGTTCCGCGGTGATGGGTAAATTCTCGAAGAACCCTTATAACTTTCAAAATTTTGATATTCGTCTAATTACTCGAGACGGCGTTTCCGTCGGAAATTCAACTTCACTTCGACCGAGGGGGAAACGTTCACAAATTCCTACGTAGATATGATGGAATTTAGCGGAATATGGCATCAAAATCGCGATAACGGTATTAAAATGGAGGAATACGAAAACGGTTATACATTGTTTTGCTACGATCTGGAACCGAACTTCGGATCGGGTACCGCGTCCTTGCCGCTACTTAAACGGGGTAATATCGGATCTTCGGAGTTATGGGCCGTCGGAGAATCGGGTCTTCGGAGTTGTGGGCCGTCGGAGAATCGGGTCTTCGGAGTTGTGGGCCTTCGAAGTAATAGGTCTTCGGAAAACCGGTCTGACACCTTATCGGGTACCTCGCGTTTTATACTCTCTCTCTCTCTGCCTACTAATTAACAATTATTTACCAGGTGCTGTAGTACAAACCTACCGCAGTCATCGTTCAGTTATACCCTACCCCATGAAAACATTGGCTCCGTGCCCCGCCGATTTGTTGTGGATTTTTTTTTTTTGCTTCTATCTAACCTAGACGTACACGTCACGATCACGCGCTATTCTCGTGATAACCCTGACCGACTTATTGCGGAATCTATTGTTTGCCCTATAACATAGACGTACACGTCACGCGCTATTCTGGTGATAACTTTCGCCGAATTGTTGCCCGGGACCTAGACATACGCTCGTCGTTTATGCGCTAGTATGGTGATAACCTTCGCCGAATTGTTACATATAACCTAGACATACACACCGTGATCACGCGCTATTCTCGTGATAACCTTCGCCGACTTGTTGTGGAATATTTTGTCCTTGACCTAGACATACCCGCGTTACTAAGGCGCTATTCTCGTGATAACCTTCACGGATATACACCCATGCGTTGTGACCTATAACCCCTGATGGCACAGGAACAGGAGCTGAGCAAAGTCAAGTCAAACCGTCTACCCAAATACTCTTCCTATACTACTGGTGTATATGTGACAGTAGTTTATATCAAGAACTAAACTAATGATATGCCAGAGGATTTTCTCGGTGGCATGTAGTTAATATATCGAAATTTCGATTTTAGCCTGTAAATTTTTTCTGGGTACAGGCCATTTTGGTCAAATCTGGCCATGAATGAGCCCATTACATACATATATACCCGAACATCACGCTTATTTGTGTATGCATGTTATGACAGTGATAGAGATGCACACTGGGAACAATAGTTGGGATCCGCACGTTGCATTATGCACTCATCATCCACCGAGGACATAAATTTTGACCAAAATTGATATTGACTCATATATGAGATGGTAGTATATTATTTAGATACATATGATATGTGCATACATGAAAGTCAATATCTGAGAAGGTCCTATATATATATATATATATATATATATATATCTATATCTATATTTGCGAATGTCTGTCTGTCTGTCTGTCTGTGTTCTATATAAATTCACAGGGGACCATCTAGATGATGCCAAAGGGGTCTACTAGGGGTAGCTTTTTACGAGAAAGATAATGGTCGGGGTTAGAATTTTCTAAAGTGACGCCGTTGTTGGCAGGGGCAGAAAAGGGGGAGGGGCAGAACAAAAATTGTCGCCGATTGCCACCAAACTTATATATAATAATTCCCATAATATGAGGAATCTAATGGCGTGGTTTAAATATGGCAAAAGTCGCGCCGTTCGCGTCATGGGTGCCCGGAAGGGGGGTAGGCAGATTTTGTTTCTGTCGCCGATTGCCACGAAACTTACATATAATCATCCCCATGATATGAAGAATCCAACGGTGTGGTTTAAATATGTCAAAAGTGGCGTCATTTGAGTCAGGGATGAACAGAAGGGGAGAGGGGCACCAAAATTGATAAAACTAATTTTAGCGCCGATTTCCACCAAATTGATATATATTCTTCTTCA
Source organism: Siphonodentalium dalli (assembly GCA_032622095.1). Taxonomy (NCBI): domain Eukaryota; kingdom Metazoa; phylum Mollusca; class Scaphopoda; order Gadilida; family Siphonodentaliidae; genus Siphonodentalium; species Siphonodentalium dalli. The sequence goes on from CP136064.1 coordinate 194,960,679, forward strand.
TGATACAATGAATCTAATTGTGCGATTTAACAACGCCAAATTGTTCTTTTTGGATGAGATATTGGGAGGGTGGGCACTAAATTTGATAATAAGTCGCCGATTGCCACCACACTTATACAAAATCATCCCCATGGTATGAAGAGTCTAATTGTGTGGTTTTTATCTGTCAAATGTGGCCTCATTGGAGTCAGGGTTGCATTGAAAGGGACAGGGGCACCAAAATTGATGCAAAAATATTTTTAGCGCAAATTTCCACCAAATTGATACACGTTCTTATCCTTCTTATCCATGATACGATGAATCTAATCGTGATTTAAAGACGCCATAGTGGTGCTGTTTGGGTGAGAGATGGAGAGGGGATGGATTGGCACCAAATTTTATATAAAAAATTGTTTAGTTGCCGATTATCACTAAACTTATAAACAATCATCTCCATGATATCAGGAGTGTAATCGTGTGGTTTAAGGATGTCACAAGTTGGTCCATTCGAGTCAGTGGTATATAGAGATGAGAGGGACACAACAAATTATATTTATATGTTTAGTGCCGATTTCCATCATATTGATACATATCCTTCTCCGTGATACGAGGAATCTTATCGTGTGATTTAGATACACCAAATTGGTGCCCTATGGGTGAGAGATATGGGGACCTTAAATTTTATACGAATTTGTATACTCGCCAATTTTCACCAATTTCATATATATGCATCTCTAATCGCTAATGAGTCTTAGTGTGTGTAGCTCGAGTCCGAAATAGGGACGGGAGGGTCACCAAAACTGATACAAACTATTTTTAGTACCAATTACCATCAAATTCAGACACGTTCTTCTCAAATGATACAAGAAATAAAATCGTGCTGTCTGTCTGTCTTTTTGTCTGTCTGTGTGCATTCGATATAACTTCACCCGGTACAATCGAGATGGCACCAAGGCGTTCTAAGAGGGGTAACTTTTTACAAGGAAGATAATGGTGCAGGTTGAAATTTTCTAAAGTGACGCTGTTGGTGGGAGGGGAAATTTAAAAAATATGGTGAAATAGTTTTGTCGCTGATTTCCACCAAACGAATACATAATCACTTTCGCAATATGGCGTTAAATCACATTTGGTGTCGTTTGCTTACGGATGGCGAGCGGATATGCACTATCATTGGTAAGATTGCTATTCGCCAATATCCACATATAAGTTATATACAGTCACCAGGCCATCTCCATATCATTTTAAGTAGTTGGGCGTTCACATTTCACAATCCCGACATATGGTGACCCACATAAGTCATTTGAACAATTATATCTTCTTAACAGTCATATTTATATGGGAATGACAATCAAGGCATTCACACAATGAGCTAGCAAAAAGAGATAACTAGAAGAAGCATTAAACGTATATTTATCATTCTATTGAAGAGATACATTATATTCGTGCAAACTGAGAGACCTCGAACCGTCAGAGGATTGCATATATATAATAACAAAATTGAGTCTGTTCCATACAATACAGTTTCCACAAAAAGTTACAATTTGTCAAGAGATATGGAGGACTGTTCAAAAATAGTGGTAACAGTGTTCATGCAGTCAAATATAGTTTCTTCTGATATACAAGAAAATGCAGTTAGTAACACAAGACTTTTCAGGATCCTACCAATACTGACACCTGACAAGGGTTTTAGAACTGACTCATCGACTGACATAAACTCAAAATCTCGCTCTGTGCCTGGCACATGTAGCTGATATATGTGCGCAGCAACATTTCGTTTAAACTAAGAATATTTAGTCAATATATAGCACATGGAAATTTATTTGAAACATCTGTATCTTCATGGAGATATGATAGCCAGGTGTCCTCGAGATCTTAGTCCAACCCACTAGATTGATTGATACATCTCAATATGTAAAACCAAATTATCATCTTTTATCGAATTAATGTGTTTATGATGTTCATGTATCATATTATAACGTCTAATGTATATGCAGTTGTAAATAAATAAATACTTCATTATTGGTGGAACGGATTAATGGCGATAAACACAATGACAATTGACAAGGTGATCCACTACTTATATTCCATGACGGTAATAACCATATTTTGTGATTCTATTTGAATACATGTATACAATTTATGAGAAAACATATAACACTTTAAGCAAGAGCATTCTCTATTCCCAACAAATATCCACAGCATACATTAACCTGTGCAACGCCGGGTAACCCTGCTAGTATATATATATATATATATATTGATTCAATTGTGTTGTACGTGTACTAGTAGTTCTCGCATACATGTATATGCTAATTTGCATTGTAAATTATTGTTTAAGTGGACATACCTTAGTGATGTTGTTTTTTGTTTATGAATTTGATACTGATGTCTTTCCCCTTTCTATCCTTCCTTTTCAGGAGATAGTGTTACCCACATCTTCTGGCCAAAGTGACCGGTGGTCCAGATGACTCCACTGGCCTTTGGCTCCACCCTCTTCATCCAAAGACTCAGTATGAATTTCTGGCGGCCGATGGCATGGCGGTGAAACAACATCACTGAGGCGTCTTCCAGGAATATATGGTGTGGATGGTATGTGTATGAATGAGGTATGAGAGGAGAGTGCTTGGATTATTTATTTATTTGTTCATAAACCAAATCATTGTGAACATTATCCTGCAAAATAAATTATTTTGATGCCAAAATGGTGCCTTGTCCCTTCTCTTTGTGTCCTGCCTTAAAAGTCGGGCCAGGGTAATTCAATTTTTTTTTTAGATTGAACTTTGATCTGCTGTTCAACAACAAAAAATAGTAGTTTTTTTTTTTTTAATTAAAAAAAAAATTAATATTTTTTTTCTAAGTTTTTAATTTTCGTTTTAGATTTTTAGATCGAAATCTTTTAAAGTTTGTTTTATGTTATTTAAAAAAAAAATATTTAATTTTTTAATTTTGTTTTAATTTAATTTTAATTTTTAATTTTAGATTTTTAGATCGAAACATCTTGCATTAAAAATTTAAAATTTTGAAAATAAAATAAAAAAAACATTTGTTCAAAAATTTTAATTTAAAAAATAAGGCCGTTAAAACATCTGCCGGTGTACCCCGAGCCACCACACCAAATTTGGTTGAAATCGATCAAGGGCTGTGGAAGAAAAATTGCAAATAGTCCAGAACAGACAGATAACTGAACTCTTTAATATATCTAAACTAGAGAACAAATTGAAAGGGATAATTTAATATCAGTCAATCGGTTAATATGTTTCTATGGAATGGGTTAATTTTAATCCCAAATCCATACAAGCGAAAAGTGGATCACCATCAACCTGGCCATAGAATAGGAGAATGATCAAATGAGAAACATCAGAAGACAATATTATGTGTGGATAGGGTTAATCATTTTCAATGACATCATATGATGGAACTAAGGAATGTGCGGATTAATATTTTTCTAAGATAAGACAAGTGTCTGTAAACAACAACTATATGTAAACAACAATGGCTGTAAATCATCCCTACAAATGAACAATGGGAATATTCCAATTAATTCTTTTAGAATATGTGTCTTATAGAGTGTACATTAACTAATGTCATGAACCTGTTTCAACAAAGAGGTTAACTTAATATTGCACTGAAAACAGAACTGGACCAAAGAGTCATCAATCACAGTATGATAAACATGTTCTGCCAGTGGCCACTGTTCATAATCGGCATGTACTATCTCACTAGTGCCCATAGCTATAAATAACTCATTCCAATAATACACATTGCGATATTTTCTCTTCAAATTCACAATGGCAAACAGGTAGTAATTACTTTTATTACATATCTATCAACGTAATTCGCATGATAGCACGATGTTCCAGGCGTGTGATAATTCTCAGAATCGCACTAGTGCAATCTGTCGACGGAACTATTTCATGCAGTGTTGTTAGACTGGCTTTCGCCGTTACTATAGTTTTACTTTTTCGACTTTTCAACGCAAGGACGACAACCCACTTGCCGAAATCGCAGCGCGCTGATTGAGTTATATTTTGGAAAATCTGGGAAAACCCAATTAACACCTTTGCGCGGGTCAAGATGGGTCAACTTCACTCGCGGATAGAAGGGCTCCCTGTCTGATTGTTGCGTTAACCTTAAAATGCCGTTAAAACTCAATTAAATTCACAATTTCTGTACCGGAGATTGACGACTGTGAGTCAACTTACTATAATACGAAGATATGTTATAAAAATAGAACCGCATGAGTGTCTGAATTTTGACGAAATTATCGAACTCGATTTGTTGGCGGAACGCGATACCTCTCGTGCGGGACTGCGTCCCGAACTCGAGGTATCGCTCCGCCAACAAATCTCGTGCGATAATTTCGTCAAAATTCAGACACTCATGCGGTTCTATCTATGAATCATAAAAGACCATAACTCGTTAAAATATATCGGATCAAACTCATATTCTAGCTCGATCTGTATTTAGGGGTGAGAAATTTGGTGTCGATCAGGTGAAAAATGTTTGAGTCATAGCAGCTTGCGTGAATTCTAAGTAAAAACAAGAGTGAAAAGGGTTAATTAAACAACCGATAACCATACAGATGAAGAACGAGCTAAGAAAAACCTGGGAGAGAAATATGAGGCAGATCAGAAGAAATATGTTCAACTTATTGCATCGGATAGTATGTGTGTGAAAGGTTGATTATTTTCTAAACCGATCAACCAATCAATACTAAATACTATAGGCCTACAGCTGATGGTGTGTCATAATAAACTTACATATCATAATAAACTTACATATAAAATATGAACACAATCAGACAAAAAATACACAGGTTATAATAGCATCGGATAGCACATGCCCAATTGTGGATGCAAAGTGTTAATAACTTCTAATCCAATCAACCGATCGATACCAAAAACTATAGGCCTACAGGTGAGGGTGTGTCATCATAAACATGTACGTATATTTGAGTAATCGAGTCGGATAGCAAGTGTCTACGGACGGACGGACGGACGGACTGACGAATGACGGATGGTTGATAAGGCGTCAGCAGTATGTGTACCATGCATGGTATGGGTACACATAACAAAAATGACGAAAATAATAAAAATAAAAATCATTTAATCACGGAACGACACGAGTCTGCTTGACTGTAACGTTGGTAATTCCCGTGATGCTATATATATACGCCATGGTTTACCGGGCTTTTACCAGATGTATACATGTGGAGATGTCCGTTTATTTTTAAAACGAACACTAATTATATAATTCTGGATCCTTCGACCGTTTACCTCTAAGTCTAAGGCTATCAGTGTGCGGTACGGAGAGTTACGAGGTTTGTCGAATGTAAAACTATGTGGATCTTTAAGTGGCATCAAAAATGAAAAAGGAAAATGTAATAAGTAGGATACATCAGACACGTTCGCATTTCGGGAGCGGGTCGATTCGGTCCAGGGCTCTTTCGGTCTTGGACTTTTCGGTCCAGGGCTCTTTCGGCCGGGCTTGTTCGGCCGGGCTTGTTCGGCCCCTATTCAATTCGGGTAATTATGTAGTGTGGGTGTTAATTGGACGGCATGTTAATTGCCTTTGATTTGGGACCGGTCTTTTGATGACAATGGAGATTATGTTTGTAATTAACAATATTCAAATTCCCGTCCTTTTTACCCTGTAGCTGTCTGTATTGACACTCGGGGTAACATTTTTTTGGAGGAAAAGATTTTTTATAAAAGCCATAGGCTCATGGCTTGTTATCTAGTCCTCATTTGAACTATGTTTTTTTTCTCAATATGTATAATTGTCAATGTGATGTTCTGTTTTTTTTCTTCAAATAAATATTGTTTACACTAATACCGGTACTCGTAAACTGTATCGTCGGCTCATTGTTAATAAAATTGAAGAACTAATGGGATATGGTCAGGGATGTGGCTAGAGGGGGGTGTGTGGGGGGGTGTCTCACCCCCAGCAGAGAGCTATATTTTCAATAGTTGGAAATTCCTAATTTCAGGTAAAAACAATTTATTGGGGAGAATTTATTGTTTTTCGACCAATATTTGCATATGTTCCTATTTTTGGTCAAAAATTTTGACAGAAATGGTCACCAGTTGAAAATATTGTCATACAATTGGTCAACATTGTCATTGGAATTGTCAGTTGAAAATTTTCCAACCTAAGTGGGGGGCCGGGGTGTCAGATTTGAAATTTCCAACTCTAAGAAGACTTGAGGCAAGTCTAGATGTTAGGATTTTGCGATTTTCTTGTTCAGATTTCAAAATTTTCTCACACCGGGCCGAACAACCATGGTCGGCCCGGTGTTTCCTGGTCTGTTGTCGGTAGCTGTGTGCATTTGTCTGGAATTAGATCTGGATTCCGACTCAAGGGGGTGTGCAGTTGGAAATTCCCAAGGTGGACACCCCCCCCCCCAAGCGGAGACCCTCTAGCCACATCCCTAGATATGGTGTTGGGGCATACACACTACCCTTAAATAGATGGAACAATGTTGTGATAGGCATGAACAAGCCTCACTTAAACAAACATGTTGTGATTGCACGAACAAGTCTCAACTCACCAACCGAGTGATTCTCAACACAGATCAATCACCGTTTTATCTTGTCCAAACAAACATGCCGGAAGCCGTTCTGAGTGTAAAAAGGTAGATACATGTACCAATCTATATAGTAACATATATCTACAACTTTATTATCAACTTTCTCACAGACAAATCACAGGTATAGAATATTCACAACCCAAAGGGTTGTTTTACAGTAACATAAGCGACGCAAGTATAGTTGTGACGTCAGTAATTTCTATACCCTATCAACATGAAAAAATTGTTTTTACATCCGGGCGATTCAGACCTATGGGGCCCATGGTGGCCGCCATGTTGGAATAGAATTGTCAAATTAATAAAACGAATTTATTTTTCTTCTTCGACCAGCCTCTCTATAGCAACACTATTAAATTTGAAAAACAAAATCAACCTTATTCAAAATTAAATGCTTAATGTGGATTTAGCTGACGCGGGCGCATAGCATTCGGCAAACCTCGCCAGATTCCGTACCGTTACAGTTAGAATATTACGTCCCCTGGCAGGCCATAGCAACGTTGGAAATGATGACGTAATTTCGTTACAAAATGGTGGCGCTCTCTTGTTTGAGAAATTTGAAATGGAATTGCTTGTTATTGTTATCGCTCGTATTTTAAATGTACAACGGTATCACAGCACGTAAGCGTTGAGAACAAACGAGAAACCACAAGCGAAGATAGCACTACGAGCCAATTACTGAAATGACTTTAGAGTCAAAGCAGTCAAACGAAGAAGAAGAATAACAACAACATGTCAACAACAACAACTTGTTAAGTTGTTTTGAAGTTGAAGTGAACTGTGTTCAAAGTGAAAATCAGTCAGTCGGAAAGAAACTCAATGACGAATCTGTGACTGAAAAAAATATGAAAATGAAGGTCACTGGAATGGAATGTGGACTGGTCTGTGCAGACTGCTCACCACGGCGATTTGACTTGTTCTGTTATTGTTCAATTTTAAGTCTGTTTTCACCTGGACTGGTTGTTTAGTGGTTAGACTTAGAGTTTCAACTGCAAGCATCAAATCGTTCAATCTACTAACTACTTCTCTAAATAGTAAATTTAATTGTTAATATCTAACACTGTCATGTCAAACCTCAACTTGGGTCAAGGAAATCAGAAAATGGACATTTTAGAGCTGACTGATTTACTATACACAGTATAGTTCAGTCATGAACCGTTGAACGTAGCGCGTAGCTGGAACTTGTGCCAGTTGTGGACGCAATACTAGTAATCGGTGAAAGCGTTCATGTGGCTTACTAATCTAATAATATTAGGATTGTATTAGTCAATTTAGTGATTACAGATTACTAAATTTAGTTATCAACGACTTCATCAGCATCACACACTCACTGTGAATGTGACTCAGGTCAAAATACAATTCTAGCCATCTACAGTCAACAGACTCGACACACAGATGTAACAAACATGTGAAGCCCAGTGAATTGGTGACTAACAAAGTGAGTCATTTATCTTCTTGTTGAGTGAAGGAAAAGAAGAACATCTCCCAATCCCACTTGGTCTCGGCACACTGCATAGTTCATGCAGTGACTGGTGAGAGGATATGCTTCCGGGCCAACTTTCCATCTGTGTGTATGAATTCTGTTTCCTGTGATGGACACATCAAGTTAAATTTAATAATTATAGTGCACGGTGATTAGTTTTAGCATTCTCACATATTAAATAATTCATGATTTTAACACTGTGTTCTCGATTTAAACCTTAAGCATAAAGCGGGAGCTTGATCAGCATGGCTAGCATATATATATTAACTAGTGGCTATTTGTGGAAAAATTATTAAATATAGCCCTGCGTACTTGCTATTGTCGACTTGACACATTGGGATTGGAATAAAATGTATGCTAAACATAATAATTCCAGGCCAACTTAGTTGAACTGTCACGACCTTCTAGTTATACATGTACATGACTAATGTAGTAATGAGGCAACCATATAAATGTTTAATCTAGTAGCATTTTCTCAGACCATGCCATGAACATCTATGTATCTATGCCTGTCAAGAATAATGCCATTCCTCCCGGGCAATTATTAAAATGTTCATATACTATCAGATGCCTATTAACCAATAGTGTCAGCATGTGTCGCATGATTAGTAATTTTAGATAAAATTCTCAACGATCATTAAGTTTTTTGGCAAAGAGACATATATAGAATTAAATTGTAATAGAATTAAATAGAATTAAATTTCCATCAATATTGTTAATTTCAGTCTAGGTCTCCGCTATCACTATTGTTGACCATCACAATGATTAGACATCTGAGAGTACGATAAAAGCTCACAAAAGTCACGAACAAGCATGCAATCTCGAGCTGGGACCACCCTTAATACTTGTTTCTTATCATCTACTTCACAGAAGGGGTCACCCCTAAGTAGTAACCATATAGGAAATGCACCAAACATATCAATATTGCACAATGACATCAGTTTGTTTGATCTAAAATATTTATCCACTCCAGCCCCAAAACAAAAGTCATTTGGCAAATTATCTCATTCATTTTTGAAGTGCCTATCATCTACTGAAGTTGGATCCTACCACAGGCCATAACTTATGTCTCATTGAGTCATTGTGCCCCATCCACGTAACCCGTTTTCATAAAAATGTATTCAGTATTATATGTAAATTTATCCAATAAAGATATTTTTTCCCTTAAAGGTCCTCAATCCGAATCAATAGTCCCCATATCATCAGATTCCAACAACAAGAAGATTTTTTGAAATGCCGCTTCAGTTGACAGAATCGATTAATTGCTCAAAAAAAACTGCAGTCAATTATAGCATAAAATTGACAAAACTTTATCAACTTTTTGCTCAACGAATATTGCTGATTTGTCAAACATCTGACACACACACAAAAAAACAGTTGATTTTAGAATTATCCATATTCATCTGCAATTTGGTCAGAAAAAGTATTCTCGTCTGCTGTTTACTGGCCAATGCTGGGCCACCTAAAATTAAAATGATAGATTTTAAAAATCGGTATCTGATCACTCTGAGCTTTGATTTTGTGGGTTCCTCGACTTGAATCAAATATTGTTCACCTCCGAAGTCAAGGAAATAATAATATGCGAGGGTTAATTCGGATTGAGTAGCTTTAAAATTGCAAAAATTAAATTAAATAATTTTGCCTTGAAAATTGGTCGCTTGGCCAGATTCAACCTTCACCTGGTGATTGCATTTTGAAGAAATATAGTAAAATGTGCTATATGGCTAATATCGCTTGACTGGCACCATGGATATTGGTCTGGAAATTAGAGAAATGTTAGAGGCAATATAATAACAAATCTTTTACCCATGTAATTATATTTTATTCATGCGCCCCCTAATAATCCTCAGTTCATTGAGGGTATGGGGTATACTGTAGATGTAGATGGAGTGACATGTCGCCGTCCTACGGTCCATATATACGTACTGGCGTGATCGTATATATCGCAAGTTGGCCAGAAATACAGGCGCTCAGGCTATGAAACATACATTTATCATTTTATAGATGGACGTACGTGTTTTGGGTTGTCCATACGTACTGACGTAATCATATTAAATCAAATCATAAGATCAATATATATAATATAAACTAGAGCAATGCTACCGTTTTAAACACTTTAATCAAAATATTAAACGCTTTATTATAATAATAAAATAACATACAAAAGAAAAATATATATAAACATCCAATAATCCTACTGATAAAAACATTTTTAGGTGAGACTATTCGGCCCAAACCATGGGCCGAACAAGCCCGGTCGAACCAGCCCTGGACCGAATCGACCCCGACCCCGCATTTCCGGGTCATATTCGTGCAGTAGGCTGCAGCTGTGTTTTATACGAACAGGACGCAGAAATGTACGGATCTAATAAATCGATAGATCGGGAGTGGAATAACACTGTATAACACAGATACAAAAAATACATAATTACATAACGATTCGAAGGTAAACAACATAACGATTCGAAGGTAAAACAAAAAAGTCTTATTTTTGCAAGTGAGATGGTATCGAATTTGTGAAACATGAATCATTTTGATTTCGGTATGATTAATATACTGTATGATTGTTCAGTTCCGCGACCAGTTTTAAGTCAGCCGAAACTTTAGTCCCGTAGCACGAATACGGCCAGACTGTTATCGATCGATATTTACCAATATTGGCAATAAACCTGTTTCAACGCATATCGTAAAGTATATTTCTAAGAGGGTGAATGCGACAATAATATCCTATAGTAGTCATCTGGTATTCTTGTGGTACCGCCCGTCTGTAGTCTAGAATAGTCTAGTGTAAGTGTAGGCAACGAAGGTAAATAATTTAATAAATAACGATTCGAAGGTAAACAAAAACTTGAAAAAGCACAGGAGTTTGTCAGAATGAGAATGATAATAAATAATAATAATAATACATATATACAAATAATAATAAATAGTAGTAATAATAAATAGTAATAAGAGTATAGGAATGAATCAAGGGGATTAGTGATTTGACCTACAAATGTTTATTTATAATTTTTTTGGCTCGAAAATAGGAAAGCCAAAAAGTTATCGATTGTAGCGATCTTCAGACAGATTGCCATTATAAATATTATACATCAATATGACCGCATGTGGCTGAAATTTAACTTCGCATTGACTATATCACCTATTTTCTCTTTAAATCACCGCAACGGCAAGTTTCATTTTCGAAGCGTTGGCTGCCCTCGGTGACACGCTGCTGGGTACGGTGTCCTGTAAAACTTGATCCACTCTTGGACGAAGTCGTTTGCAGCAGTGGTCCGAATATTTCGACCTAAATCTTTTAAATGTTACATCGTTACATGCCCCGGAAATATTCGGACAGCATGATGCAAACGGCACAGATTCCTCGGCCCTTTTATTATATGTGTACATTTTTGCCCGACACCGCCAACTAATTACAACGGATGTACATGGTCGCGTGTCAGCGAAATCGGTTCGAAAATGAAACCTGGCGTTGCGGTGATATAAAGAGAACCTATAAGGTGATATTGCCAATGCCATGCTAAATGTAAATCACAGCGATCACGTTGATGTATAACAGTCATAATAGCAATGAATATGGAGAGCGCCACGAGCGAAACGATTTTTTCATGTTTCTGATTTTCGTGATACAAAATTTTTTTAAAAATGACGTCAATCGCTAATCCCCTAGTTGCAATCCTATTCTTTATTTATTACTTATATATCTATATATATCTATATATATCTATATATCTCTTATATTTTTTATTTACTATCATTCTGACAAACTCCTGTGGAAAAAGTGAGACAGAGAGTATGAAACATCAGGTTCTGTGGGGTTCACTGGACGCAGTCACATTTACTGCCATTTATATCCTGTACATTTTCAATAAAAGGCAATGGAAGCCGCCACCACAGTCCCTAGGAATCACTGTTAGTTGAATAAAATATTATTTAATAATATTAAATCAATATTTTATATTTAGTTATTATAGTTATATAAAGTACAGTTTGGAAAGTAAAAAGTTTGTATAGGGCCTACTGCATTTTCATTGGCAGATGATTTTCAAGAAATTACAGAGTACAAATTTTTATGCCACACAAACATTCGCGAATTCTGAGTTTATATCATAATATTCCGTATTTTTTTCTTGAAACGATGGTGTATTCAGATTGTTAGTATCTTTACCCACTTACGAGAAAATAGCTGTTAGTTACTCGAATATTCCTTCAGGTGCAAACTCGGTGGAATTCTTTACGATTTTGGAAAAACATATCCATTCTATAAATACCATTTTACTTATTCGCACCCGGTGATAATCCGAATAAAAGGGATTACGGATGTGAGTAAACAGACGTCGGGTGTGGTAAAACTGGCTCTGCTGTACACTACTATTAAAGTGCACATTTTAACTCATTCTCATTACTAGAGAAATGTAGAAATGACCATCTCAAACTAATATATCTATATATTTTCAAGTAGGGCCCTAGGGGTGGTTGAGATGTGAAAGCAAATTTTATATTCCAAGCTCCCGGTTAGCTCCGCATCCCAAGAGGGGGAATGGGAGATAACTTGTGCTGCAAATTTTAAATAAGTAATTGTAATAAGGAACTGAATAGAGACACTTCCTGAAGTTGCTGTGCGTCATAAAAATGATTTTCAACAATTCCATAAATGTGAATTTATGCTGATATTTGGATGAAAAATCACGATTTATGTACAACTCAGACCAGGTAGAGTTGATATGATCCAACGAGCGCATTAAGACCAATTAACTTAATTGTCACATGTCAATTGTGGGGAGATAAATGCATTTGTTTCTAACGAAAAATCCAATTGTTCGTTTTAGTGATATATCACTGTGAGTGGTATCAGCCAATGAGAGAATTGTTTACATAATAACAAAATCTGAAGTTGCCCAACTGTAAGTTCTTCTAAATAGTAGCTCTATGTACTATATTCATTGATTTATTGTACTTTAATCAAGTTCAATGTTACATGGACAGTGATTCCTACGACTGTGCTGCCACGAACTGAGAACATGTCAAAGACGAAGCTCAGCCTCAAGACAGAGAAGTCCAAACAGCTCTGTTAGTCACTTAGTGTTAGATGTATATATGTTTCAGCACAGGAGCCTGGAATTTGGTCAAAAACCCTCTTTTATTGGCGGAACCACCACCCGGGACCACATGTCACCGAAGGAACGAAACAAAAAATTGTTGCCACCCATTTTGAACTCAACTGTATTCCTACAAAAAATATATTTTCACTAAAAACTGTTGGTACCTCTTACACCCTAGATGTCAATCTACAACATTCCATAGGTATATTTTTCCAGTTCTTCGAAAATCTCACTGTATTTCGGTAATTTATTGTAAATTCACCAACGAACACAAATGTGCCGCCGCTCCATCACCTGTTTACAAATCGAAGTAGCGTAATTAGTACCGAAATATGCGGAAACTTTAAAACTATGATCCGGAGACGGATAGCATAAAAGTACCGTTTATAATTTCAAAGATAGCTGCTGATTACATGTTTATTACATGACCGTACCGATGCACTGATGCACTGATCATCATGAACTTTTTGATGGATGATGACATTGGCGTCTAGATGGGAACGAATCATAAAATGGGTGGCAACAATTTTTTTTTTTGTTCCTTCCGTGACCTGCGTCCCAGGTGGTGGTTCCGCCAATAAAAGAGGGTTTTTGACCAAATTCCAGGCTCCTGTGGTTTCAGGCATGGACTAGTATCACATGCTGACACAGATGAATGAAGACAGAAGACCCAATTAACTAGGGAAAACAACTTCTTAGACCTAATACTGACAACCAATCCTTCCATAATGAAAAACTCCATCACAGTTCCTGGGATATCAGACCATGTCATGATAGTAACTGATTGTTACCCAAGACCAAAGAACCACAATACAATAGGAAGAACAAGAAAAAAAAAATATATTGAGCAAGGCAAACTGGACTATTATCAGTGAAGACATAGAAAAGGTCACCAAAGAGGTCACAACCAGAGCGAGTACAAAAAAGGAAACAGTGCAATAACTATGGAACTATCTCTGAGATGAAATAAAGGAAATCATAGACAGGAGGGTACCGTACCAACAGCCTCAAGTAGAAGAAGAGAACAACTCCCATGGATAAACAGGAAACTATTTCGGATGCTGAGGAAGAAAGGGAAACTCTAATTGTCTCTATCGGAAAGCGAAGACATCAAAGAAATGAGATAAGTACAAAGATTTCCAAAAGATGTGCAGGAACGAAAAGAGAAAGGCAGAATGAACACACATAAAAGAGATCATCAAAGAAAGCTCGGGAAAAAAAGAACAGCAAACCATTCTGGAAATTCCTGAAGTCAAAAAAGAGAGACTACTGGGATACCACCTCTCAAAAAGGGTACCACACTCATGGACAACAGCGCAGAGAAAGCAGTCCTATTAAATAAACAGTTCCAATCAGTATTCACCAAAGATCTGAACAACACACCTACAGCACAACCATCAAGTAGTATACCAGACATCGGTGACATCAGCATCAAAGCGGTAGGTGTACCAGTATACAAACTAAGTACGGTACTAAGAGATATAAAAACATCCAAAGCCCCAGGCCCAGACGGTATACCAAACCAAGTTCTCAAGATTTGCGCTAACCAGATAGCTCCTGCACTAACAGCCATCTTTCAACTATCAGTGAACACAGGAGAACTCCCAACTGACTGGCATAGTGCAAACATATCTCCCATCTACAAAAAAGGTGATGTGCACAACCCAGAGAACTACTGCCCTGTCTCACTCACATCGGTACCCTGCAAAATTCTAGAACACATCATTTGCAGGCACATAAGAAACCACCTGGATGAACACAAAATACTGACTGACAAAAACCATGGTTTCAGATCCGGCCACTCATGCATCACACAGCTAGTCAACATCACAGAGGATCTCTTACAAAACCTGGACAAAAATATTCAAACAGATGTAGCCATCAAAGGCCTTCGATACAGTGCCACACAAGGGCCTCCTATACAAACTCCAGAATTATGGCATAAATGGCGCAACACACAAATGGCTGGAAATCTTCCTCACAAAAAGAGAGATGAGAGTGGTACTCGAAGGAGAAGTGTCACCAAACGTATCAGTGGAGTCAGGTGTACCACAGGGAACAGTACTTGGACCTCTGCTATTCCTTTGTCACGTGAACAACCTACCAAAAGCAGTAACCTCGGAGCTATAATTATTTTCAGACAATCGCTTCCTCTATCTATAGACAGATCAGAGACCAGTCTGACCACCATGCACTACAGAAAGACCTCTCCTCGTTAGAAAAATGGGCCGACCAATGGGGGATGCGTTTCAATGCAAAAAAAATGCTACATCATGTCTACAAAGAACAAATCAACCCGCATGGACCAACTAGATAACCGCATCCTCCATTCAGTAGATGAAACACCATATCTAGGACTCACTTTTACCAACAACTAGGGACATGCGAACCTTAAATTTTAGGTCGAACCGAACCTTGAAACCGAATCATCGTCTCGGTTTCGAACCGAACCTCGAACCCAAACACAGACTGATGATAGAGTGGACAATCAGAACTGTTAGTGGACATTATTATAGTAAAATCAACGGTTATTTAAGTATTGCCCATCTACACTATAAGATAATTACATAACAAAGAATTATTTTATATTGGAAATTGGTAGTCTGTTTATTCGTCCGCGACTTTGGTTTCAAATCTACGCATTTTGTATTCTGATCTTTTCTGTTTTTGCAAGTGACTTACGATTTTTTATCGGAAAAGTAACAAACGTAGGGTCCCAAATATTAAAGCACTATGCCGGGGGAATTTCTCTTGTAAATAAATTAAGTACCTGTACGGCATATTATTATTGTAATGTCGACACTCGGTAACTATTAACAGACAGCTAAATTGTAGCAAGACATCAAAGCACTTGACCGTCAATCTATAACACGACAAAGATCAAAGAGTGCTGACGTCATGTTGTAGCAATTAAGTGTCACACAGTCACAAGACAAAGCACATCAGGTAACATAATCATGTCAATCATTTTTGCTGATAAACAATGACCACACCCTCTCCTCACTGTGATTGGTTGAATCTAATTATAGACACAGAAGTGCTGCTCGGAAATACCGATTTCAGCCAGTTTACGGAATTCAAAAAAGCTTGTTCGATCTGTATTTATGTATTCATCAATAATCATAACTTGTTGTCTCATTAGTTATAGGTATAATTATGTATATTAGTAAAATTATATGGAGAATATAACAAACTTTGACGACATACTGAGATAGAACACCAGAAATGTTATAGTTTTACTAATTAATTATCACGAATTTGACATGTCCAACCGGACCGTTTAGCGGGAACGGTATAAAGTTATTATGCCAAAAGACCTCTTCAGCAAAGCCGACAAAAAGCACAAGAAACTGGCTTACGAGTCCGTGGTAAGATCCACACTCGAATACGGGGCAGAAATATGGGATCCATACTTGTAGAAGGACATCGACAACATCGAAAGGGTACAGAAAAAAGCTGCAAGATTCATCACCAACAATTACAAAGGCAGAGATAAAGGTGCAGTCACAGCCATGATGGAGATAGAAGGGTTAACACCAATGAAGATAAGAAGAGAAGAGAAAAGGATGTCACTGTTTAGGAAGATAGTAGAGGGGTCGGTTCCGGCTATCCATACACATGACTTATTAACACCAAGGAGCAAGGACAAACGAAGAAATCACTGCTAAAAAATTCCCAGGATTTGAGACAACAAACATTAGTGAGTCACATGAGTGTACCAACTCACTTTAAGGACAGATACGGCTCAGTATAAGAACTCATTCTTTGTTAAAACAATCATCGAATGGAACCACCTGGAGGACATGGACAGCGCATGTGATATAATATCCACAACAACATTAACAGCTTAAGTCGTCCAACGGTGCACCTACAGCCAAATCAAGGCTTCTACACCGAACAACATACAGACATCTGTACAGATACAGATGTCGCACATATAATTCTTTGAAGAGGACCGCCAAACTATTCAAAGGCAAAGGAAGCCGAAATTGCAAGACTGACGACAGAACAGGCTGTCGGGTGGTAAATTGCACTGCATACACTGTTAATTGTTACAAGTTTTCAGGCATGGAATCGGTCCTGTTTATATACACAACATAGTTACATACCACCCCCACCCCCCAGGTGATTCATCAACGAAAGTAAATAACCGTTGGCTACCACACCTATCGAAGGTTAGTCACCTAATCGATTAATAATCCCGGCAAGCCTACCCAATTCCTTCACTTACGATTGAATTGTGGTCATTTGAACGTTCACTAATAGGAGGGAACTCTAAATTTCTTGAATATTGAAATTTTGCTTGTTTGAAGATTTGTACACGTTTATATTGAATATTCTCAAACAATTATTCTGTGTCATTTCATTAGTTTTAAAAGAAATCATTACCTACAGACCAACTTCAGCACACTAGCAGTAGACCATTATTCATAACTGGAACTCAGAGATTGGTGCATCGGAATAACTGTATCTCAAAGTTTCAAAGAGTGCATGATGTTCCATGATTCTGAATGATAATAGCCTTTCAACTGAGTCAGTTTTATGGTTCTTTTTGTGATATTCCCCTTATATTTTTCCACTGGAAAATGTCTATAACGTCAACAGCCCAGCATGACGTCATGATGTCATTTAGCAGCAAAGAGGTTAATCTGAGGGTTCGATTGTTTTAGTCAGGGGGATTCATTTGTTCAAGGGCCTATTTGGGAGTGACAAGACGAACCCTCAACTAACCGTAACTATCACACTATCCCAATTTTGGGCAGTTCATTAGTCTGAGGTTTCGATAGTCAGAGCGTTCGGTGTTAGTCTATTCCTGATATGGTAGAAATAAAGAGCGTTTGTTTCACTTCTGTGCGAAAAAATTTCAAACAGCTGGAAAATGGCTGTGACCATGGAAATTTTGGAAAGTATCTTTTAGAGCATATGAAGTCAGTATACAAATATATCATGGTATTTGTCAACCTATCTTTAATATATAGATGTACCTCCTTCCAAATTACATAGATAGAATTTGGAAGTTCGAATGAGCCATGTCCGTTTTAAGCGACCAGTTTGAATTTAAACTGTAACAACCATGATGTTTTAGCAGCTAATATTCAACTGGAATTACAATATAATTTGACAGTTGTTAAGAAAATATGTCAAGATATACATGTAGTTTCTTTTGGTAAATGTAAATGTGGGTCAGCACAGGCGCCGCTTCAGACTTTGGAGGTAGCATGATATTTATTTTTAAGGAAATGTCCTTAATTTTCGTTGAGTTGGGTTTGAGCATATGAACAGTTTAATTCATGAACTAATGACTACGACTACATGCTGTGAAACCTGAGAAAAATATTACAATTTTATTAGGATTTGCTGCATCTGAGTGCAGCGATAAATGCAACATATTCTGTTCATGCACATCTTTTATCAGAGTCGGGACCTTTGAGAGTGCCACAGGAAATTAATAATCTCTAAGGGGGCACATGTGCATTCTAATTTCTTTTTATCTCCCGCCAAATTGAACATTTGCGGGGGATATAGGAATGGGCTCCGTCCGTCCGTCCCGAATTTGTAAGAGTCATAACTTGAACAAATGTCAATGGATTTCAAAGATTTTTGGTATATGAGTTCACTTGACCAGTATCTAGAACGAGTTCGTTTATTATTTTTGGTGCAAATGGACTACGTCACATGGCTAATTTCCACAAATGTCAGTACCTAAAATGAGTTCGCATTGACAAAATCCCACCTCTTGTTTAGCACATACTGAGAACGCAAACATTATTGAGAATGCACTTCCCCAACTGCACAATTCAGCGGGGGATACCACCGTCTGCGACTGCTTGTTATGCCTGCATCCAAAACATCACTTATTGTGAAGACATGTCAAGTTATTGACATTGGCTGCAATTACTTGTTAGTTTCAACTGGAGATGACTGATGCATGTCTTCAATGTACTGAAGTCTGACACGATCATTTATAATAGAACTTGAATTCTTATTCCAAGCTATGGTTCAACTATTGGTCCTACTATTATGATTTTTATTTATTTTGCTGTGCAAAAGCATTAAAATGACTGACTGAAATCCTAAAGTGAGTTATTTTGAACAATTATCAGATGCAACTACATGTATACTGTTAAAAAGATGCTCTTGTGAACTGTTAACCCTTCCGTGACTGGAGTTGCCTGAAATTTTGCGAAAAACCATGTGGCAGTGCCTATATTGTCTTATATGCAAGTCTCCCATTGGGAGTCTCGCATATATAAGAGAGTACATTGGCATACAAATATTTACCTTGACCTTGTAAGCCAGTTCATTCTCTTATATATGCGAGGCTCCCTATGGGAGACTCACAAATATATATAAGAAAATGCACTGGCACAGGATCTTTAATGCTTTACCAGAACAGTTCTTTGTCATGAAAGGGTTAAATTACTCCATTGGCTAGAAATTAAATGTGATAAAATTGGGAATAATGGAATGTAATTTTATTTATTTCACTAAAACAGGTACTCAATCTTTGTTAGAAGCTAGAAAAATAAAGTCAAAAGCCCAAGACCCCAAACAAGGTTATATGTCAGATTGCCATCCGCATGATACATGTGTTGCAGAATAAATAGTCCAAGTACACATATATTAGCTTTGCAGCGATAAAATATTGTATAGCTCAGCCAAACAGCAATATATAATTCAATGATGTCTCCTGTGCATATTTTGATAACTTAAGAGTGTCATGAGATATTTTCTAGGTATAAATTACCCACTGTTATATTAACCCTTTATCCTGTGCCAGTGCATTCTCTTATATATGCGAGTCTCCCATAGGCAGCCTCACATATATACGAGAATGCACTGGCTTACACGATTAAGGTAAATATTGCCAGGCCAGGGTGTTATTTTTAGAGCCCGGCGAATCGGCAGTTTGTGCTCGAATCAAATCTCGAATTGAATAGGCTGAATGATATCAAATTGAATCGAATCTTCGAATTAATCCCGATTACTAATTCCGATATGAGACAATGTTATTGAAATTAAAATTTGACTCAATGATTTTCACCGCATGCGATTATCTCACCGGATAAAATTTCAGTCAAATAAACGTAGTTGGCTAATACCGTCGTTTCATGTATGTGGGCAGTACTCGGCTACTCACAGAAATGCATTGATGTTTCCTATTGATTTATAACCTATATTTATAATTCTATAACGAGTACGATATTAAGCATTAGGGTACTTGAATCAGTTGATACAGTAATGCTCTAATTAATTGACCCCTTAACCACAGCGTAATTATGTTTAACTTTTCAGGATTTAGTCGGGAATGTGGCTTGTTGCCATTCATCGGAAAGCTCTCCATTACTGTACTTGATCTGGATATGCTTTATTAGAAATATTTATGACCAAACTCAAGATTTTCCCACATAACATTTGATGAAACTGACAGTATCAATACATGTATTGTGTAGTGCCATGCCTAAGATGATGCTCGCTGTAACTGAGAATCAAGAATGCACTGATGCAGTTATTACATTGAATACTTTTGCGCGAAATAAACTGCCAAATGGATAGTTTAATTTCCTCAATGATTAAGATTTTAACATGTGTGCTAATTTAAAATGGAACGATGTTCCTGCACAATATTTTATAATGTTGAGATTCGTTTTGTCCGAAACGGCTGACAGATATTGAAACAAATCGAATCATCATGAGTATATGGAATCGATTTGAAGTTCGAAGCTTTGCCAGGCTCTAATTCTCTTATATTTGCGAGGCTCCCTATGGGAGATTTGCATATATAAGAGAAGGCATTGGCACATGGTTTTCGAAAAATTGCAGGAAGCTCCAGTCATGGAAGGGTTAAGGCACAGTGTATGTCTCATGTCCATGTTGTAGCGTATATTCAGAGCACAGAACCTGTTGTTCATTTGATTACAGATCTTATGAAAAAACAATGATATTTTGTTGCAACTGAATAATCCTAAATATCTTTCCAGCAAAAGAAACAAGATGAGTATTGTTACCGTGGCAACATGCACCCTGAACCAGTGGGCTATGGACTTTGATGGGAATCTCAGGAGAATACTTAAAAGCATTGAAGAAGCTAAAAGATTAGGAGCAAAGTACCGAGTTGGGCCCGAGTTAGAAATCACTGGTTATGGTTGTGGTGATCACTTCATCGAGAATGACACATTTCTACATTCTTGGCAAGTGTTTGCAGAGCTACTTCTCTCCCCTGTCACAGAGGACATTCTGTGTGATGTCGGAATGCCTGTGCTACACAAGAACGTTGCGTACAACTGCCGGGTGTATTTTCTGAATAAGAAGATTCTGTTAATACGTCCGAAGCTGTACATGTGTGATGACGGGAACTATAGAGAGACACGCTGGTTCACTTCATGGAAGAAAGAAAAAGAAACTGAAGAATATCATCTACCAAGAATGATCCAAAATGTGACAGGTACTGTTTGTCAGAGTGGAATGGTTATTAACCCTCTCATTTAGTAGATGTTAATAGTATAGACCTATTTCCTGCCTTGAGGTGGAATAGCCAGGACTATTTTTATCAAGGAAAATAGCTCTCACTATTCCACCTCAAGGCAGGGAATATGTGTTTTATTATATATGACAATTCTTGCTTCACACCAGCCCTGACATCAGCAGCTGGATAAATAGTTCAAAATCTACAGCCCGGGCTAGAGTTCGCTTGACACAATTCTTTCGCAAATTTTGGCATTACACCAATCAGTGGGCACATAAAAGTTCAAAGACTATAGCTCGGGAGAGAGTTTGCTTGTCTTAATTCTCGCTTGTCATAATTCTCGCCTTGCAACAATTGCGTCAATCATGATGTCAGAAGGCACATATATAGTTCGAAGACTATAGCCTATGCGAATCGCCGATAGTTCGCTTGCCACAATTATTGCCTCACGCCAATCATGACGTGTCAGCAGGTACAATTCTAGCCTCAAGCCAATAGTGACGACAGCAGGTGGGTAATAGTCCGCTTGCCTAGCAATAATCAAAACTACTCTCTGACTCTTGATTGTGATTCATCCAATCGTACAGTATAATAATCTGCGAACTCTACGTATATAATAATCTCATGTATTGGTCTTGTTTGAATTATCTAACGGATATTCATGGAAAACTAAATTTGAACAAAACATCAACAACAAAAACCTACTGTTAGCACAAAACCCTCTCTCAATTATTTTTCACTTTAAAATCGCAAATTCAAAGTTCTTAAGTTGATGGACTGACAGCAGATATTTATTCATTGTCACACTTTGGATCGCTGGCCAATCAGTCACGTGAGACCACCCATTGAGACCATGTGGCTGGTTCTTTCTTAGCCCTCGATACACTTTTCCACGACACGATATGAATTACTTGATTTCCTGTATCTCGAAACACATGACAGTATACAGAGGCGGACTGGCCGATCGGCAGACCGGGAAATTTCTGATTCCAAGTGATTTTCTATCAAGCGAGAATTCGATGGGTTTTTTTTACGGTTGGGGGGGGGGGGGGGGGGGGGGGGTATATATGGTTGGGCCGCCCAACCACAACATGGGCCGCGAATGAAGCCGACGTGGGCCGCCACATGTAACCAGCACTCTTCTCACATAAATTCAAGAAGTGAATTCCATTTTATAACGGCGTCTGACATTTCCAGATTGTAACCATATTTGGAACCGTCACTAAACAAGAATATATTGATTCGGAAATTATTCCACATGTAAAATGTTTTACTTCGGATAATGTGTACTGCCAATATATATATCACCCGAGAAGCGGAAAAGCGGCGAGGAAAGACAGAATTTAAGTTTTTCAGGGCTCCCCATGTGAGTATAATGTGACATTCAGGGGGGGGGGGGGGGCACAGGCGGACTGACTGATCGGGAGACCGGGAAAATTCCGGACGTGGGCCGCCACATGTTTTGTTTAACGAGCCGAACTGGCTAATCGTAATTTTGTCATTAAATGAACTTGTCAGCAACATATAACACCACATAAATACCCCGCTAATCTCGAGATTTTAACGGTAACTCCCAGTTGTAAATCCGAAAAAAATCTCACCCACCCCTCCCGGACTCTCCCCCAATTGAAATTTACAACAAAATAGGAACGCTTCAGTTGATGCCAGTCTAGATGCTAGGATTCGCGATGTTTTTGTATATATAGTTTTCAAAATTTCTCAACCATGAACAGCCCGGTGTGTCATGTTCTCTTGCCCGTAGCCGTTTGCATTTGTCTGGAGTTAGACTGCTAGATGTTCGAATTTATGCAATTGTTCAGGTAAAAATATCTGAATGGTCTCATACCGGGAATATATAGAACCATGGTTTATGAATATATATAGGATGTTAGGCCACGGGTGGAAACGGAATTATTCAAGGGGGGGGGGGGGGGGTCCAAATGAAATTACGCAAAACATGTATTTGGTCTGATTCTGATTCAAGGGGGGGGGGGGGGGGGGGGTGTAGTTGGAATTTCCAAGGTGGACTGTGGACACACCCCGAACAGATGGGCCGGTATTATATTTATTTCCCGGGCCGGATTTTTGGCCCAGTCCGCCTCTGACAGTATACAATACAAGTTTCGTTGTTTGATAGTGTATCACGATACATTGAATTCACACTGAATCGTTACAGCCCTACAGCTAAAACAATAAGGTAGAGAAGGCTGTGGAGCCAATAAAGAATTTTGAATATGCAGTTCTAAATCTATGCCATAAACACACCTACCATTCGATTTGCTGCCTCTCTGGTTGGCAAGAATGCTCTCTGGCATTCAAGGTTGCTTATCTGGCTAAAGCGTTGTTTTTTTCCAGTAGGGTCCTATGTTTAAAGGTATGGTAAGCATTGGTGGATGATATTGCTGTTAAAATTGGCACATATTTTGAAACAGCCATAAACAGAAATAATATTATAGTATAGACAAACCTTGTTCTTATACCAATCATAAATATTGTGTTAATTGCATTTTATTGTCATGTAGTACTCTGTGTTATGTTAACAAACAACATGTTATGTAAACAAACAGTACATAAAGAGTATGCGATAAAAATACACCGGGAGACCCCCACTAAGTGAACTTTGGTTAGAAATGTCTCCAAGTTGTTTACTACATACCGGTATAGCGTTTGTTATTGCTCGCCTCTCAATATTTGGTGTTGAATGGGTCTCTGTGAATCACTTTCCTAAAAACATTGCCACTGTGTTGAATTTTATTTCTAAATTATAACAACGAGATTAAACTGGGATTCATGCCAAATAATGCATTTACCCTGTACTGTGGTTATGGCATGACCGCACATATGATCCTGACAGAATAAATACTATTTAAGATTGAAAAATAGGCATAAAAAAGCAAGTGGGTGTGAGTTTTTCACATCCACAATGCACATGGAAGCCCATTTCTCTTATGCAATTGACATATTTCATACCCTGAATGTACTGCCAGTCTATTATTCTCGATGCTGGGTAATAACTCAATTCTCCTACCAGTAGTTTTAAATCTTTATGAATTTTTGTTAAATATAAGGGGGGGGGGGGGGGGGGGTCTTGTGTGAGAATCTGAGAAAGCTTTTCTGTATCCTGGTTGAATATATACAGTTTTGGTCTTGTTTCATGCCAACAAATGTCAATAACACTGACTCAGTATAGAAATAATCGGTTACTCATACATTAAGTGGGCCTTTAACTAAAATTACATTGTTTCCTTATCGCAGAACAGAGAACAGTCCTTATCGGTGATGCTGTGATATCAACATTGGATACGTGTATTGGTAGTGAGATGTGTGAGGAGTTATGGACCCCTGACAACTCTCACAGCAAAATGTCACTGGATGGCGTGGAAATAATATCAAATGCAAGCGGAAGTCACCACATGCTGAGAAAAGCTGACCTCCGAATCAACAAAATAAAGTCTGCGATGCTTACGACTGGGGGTGTTTACTTGTACTCAAATCTAATTGGTTGTGATGGTGACAGATTATACTACGATGGCAACTCAGTTATTGTTATAAATGGTCAACTGGTAGCACAAGGGCCCCAGTTTTCGATGGAGGAAGTTATTGTAACCACTGCTACTGTCGACCTTGAAGACGTCAGAAGTATGCGTAATGCTTCCAGATCAAGAAACATATCAGCATCATTAGCAAAGTCGTATCCACGGATAACATGTGATTTTGCATTGACGCACAGGCACACTGAAATGATTGCCGTATCAAATGTAATTGAAAAGCTCTATCACACACCAGAAGAGGAAATCAGTCTTGGACCTGCTTGTTGGCTGTGGGACTATCTCCGTCGTAGTGGACAGGGTGGCTATTTCCTGCCGCTCAGTGGCGGTATAGACAGTTCCAGTGTTGCTTGCATTGTTGCTTCGATGTGCCATCTGTTATGTCGAAACTGTGCAGATGGTAATTTACAGGTTTTATCCGACGTGAAGAGAATTATTGGCGACCCAAATTACACACCTACTGATCCCAAAGAACTAGCCCAGAGAATATTCTTCACATGTTACATGGGAACAGAGAATAGCTCGGCGGATACAAAAGCGAGGGCTTCTAATTTAGCCCAACAAATCGGGAGTAATCATCTATCCATTACTATAGACATAGCTGTATCTGCTCTTATGACAATTTTCACCACAGCTGTCAACAGAATTCCTAAATTTAAAGCTCACGGTGGTGGAATGAGAGAGAACTTGGCACTTCAGAATATTCAAGCTCGGGTCAGGATGGTTCTGGCTTACATGTTTGCACAGCTCATACTCTGGGTACAAGGACGTTCTGGTGGTTTACTTGTTCTTGGTTCGGCTAATGTTGATGAAAGCCTTCGAGGATACATGACGAAATATGACTGCTCGAGTGCCGATGTTAACCCGATAGGAGGAATTTGCAAATCTGATCTGAGAAGCTTCATAAAATATTGTATGAGGAAATTTAATTTCACTGCATTAGAGGAAATTTATATAGCCCCGCCCACTGCTGAGTTGGAACCATTGTTGAATGGTGCGATAGCTCAGACTGATGAAGAAGACATGGGAATGACATATGATGAGCTGTCCATATATGGCAAACTGAGGAAGCAGTCGTACTGTGGCCCATACAGTATGTTCAGTAAACTGGTTCTCAAATGGAAGGACAGATTTACACCAACTGAGGTGAGATAACAGTATTGAGTACAAACCTCTAGAATTTATTGGTGAATTAACCCTTTGGATTCTCTCATTCAGTGATAAAAGTATACGTTGAAATGGTCTATTATTCATTTAGAGGAGTGTTCAGTTAATAAAAGCAGATAACAGACAGAAAAACAAATAATATAAGAGCAGAATAAGTAATATTCATTAGTGGGAAATGTTCAGATAATAAGTTCAACAAACGACCATAGTTGAACTTATTATCAGAACATTTCCTAAGGGAAACACTCATCAATGAGTATTTAATATAAACACCTCAAAAAAAGAAAGTCCCCCCCTGATATATTTGGTAATATTTTATGAGATATTGGATCGATCTTGACGAAACTTTACGCAAATATTTAGTGGTATCTGAGACACAACCTGTGCGAGGCACCATCCTGTGAGTTATGTTATGGCGACTGAGCCCGAATTGAATGGAAGAGGGGTGCTTTTCAAAAGTTACGAAACACTGACGCAGAGTGGGCAGTCACTCCATTGTTCCATTGTTCACACATGTTGTTAATGCCTCTAAATGTGGTCCAAAAGTGATACTGAGTCCACGATAACATGCGTGTCATCTTTGGGACACAATATGCCCACTTCATGCCCAGCCATTCAGTCTAACCACATTCCTTTGGAATGACACCTTTCAGAAGTTTCATGCCGTGAGCAAAACAGAGTTATTGAAATCAGTCTCTTTGAAGCCATTTTTCAGTAAACCATTGTTTCCCACCATGTAGGCCATTGCGGTACCAACATATAAGGATGTTCCAAGCCCGTGCGAGAAGTGGGGGACCAAGGCACAGCGAAATGACTATGATCACTCTACCTGTGTTTTTGCAACTTTTGAAAAGGGCCCCTCTTCCATTCAACTCAACCATAGCTCACATCACAGCACAGTGCTTAGCACACTTGATGTCTCTGGTACCACAAATCATTTGTTAAAAGTTCCATCAAAATCCATCAAATATCTCATAAAATATTACCGAATATATTAGGGGGGACTTTCTTTTTTTGAGGTGGTTAGAATGGGTTAAAAGTGGTATTGAATTATGTCCCTGGTGAAAACACTCACATTTAGACAGCTCTTAACTATGGCCCACATTTGAACTATTTTTGTTCACATTCTTAAACACAAAGCTCTCAGTTTGAACTGTCATTGACCTGCAAATGTCAAAATGACTGACAGCACAAATATGGACGAATTTACAAGATACTTTATCTTGTCATAATTATATTATCCAAATAGACCGCTTTTAACTATAAATTCTGAGCATGTGAGATATGAGTTCTAGTATTTCTAGTATCAATTGACAGTTCCAACATCAAAAAATGAAATAAAGCGGAATCATTTTGTTACAAATAAGACGTGTTCTGACACGCAACAGAAACCACAAATAAGACGTGTTTTTTAATTTGGGGCTCAGCATGGGATAATCAGCTACTCAGGGACTACAGTAATGTCCTAAATAATTGACTCCTTAAGACTCCTTAATGTCGATTATTTAGGGCATTACTGTATATTGTCACACATATTTTCTATAAAATTAACAAAGCATTCCAGAATTGTTCCGGTTCTTCTTTCTTGATACATTCAAGATACAATTTAAAAACCCATGATCTTCAGGGCCCTAGTTGTCAATCACAATGTGCTCCATTTAAATTTGTTCACTCAGCAGCAGGCAATGTTGGTGAACTAAAAGTTAGCAGTTCTGATCAATCACAATGCGACTGATATTCAATTTTAATTACAGCCTAGAAATGTACAAATATTGGCTGGTAATTAAGCAGACTTTCAGACAACATTGTGAAAACAATCATGATTATCTGAATTTTACAGAGGTAAAATAAATAGCTAACTTCTATTTTGCAGGTTGCTGATAAAGTGAAGCATTTCTTCCGCTGCTATTCAATAAATCGGCACAAAATGACAATAATAACTCCTTCATATTACGCTGAATCCTACAGTCCAGATGACAACAGATTCGACCACCGACAGTTTCTCTACAATGTAGTTTGGCCATGGCAGTTTCAGTGCATCGATGAGAAAGTCAAACTAATATCAACACTCGCTCTACCTGAGAAGGTTTATGGCTCAGAAGGTGGAACCAATCAAAACACCCCTTTGAAAGCACGTCCTGGCGAAAAGCGTGAAAACCCCAGCAGCTTAACTCAGGACAGTAAAGCTCCAAAAACAAATGTTGGAATCACAGTTTCTAGCAATAATTGCAGTTTGTTGTGCAGTGATGTTGATATGCATGATGATAGTGACGACGGACACCGACTTGTTCAAAATATAGTGAGCAATAAACTGAAGAAGGTGAATAATAGTGATGCAAACAGTACATTAACTGTACACCTCATATAAAACTAGTCTCAAACACAATAAGTTATAATACATGTAAGTTATCAATAAGGCTATAAAGAATACATTTCTGTATTCTCAGGCACCTGCATGTATTTGGTCACATTCCATGACTGGATTTTCCTGAAATTTTGCGAAAACCCTGTGCCAATGCATTCTCTTATATATGTGAGTCTCCCTGTGGAAGACTCTCATATATAAGAGAACGCACAGGCACATGATCTTTAATGCTGCACCAGCTCAGCTCCTGTCATGAAAGGGTAAAGAAAGCCTCATAAAGATATCTGCTTGTTTTAAGTTAGATGACAATATTCAAACTGCTGAATCCTTGAATTATCAACTATTTACATTTATAATTTAGATAGGTTGGATGATATACATGTAGTGGTGAATGGTTTAAAGATGGTATGTCTCTTCCCTAAACTTTCTGATTTGGGGGGGGGGGGGGGGGGGGGGGGTCGTCTACAATATTAATTTTGAGTCAGGCAGAAGATGCAACAGGAGCATATGTCACAAGGAAATATTTTTATTTTCCAATCATTTTCTATGAACCGTGCAGAAAATGTGGCTTTTTTTTTTATTAAAATCGATATTCGAAAACACTTTCAAGTAATATATTGCAACCTCAGATGTTTCTCTTGTGTTTTGGTTATAATATTCTAAACTTTCATTGAAAGGAGTATCATATAAATTTTGCTGTTATGGTTGTTGAAAGTGCTGCCGGGAAGAGATAGATCATCTTTAAGCAGGATAGACCCAACATGAAATTCAACATGAAGACGTTTATGTCAAAAGATAGTCTATAAATGTAAATGATTTGACTTCCATAATTATTGAAAATAAAAAAAACTCCTCCATCACATCAAATTTTCTCCATAGAATTGCCTGAAAATACAGATATTTATTTTAATGGTCTTACATGCAAGTCTCAAATTCAATACAATTGTTGGACCAAAGCTGCTGAGTTCATATGCTGATCACATATTATATAGAAGCACCCATTTTAGAAAATATTTGAATACTCAGTCTCATATCATCCATTTGAAATTCCACATACAGTAAAACATCTCCAAAACCTGACCCTCAAAAAACCAAATCGCTCTCCATACCAAAACAAAATGCCTGGTCCCGGATTCAAACAAGTTCAATCTCACCAACAATTACCTCTGTAATCTGGAACCTCTCCATTCCAAACACCAAATGCACAAACTCAGTGGATCAGCGTTTTCATACCATTGTCTAACTTACTGGCCGAATCAGTAAATTGTATTTTGTTTTGATAATGCTTTTAGGCTGTAAGTTAATAACAACAGGTGTCTGATTAGATATCACTGTTCAGCGAAAAATTAACAGTTAGATTATCATTACATCATTTACATAATTTATTAAACTATAGTTGGACAGAGTTTTCACAAATCTGTCAACTCATTATAAAATTCCAATTTCTATAAATAAAACGCCCATGGCCCATGTATACCAAAAATCAGCGAAACATTATACACGCGGAGCGCGAAATGAAAAATCCCATCACATATAGGCCTGGGTAAAGGCTATGTACCTGTGTAAGGCCTATGTGGATGTATCTACAAGCACTTTTTGATTATGACCACCCAACAGTAATGCCCTAAATAATCAACTCTTTAACCACAGCAGAATTATTGGTAATTTTTCAGGATTTAGTCGGAATATGGCTTGTGGCCATTCATCGGTGAGAGCTTTCCGATGAATGGCAACAAGCCATATTTCCGACTAAATCCTGAAAAATTACCCATAATTCTGCTGTGGTTAAGGAGTCGATTATTTAGGGCATTACTGTATATCCCTTGTGATAGCTTTATCACCAAATTATTTTCATGCAGAACGATTCAACTGTCCCATAGACTTCCCGTGAAGCCTTGAGATCCGAAAAGAAATTTAAGTTTGTGAAACGATCTGTAAACTTCGCCGGTGACAATCCATCATAGAAAGAGCTTAATATAAAAAATGGAATTGACAAATCATTGATCAGCGACATAATTAAAAACTGCGACAAGATCATCATAAAGTCAGTCTTTATATTTGTTTATATTTTTATCTATACAATTGCATCCTTAGTATCATATATATATTCATTATTGTGTTATTTATCAAAGTTACATCAATTACTATTACCTGCCATAACAAAGATATGAGGGGGTATATAGGATTGGAATCAGCTTGTCTGTCCGTCCGTCCATCTGTCTGAGCTTTTATTCCTACATTTTTCACTCAATTTTTTGAAAACTTGGCACAGATATTTCCCCTTTTTCGACTTTGTATTTGCTACGTATGCATCATTTTGTCCAAGCTTGTATTCCTAATTTTTCTGTCAATTATTTTGAATCTTGGGTCAGTTATTTGATGTTCTTACATTGTGAATCGTGAGCATGAAGTCTACACCAACCATTGTTAGTCGTATTGTTAATGACACTATCTGTGATTAGCGCTTGACTTTATTAAAAATCAACATGCAAATTTTTTTCATTTGGAATTTTTTTTTTCTTAAATGTGTTTATTTTTCAAAGTGAACACAAATATAATTGGATATAGAGCAATGTACTTAACCATATTTCCTCAATGTTATAGAGGATTCTGTTTTTTAATGATCGTAGAGCATCAAAATCAAACTAATTTTACATTTCTTAATCTTCTATTTTTGCGTAAGCTTTGCCATCACCACACAAACTTCACATCTAGTCATGAAAGTGTGTTTGTTTCTGGGCCAATGTCCCTGAATGTTGTTAAAGATACCATGACCAATTTAAAACCCCTAAATTACTATTTCTTTAGATTTGGGGGTGAACAATATTTGATTTGAGTTGAGGAACCCACTCTTCAAAGTTCAGAGCTATTAGATTTTGATTTTTGAAATCTATTTTTATCCTCTGCCCGAAAAACTTTTGGCGGTGGATATAGGAATGGGTTCCGTCCATCTAGCTGTCTTAACGTCTATCCTGATGGGGGTTATTTTGAACAAATATCAACGGATTTAAAATATTTTTGGTATATGAGATCACAAGGGGAGTATCTGAAACAAGTTCTCAAACTAGGCCAGGCTGTACATTTTCACCTGAGTTACGACCCTTTGATTGTAATTTTTTGGCATTCAGCACCCACGAAAAGTTGTCTGGGGTTTATTTAAAAACAATTATCAACTGATTTAAAAGATTTTTGGTATGTGAGTTCACAAGAGGAGTTGCTGAAACAAGTTCGCAAAATAGGCCCGGCCGTACATTTTTACCTGTTATGACCTTTTGATGTAAATATTTGGCATTGCAATGTAAATTTTAAGCATGAACTAAAACAAATATTAACCAATCTCAAACAAATATTAACTGATTTCAATTATTTGTTAGCATATTTTGAAAATGCCCATTCCCAACTTTTCCCACCAATCTTGAATTGTTGTCAGTCTAGACTAGCCTCAAATTAAATATTGTTCACCCACCGAAGCCGAATAGATAGTAATTTAGCGGTTTTAAATCGGACAGGGGATCTTTAATATAATGCTCAACATATGGAACGTGTCAACTTGAAGAACTTTGATAAATATTTCACTGTGAAGTTGTGCTTATTGATATACTGAAAACAGAATGTCTGGACAAGGAGTTTAGTTAACCCTTTTTATACTAAATACTCATTAACGAGTAGTTCCCATTGGAAATGTTCAGATAAAAGTTCAACAAATGACCATATATAGGTCATTTGTTGAAATTATTATGTGAACATTTCTCACCAATGAATAGAATAATTCTACTCTTGCATTATCTATTTTTCTGTCTGTCGTCTGCTTTTATTACCTGAACTCCCTCCAAATGAATGATAGACTATTCCTATGTATAGTGTTGTATATCTGAATGGGAGAATTTATTTAGTATAGAAAGAGTGGTCTATTAAAGGTTATCCATAATGAATAATTAGAATTGTCAGTGCGTATGCTGCCATGTATGTTTTTGTTCATATTTTTATCCACATTGCAAATAGCAGAAGAATTTTTTACTCATTGTGTTTTTAGTGAAAAAAAAAATGAAGCAAAGTTAATTGGTGTTATTGAACAAATTTTCTCAATTATTTAGGCAATGTGAAATTGTGAGTGCTGATTCATGGACTGGGACGAATTGCATTTTGATGAAAGGGAGACCGCTCTATTCATTCATCACAGCTGGTTTTCATTGTATGAATTTTTCACTTGGTGATGTTTTTAACTAACTGCGATTTTGTTATCATTTGGAAATTTTGTCTGTGTTACCTTGGTGCTAAAAATTTGGACAAGGAAAATAACTCTGTTTCTATATCTGGCACAAAAATTGGCAGCTAATAGACCATTCCTGAGATACAATAATTCACTGCCTTTTATTACCTCCCTTCTAGCCGGCCACTAGGGCACACTGTTAATTGGATTGTTCAAGAGAATGGGACCTATCAAATGGTGTCTAAACACCAAATCAAACTCCAGGACCCATACACGATCAACATACAGGCAGAGAAAGGTTGCAGATGAAAACAACATGAAACCAATTAAATGTTTTCATTCTATCATTTTGCCGAAGAACCATGTTCATAAACATAAATGCATGTGGCATAATGATTTTAATGCGAACACAACCTAGAACGGAATTTTTCCCTAACTGTTTTCAGAATTTTGTATTATCTTTATGTGTTTTTTTCCTGTTTCAATCGATTCAAAGAGTATATAGTTAATCATTTCGAGACAATATTTGCTGTTATTCAGAGCGAGTGCTGACATATTTAGCTTTTTTTAAATGTCAGTGAGTAAACTGATTCTCATTTGTCAAGAATTTTCTCAAGAATAACTCATGATGAACAATTTATGCCAATAATATAACTGAATAGAAATGTTTTTGTTTTTAATGTAACATATATAGGCTACCGGTACACGCATATGTGCCTCGATAGACAACTACATGATTATTTGCAAGATAAACAGGGAATTATTGTTCTCGATTGTTCACAAAAATAAGTCCATATCCATAAATCATGGTCTAAAGTGTTTTTTCGTTGGGGCCCTTATTATGCGTATTTGCAATAAATTTGGGAGAATCAGCATTTTAGCAGCTACATGTATTTATTTTCACATATGTTAATGACATTTTCGCTGGCGATTTGTTTACAAAAAGAACCCTACCTTTAATACTGTCACATGATGCCTGCACATGATGCCTGTTTCTTACCTCCAACACAGAAGAGCTTTATTGTAACTCAGCAATGGTCTATTGACATCAAAGCTACACACATGACCGCTAATATGTTAAAGGCACGGGCGGTGTTCGTTGCAGAAATATTCATATTTGTTCAAATCGCCATCAATGGAAGAAATATTAAAATATATATAAAGTTTTGTTCATATGCCAAACATAATCAGCACGTAAATAGTATATTGTCGTCAAGATGTACGATGGTGTACGTAAGAACCTTCTTCTCGTGTTACAGAAGTTTTGCTTCTGTTTACATAACACAGCGCAATTCTTTTGGTTAATCACACACAAATGATATAAATGCTCTTTATTATTTCCATATCAGGAAAACAGTTACAAATAACGCTCTTTATGTTTACCATATCCGGATCTAAACAAAAGCCAGGCTCTGTAACGTTTTTTGCTTTTGTTTACATAACAAAGGAAAAACATTTGACAATAACATTCTGTTTATGCCATATTTCTGATTGGTATAAGAACAAGGTCTGTCTATATTTTAGTATTCTTTCGGTTTATGGCGGTTTTTGACGGAGCTGAATATTTTAACAGAATACCCACCACCAACGCCGCCCGTATCTTTAATCTTCAAGAATTGGTTGTGAGACTATTCTGCTGATAGCAGGAAAATGGCTTGAAGAATAAATCACTTGATATACTTATTTGTGGTGTTTATTCAGTGGGAGGGACGTTCAGGAAATATGAGCAGATTACAAACAGACGATACAAGTGTAGACAATTCCTAATCATTGGAGACAATGCACTGTAAACATACATGTTATTGAATGATAAGGTATAGCATATCAGTTTGTTTGTGTAGTATAATTTACTGTGATCACTTTAGGAGTGGATGGTTGTTATACCCTGTAAACCTTGTTGGACTACGGTATTTATCTCTGGAGTTCAAACCATTGGTATTTTTATATATTATTTACACCATTTATCACATTCCATAGTGCCCACCTGTGATTAGCCAATCATGCCTTATATAGCAATACTGGTGATTGTGTATTTGTATACTTTACTTTATGTGTTCTGATGTGCGGCATTGTTCCTGTAATTTTTTTTATTTTTGAATATGCGAATGATAATTTTCGTGAGTTTTAATGTTACACTGATAAGTTTCACGTAAATGAACAGCACTGAATTATATAATTTGATGTCTGTCACATTTACACTTAGAAGATCTCTAATGAGTCGCAATTCAATACGAAATGTATTGACCGAGTGTACTAAATTTTATTTTAGCCGAGCTTCACCGAGCTCAAATCAAATTTAGTGGATGAGGTTAATTTAGTATAGAATTATGACAAATTTGATATCCTTTTTATCACATAATCACACTTTAGCAAGGAAAAACGATCTTGAAATGGCTGGTGTTAAGAAAAAAATATTGATTTCCTTGTCACAACCGAAGAGGAAGTAAAGACACCCTTTAAAACAGAATATAGTTCAATTTTAAATGTGTCTTTTTCATGTTGACAAAATTGTTCAACCACCCTCATCTCCCATGTTTATCTCACATTCAAAACTAAATAACCAAACAAAAATTTAATATTATAATTATATTCTAAATAAGATAATAACATTGATCGATATCATTGCGCTAAGCTCTTACATTGCTGCACGTGCCGTGATACACGTGTGCCTTACCATAAAATATGAGGCCGGATTTAGGGACTAATTATGTGATACATGTACATTGAAATATGACATAGTTGCACACTTTATATCAGTTAAATTATGGGAGTAATATAGCATTCATATAAAGGAGGTTTCCACACATTGATTAGTGGGAGGAGCTTACAGTTGCTTGGAGACAAGGCATCTGCTGAAATAGTTTAATAAGTTTGCATTGCCCATATATATATGCTATAATACATCCGAGAACATACATTATTTTCGTCATTAATTCTGATTAAGTGTGAAAAATATGACTAGTGTACCGCAAAATGAAAAATACTGTTATAATCATCAATGAATTTCCAACATCATTGCTCAAAACAGTTGTTTGAACATAGGCTATTTCACACTGAAAGTATGGGCCGATATCAATCTTGGGGTAAACAAAGAGTTCTCAATGCAGCAAGTAATGCGACTCAGTCGCTGATAGAATATATCTGCTAATAATGATTGATTGACAGCTGTGGAAAGCTCCATTGAATGATAACTTGAACTTCAAGTCTTGAAGTTTGGATATTGAAAAAAAATACCCTAAAGCGGTTAGATGATTTTACCTGGAAAAATAAATTGATGAAATTACTTTCATATCTTTTTCAATGTTTTAGCAAAGTCATGGACATGCAATGTGCATCATAAGTTTCCCCAAATAATTGACATGTAGTGGACATGTTGAACGTTCACTAGTCACGTTGTCATTGATGAAGGCCCTTGTTGCCTCTAGAGACACTCACGCAATTGATTGGTAATCCTGCCTATTTTCATAAGATTTTACCAGTTTAACCCTTTACCCAACAGAAGGGCCCTGTGCCAATGCATTCTCTTATATATGCGAGTCGACCATAGGTCGCCTCGCATATATAAGAGAATGCATCGGCTTAACACATTAAAAATTATAAAATTGTTAAAGAACGTAAGAAAAAATGGTAAAAAGTGTTAAAAAAAGATTTTTTTTAGGCCAATGCATTCTCTTATATATGCGAGGCGACCTATGGTCGACTCGCATATATAAGAGAATGCATTGGCACAGGGTATAACTGTAACTATCACAATGTGGTCAAGGAGCCGGTTCCAATGATATCCATATGTGTATGGTTCTATTGAGACAGACCGAAGATATTTTAGGCTGTTGAAGCTTTATTTGGCCGGTTTTGGCCGGTTTGTTGGGTAAAGGGTTAATGTCATCAAATAATTGACTTAGTTTATAAACTGTTGAGTTTTGTTTGACTTTTCATATTTTTTTTGGCCTGATGCCACCTGAACATACCTTGTTAGCTAGTTTTGTTGCATTGTTTTGTTTTTTCTTTTGAGTTAAGATTTGATACAGAGTTTGTAGTAATAATAAAACAATTCCCATCACAAAACATTTCTTGTTTAGTATCCTCTTGGGGTTATTTGCTTTTCATTTATTTGCACTGGTTGTATCAATTCAATTTAACAGAACAGTTCAGCCCCCCATACTTATACATGTCCCAATATGGATACAAGTTATTGGCATCATTATTTCAAATTTCAAGCTGTCACAGCCAAGCCTTGAAATAGGGTGTCTGTCATTTGCAGAATGAGGCCCCCAGAGGGTGAATTTAGTGATGTTACCCCGCATAGTGGGCTAGCATCACCAAATTCACCCTCTGGGAACCTCATTCTGCTGAGATGTAAGCAGAATGAGATCCCCAGAGGGTTAATTTGGTGATGCTAGCCCACTATGCGGGATAGCATCACTAAATTCACCCTCTGTGGACCTCATTCTGCAAATGACAGACACACTATTTCAAGGCTTGGTCACAGCTAAATACAGATTACTGCTAAAAAACATCCTCATAAAAACATCTCGGTCTGATGAAATGATGCTGAGTTAGACGACATAGGGACTGTTAGTAGTTTTGTATATGATTTTGTATATTGCATTATATACGATTTTGATACTGATGTCTTGATGGAAGATGAGTTGGAAACCCAAACCTGCCTCCATCCCCCCAACACCGATATAATTATATTGTGTCCAGAATTGCAACGTCACTGCCATTATCAACAGGTTGCATGCACCACGGTTGCTGGGAAACACCCATGGTCACAAACTGAAATATGGGCAGGTTGGAAACCAGAACGGAAAATGTGAACAACGTAAATGAACCCTCTTCTGAAAGCCCGCCTGATGACAAACCTGCATACCAAATTTCATCGAGATCTGATAACCCATGGTTGAGATACATGAGCGAACGACGGACAGACACATGTAATCCAGTATACCCCCCCCCCCCCCCCCCATACAGTAATGCCCTTAATAATAGAGTCCTTGACCACAGCAGAATTATGGGTAATTTTTCAGGATTTAGTCGAAAATATGGCTTGTTGCCATTCACCGGAAAGCTCTCACAGAGCTTTCCGATGAATTGCAATAAGCCATATTTTCGACTAAATCCTGAAAAATTACCCATAATTCTGCTGTGGTGAAGGAGTCGATTATTTAGGGCATTACTGTATATATATAATTACCTATACTCCTGAACTATCCTTTGTACGGTAAAAAAGTATGGAAAATGTTTTCAATTATTGGAATGATTGGGTTACTCCTTTTTGCTGCACTCATGACATGAAAAAATCTTAGCCGAATGATGTGGACAAGTACATGTAGACATAATAGGCCATCATACTGTACAACAATTGGTTGTCACTTAATTAGCCAAAAAGCAAACCACTGTTCGCTATATATAAATATGAAGTTTGATGACACCCTTGACCACTGATGCAGATATTCTTGGAGGAAGTGACATGGCTATAGCAGGATTTTTCGGTATGTGGGCAATTAGACTGGGGATAAACATGATGTGTGCTGTGATTTTGGGATGTTTATCAGTGGGTTTCCAATGAAAAATACCTGTTTTCCCGGTTAAAACTGCATTTTCCATTGTAAAACCAACCGATAAACATCCCAAAATCACACTACACAGTATGTTTATCCCCCAAATAACATGGCATGAAAAGTCTCCGCTAACCCATATTCTAATGCACCAGCTGCCAATATACTGCTTGAAACATCAATGATTTGCGGGGGTCAATTATCGATAAACTGCTGCAAATTTAAGTAGTCCCGATCAACCAACTTTCAATATTCTTATGCGTTTGACAGCAGCTTACTTCCGTTACTTGTTTGCTGTATAAACAAAACAATGGTGTCGATGATAAAGTAAGTTTGACAGCCAGTATATTCACCATGTACCTTTCCGAACACACAGCTATCCCCTAAATATCATTGTCTCGATGTCATCAGGTTCCCAGGTTTGTTCCGGTATGGGAACCAAACAAAGAACCAAACTAACATGTTTTGGTTCTTCACGATGAACAAAAATAAAGAAGCAACACAAAGTACACAATAGACATTCTGGTTCCATGCACATGGTACCAAACTTATTTCTAATTTTTGTCCTGAGGGAAGAATGTGATGGTTCACTATCTGGTTCCCCTACAAGGAAACAATGATGAGTGCTTGTGGAAACAATATCCCATGACACTATGTAGGTTATAAGCACATTTGAGGTGTCTTTGTTTCTGAATGTTCTATTTATAGGTTCGTAAATACGTTATAACAAATTTAAATTTATATCGCAAGATGTTGCTTCATCGAATAGACCCTGAATATCTTCCCCCTGAAGATCGGAAGATCTTCTGATGTCTGAAGGAAATATCAAGTTTAATCAGTTAAATTAATAAAGTTATTGTTCCATACTTCCCACCCAATTTGTGATATGAGCAATAGAGTCGCCCCCACCAGCCATCAACTGACTCAAAACAGTCTACAGGCATGTGTGCATTGGCATTGCAAAGGAATCCCACTTGATTTAGTCTTCCCCATAACAAAATGCCAAAACAAGTAGACATTGTTAATTTTTTACTAGAACATTTACGCTAGGCCATGTTATCACATACCTTGAAGTCGGTGGGTTCTTTGAAGAACCAAACTGTTTGGTTCTATGTTGGTATTTGGTATTACTGCTAAAAAACATCCTCATAAAAATATCTCGGTCTGATAAAATGATGCTTCGTTAGACCACATATTGACTGTCAGTAGAGTTTCTATATGATTTTGTATATTTTGCATATGTGTACGATTTTGATACTGAGATCTTGATGGAAGTTAAGATGGAAACCCAAACCCGCCCCCCATCCCCCAACACAGATATAATTATATTGTGTCCAGAATTTCAAGGTCACTGCCATTATCAACAAGGGTTGCACCACATGTGCTGGGATACCTACATGGTGACAAATTGAAATATGGGTAGGTTAGAAACCAGAACTGAAAATGTGAACGTCGATGAACCCTCTTCTGAAAGCCCTACTGATGCCAATCCTGCATACCAAATTTTATTGAGATCCGATAACCCATGGTTGAGATACATGAGTGGACGGACAGACAGACACATGTAATCCAGTATCCATCCTCTCCCCATCTTTTGGGTGGGGGGTAATTATCGATACTACTCAACTATCCTTTTTGTATGGTATACAGTAATGCCCTAAGTAATCGACTCTTTAACTACAGCAGAATTATGGGTATCTTTTCAGGATTTAGTCGGAAATATGGCTTGTTGCCATTCATCGGAAAGCTTCTGATGTAGTTAAAGAGCCGGTTACTTAGGGCATTACTGTATATAGTATGGAAAATGTTTTCAATTATTGGAAAGATTGGGTAACTCCTTTTTCTCTGGGGAACCAAATTTGGAGTTGTTTTCTTGGGAGTATATGAAAAAAATTCTTGACACGAATCAAGAGATTGTGTGAAATGCACATACTATGAGTAAACAATTTTTCAAGTTCGCGATCAAATTAAAACTGGCTGGGTCAGGTCGCCAATGCATTCTCAATGACTCGGCTGCTTCGCTGAGGAAATAACCTCTTCCATGAATAGAAACCATATCGGCCGGTCTATTTAAATCATATGATTGACATGTGCATAGTACTGGTAAGTGCGTCTGTTGGCTGGGAGACTCGTCTGTTAAATTAATTATTGCTATTTATCAATACAACTGTATGTATCACTATTTAATGCATGGTCAAGTCTGGTGCTGGTATACAGTGAATACATTCGGCTCCATTCACATCTATGCATCAAGGTCATCACCTTATTATCAGGGCCATATATTGTGGCAGTGAATGAATATGGTTTCTATTTATGAAAGAGGTTATTTCCCCAGCGAAGTGGAAATGGCTGAGTCGTTGAGAATGGTCGCCGATGAAAAACAATTTGTAAGTGATAAAAATCTGGAAAAATATATTAGTTACATGTAGAAACTAATAGTTGTGCATATTTATTTCTATTTGATGTGGCAATTTCCCCATCTTTATCAGAATTTTTACCGGTAAGAGCGATGCCAATTGAAGGGCCAGTGCATTAAATTGGTTTTTCAAGCCATGAATTGGCCGAGAGATTTCTATGGCTGCACATGTTGTTGATAATTACAAGGCATGTGTGTGTGTCGCCCATTAACTAAATTTGCCACAGTATATTCGCCTTGTTACCTTTCATATCAAATCACACTACTCCCGCCATGAATTTCCATTTATTACGACAGCTCAAACCGATGGTGGGAATATTAGCACTACAGACTGTTGGTGGGGAAAGGTTCATAACCTGGACTGATAATTAATATAAAAACAAGCTTTTGTCAATTCTTATAAATATTTTATTTATGCTACATGACTTCTCTACATCTGACATCACATGATCTGATGATGAGATAACTCTTGATACAAATGTGTGAGAAATGTGACATGATTGATGCAACAATGAACAAATTGGAATATGAAATGATAATGCATATTTTCATGTTCTTGGAAGATATAGAACTTACTACAGTAGATGGGATGTTGCATAACTCATTACTGCAGAGGTTTTGCAAAACTCATGGATAGAGTTATGACTATGATTAGGGTGGTACGTCATCAAATTATGCGCATGTTCTAACTGTAGCCATCATGTCCTAATCATGATAATGGATAGGGTATAAATTTCTTCGGTTTGCATAAAAACAAATTAATTTAAAGACAGACATTCAAGTCAATTAGTTTGTTGCATCATGCAGCCATCACTTATCAAGTGTAGGACAACTAGTCTCAATTGAATAGAAGATTATTGTATGCATTGTGCATGATCTGGAAAATCGTGCAAAGTGAAAAGCTCACTGTAAACGATTACGGCAGCCATGCATGTGCAGTTCAATATTCCTACTCGTCATCATTGATATGAAACAAATTGGTCCTATACAAATTTTACGACGACCAATAGCTAAACGTAGTTGTAACTCTAACAGTGAGTTCAAGCCTTGAAATAGGGTGTCTGTCATTTGCAGAATGAGGTCCCCAGAGGGTGAATTTAGTGATGCTACCCCGCATAGCGGGCTAGCATCACCAAATTCACCCTCTGGGAACCTCATTCTGCTGAGATGTAAGCAGAATGAGGTCCCCAGAGGGTGAATTTGGTGATGCTAGCCCGCTATGCAGGGTAGCATCACTAAATTCACCCTCTGGGGACCTCATTCTGCAAATGACAGACACACTATTTCAAGGCTTGAGTGAGTTTGCAAACTATCTACTTATTTCTTGGTCAAATGCATCCTTTTGACTCAAAATTTCTTACAGTGAACATTTCTTTTCACAAATGTTTTTAAACACATCTGCATCCATTTAAGTTCATTGTCCAAATGTGGGACAGGGGGGGGGGTCAATGCTCAATTAGCAGAACTTTCGGCTCTGGGCCTTCTTGCGTGCTTAAACCCTTGCATGACTGAAGTTTTGTGAAAACCTTGTACCAATGCATTCTCTTATATATGCGAGCCTCCCATATGGAGACTCAAATATATAAGAGAATACATTGGCCTAACAATATTTATCTTGGCCTTGTAAGCTAGTGCATTCTCTTATATATTTGAGGCTCCATATGGGAATCTCACATATATAATAGAGAATGCACAGGCACATATTTAATGCTGCACCAGCTCAGCTCCCGTCATGAAAGGGTTAATTCAATACAGTTACATTATCTTAAAACACAAGAAAACATTTCGGTAAATAGTTATTT
The DNA here is from genome assembly GCA_032622095.1 of Siphonodentalium dalli. NCBI lineage: Eukaryota > Metazoa > Mollusca > Scaphopoda > Gadilida > Siphonodentaliidae > Siphonodentalium > Siphonodentalium dalli. The sequence continues at coordinate 195,003,365 of CP136064.1, forward strand.
TACCAGTACGTTTTCAATTGTCTTGAATTGAGCACTGAAGAAAGTACATGTAAAGGGCTGAAGGCTATGCTAAAAGAGCATTGTTAGTATTATACAGTAATGCCCCTAAATAATCAACTCCTTAAGCACAGCAGAATTATTGGAAATTTTTCAGGATTTAGTCGGAGATATGGCTTACTGCCATACATAGGAAAGCTCTAGCTGAGAGCTTTCCGATGAATGTAACAAGCCATATTTCCGACTGAATCCTGAAAAATTACCCATAATTCTGCTGTGGTTAAGGAGTCAATTATTTAGGGCATTACTGTTAACATCTGCTTCCATTCAAATAACGGTAAAAGTTATGAGAGATATTTAACTACAAATTACTCTGGAACTGAAAATGCTCTGAGGTTTTGCATATATTGCCCTCCATCAGGCCTCAAAATATGGTGCTGAATATTTGCAGAATGAGGTCCCCAGAGGGAGAACTTAGTGATGCTACCCTGCACAGCGGGCTAACATCACAAAATTCACCCTCTGGGGACCTCACTCTATTTAAGCCTCATCTTCTCTGGAAAGTATCTTTATTATCAAATTAACCAAGTTTCTGGTTTCTTTAGAAACTCGTTTTTTCTGCATTTCGTTAGTTTCTCTATATCCTCAAATTGGCAGACGACACAATGTATAATCATGGTGCCCAAAGGGTGCACATCACCATCTGGGAACTTAAATCTGCGTCTAAGTCTCCCATAGCAGATGAAGCCTAAGCACCCGAGGGTGAATTTAGTGATGCTCGCCCGCTGTGCAGGGTAGCATCACTATATTCACCCTCTGGAGACCTCATTCTGCAAATGTCCAGCAATTTTAAGGCCTGGTTGCAAAAATGTGAAAAATTCCTGGCATTATTAACAAAACAATGGTTTTTCAAAATAATGTACCTCTTGGTGATATAAATGACCGTTTAAAACAAATATGACAACTTCTTCACAATATGATTTGTTGTGGGTTTAAATTTACACTATCAGGTTTAGTAGAGTATGAAGCCCTAACATTTTGTGTCAGCAGTTCAAACACACATCATTGAATTGAAGATACCATGGCCCCATCTCTATAATGAATTAATTGGCGAAATACAGCAGGGATCAGCCTCGAGAATTCAAATTGGGAGAAGTCACTTCTCCCTATTAGATTATTTGTGAGAAATGGGCTGTTGTCATGGAGAAGTCATAAATGCTGAAATTTTATTTCCTCTCTAATATCACCTTTGTGTGATCCAATACAGATTATGCAATACAAGAGCCCATTCATAATAGCATTATAATGAGTAAGTACACAATTATCATCAGTGAATACCCTTCAAATATATTGTTCTGAAAAATGTATACTGGTATATAAGAAAGGTCTCTAGGACAAAAATAGGGAGAAATGGCCCATTTTAGAAGAAGATATCTCCCAAGTCGCCCTCTAAGGCTGGTCCCCTGCAATACAGTCAAGGATTGTAATTGTATTTAAAGATAGAGTATCTCTTCGCTAAATTTATATAATGCAGTTAAAATTTCTTCATAGATTGCACTGTATAAAATGATGGTTATTTGAAAATGCTAATTTTGTGCAATGGCTATCTTTTTTTTAGCCTGGTTTGTAAACTTGAAACGTCAAGATGACTCAATAATTTTTCTTAGTAAAGTTTAAGTTTTTGTTTATAGATTAGTTTGATGTAAACTGTTATCAGGAAAAGACACTTTATCTTCAATATAGTTGGTAAAAATATGAGTAGAGAAATTGGTCATTCATGAGAACCATGATGGTTGAATCATAGTATAGTAATTCCCTAAATAATCAACTCCTTAACCACAGAAGAATTATGGGTAATTTTTAAGGATTTAGTCGGAAATATGGCGTGTTGCCATTCATCGGAAAGTTCTCGGTGAGAGCTTTCCGATGAATGGCAACAAGCCATATTTCCGACTAAATCCTGAAAAGTTACCCATAATTCTGCTGTTGTTAAGGAGTCGATTATTTAGGGCAGTACTGTTTCTGTGCTATTTAATTAAATAACTATGGCGATATACTGATGATTCTAATAAAATATGGACAAATTTCTGACATGATCTTTGAGGGCTTCATGCTTTCCTCTTTAGACCTAACCGTAAGTTTGCAAAAGCTCTATAACTAAAGGCTTCCATCTGGTTAACTTATTAAATATATCCACACCCTGTTACTAGCATACCAGTCATCGCATCCACACGTTAAAAAAATTTAATAACTTTTTGTTTTCCAAACTGAAGCCTCCTGTAGAATTACACTGATGTAACCACCTTTTGCCAAATAGAATCTTGGAAATGCATATGAACAATTTGATATCAAAATGACTGCATATTGTAAGAGGCTAAATGTAGTAAACAGGAAACAAAATCAATTCACCAGGTCATACATGAAACTATGCCGAACTGAGCCACCAGGCCGATTTATCCAGTAATGTTTACTCAAGTTTAGAAATAATGTTATTAAAATTAAAATAAACCTCTTGCTGTCTTCAAATACATGAATGTTGCAACATAAGCTGGCATGGTCACTGAGTACATAAATGGTTCAACATAAGCTAACATGGTCATTGAATGCATGGATGGTTCAACATAAGCTGGCATGGTCACAGAGTACATAAATGGTTCAACATTTCACATGGTCATTGAATGCATGGTTCAACATAAACGGACTGGTCGCTTAATGTAAAAAAAATTATGAGAGGCCAAATTCACATTTATCTGCTAATTATGCTTAAGTGTAATTGGGATTTCTATTATTCTTTACCTTGGATAAAATGGTATAATCTAAAATTGTATCACTGTAGGCAGTGCCTGATCTACATGGCCCTGAATTATTAATTTGAATCAATGACAGATATGTCAAAGGTTCCACCCATTTCGACCAGAGGGGAATTTTGAGAGAGGGTATCTGAATTATGCTTAACCCTTTGGAGAGTATCTGTAAGGTCATATACATGACGTCATGAGTAAATTTAACGTCAATGTCATAGCAATAATTATCAACAAGTTCGGGTCAAAAGGGTCCAATAATTTTTTTTAATTTATGTGCATTTTTTGTTAATGTGTGTTATTATAATCGATTGCACTTATACATTTGGGACATTATATTAATCAAAATAACTCCTATACAAATCATTTATAAATCAGATAATTTATTGAAGTTATGTCTACATATGTCCTGAAACGACATATATGTCGTTCTACTCCTCAACCGATAGATGACATATATGTCGTTCTCCTCGCCAAAGTGTTAAGTGCAATAGTAATGGAAAATCTTGATCATGCTTAATTAGTTATGCTAAGAGTAATCAAATTACCTTTAAGCATAATAGCTAATAAACGTGAATTTGGCCTCCCATAGTTTTCAACAAGAAAGAGTGTCCAATGTGTATTGTTATATTCAGAACTTCTGACTACAGTTACTCTAACAGGTCATTCTCCCTGTATCATTGTTGTTGCTTCATAAAATGAATGTGTCAAATGTTTCCAACCAGACGATCGGCTTCATGTCATATGTAATGAAAATGACGTCAAATGTAGCTATTAGCTTCATTCAACATGTTTCCTTATGTTCATTTCATGGTTTTGATATTACATGGAACGGATGCAAAAAATATCTCATGTGGTTGGAAAATGAAGATGGCTAGAAAATGGAGCACAAACTACAAATAATCCGAATGATCGAACATCGATCCGACAACATATGACCCAGTCGATTAAGACTAAAATTGGGAGAAAGTAAGATGGTCTACAAATTCACACAAAAGCCTGAAAAAACACCGAAAACATTTGTAAAACATTTTACATGTAAATGGGTTCTTAAATAATCTTTTGTACATTAAACTGTGCATTTCTGTACAATGGTGCAAATAGCTTAAACTGTGCAAAATTTACAGATGTGTCTAATATTTACAATAATTTACAGAAAATAAACAAATATATAGACATGACTTAAATTTCATATTTCAGTGGACCCAGCATTTATAACATTAATTTCATCTCAAGTGTGAAGGGATCAGAACACAATCAAAATAGTAATATAAGTTTCTCCGTTCAAATTGCATTTCTATGTTTGCTTTCTCAGCCTTAGCAGCAGTGTACATGAAATTATCACTTTGTGCCATAACTCATTAGAATATATACACACTCTCTATTCAAATATTGTCAGTAACTACAGACATTCTGAAATTGATAGGTCTGAATAAAGTTATTGAATTTCTCTCATTGGCACTAGTTTAGCTTGGTATTACATTGGAAAGATTTTAATGCCCATATTATCAGGTCTGGCACATCATGGTTTCAACTTTTACAGTTAAATATAACTTTTACAGTTAAATATAACTATTATAGATGAATATGACTATTTTGACTCAACCCTTCCATGTCTGGAGCTTCCTGAAATTTTGCGAAACCATAATTCTCTTATATATGCACATCTCCCATAAGGAGCCTCGCATATATAAGAGAATACATTGGCCTAACAATATTTACTTTGATCTTGTAAGCCAGTGCATTCTCTTATACACAATGATCATTAATGCTGCACGACCAGTTGAATCCAGGATGTGCCAGACTGATTATGGCTAAAACAATTATTTCTTATAGATTTCCAAGATTGTATTATTTAAAGGAATAGGCCTGGTTTGATTAGAGGAAACCGATAAAAAAAAAAATTCACACACCTTATGACTAAATTCTGATTCTCCAAATATTTGATTGAGGGAGCATGCCATAGTTGAGACAAGAAAATGCATTGACACCAAACTTTATTTTCAGAATCAAATAAAATGCATAATGGTAAGCCTGAATGTACTTATCGTCTCAAAAACTATGACTGGAATGTTGTCTTAGTGGAAGGGATTTTCCTATGGCCACTATAAAAATACTGAGGGTAAGTATGCAAGGCCACTTTCAGATTTCTTATTTCACTCTCTAGTTTAGAGTGATAATAATTTTCTGACAAAGACAGACGATCCCTGACATTTTATATAACTTCTATATACAACTTGACTTTTATAAAGCACTATAAATATTTTGTTTTTAACACATGTACAAAATTTCAATGCTTGCAAATGGGAGATACAACTCCGGATAACAATATGAACACAATTTTTTTTTGCAAAAACCGGGAATGAGACATTAGGGATAGAAAGAAAGCACTTTTTTAAGCCATGTAAAAAGTGTGTTATCAGGTTGCAACAGTATCTATATCGTTCTAGAGAATATCAATATGCAGTTTTTGATTTTCATGACATTTCAACATTTTCCTGTTAATTAGTCTGTTACCTGGAACATATTTTTAGAATCCAGTTTATATTTCTGAAATTGTCTGGCAATATGATACCACTGAATAAATTTCAACAACAAAATAAACAATGGCGATGCTTAGGCCAAAATAAAAAAAATTGCTTTATTGCATCCCCTCCTGACCATATTTTTAGTACCCTCCTCAATTTTCTTTAATTTGGATATCTTTTATGAAAATTATTTTCTCATGCCGTAACCATCAAATTACATTTCAATGACCCAGTAATCAGTCTATTTTGATTAAATTAGACAATCTAAATCACCTTGTATAATATAATATAGGATACTGTTTCAATATCTGGAACTGTCCATGACCATTTATGTTGGGAAGAATAAAATATAAAAAATACATTTATTCTAACAAAAAAAAGTTGGATGTAAATCTAGCAATTTATTTATTAAATCAGTATTTGCAATAGTCAGGGTTCACATTGTTGGTTAGACCAATTTGTTTGATAACGGCAAATGAAATACAAAAAGTTTCAAGGCCGTAGTCAGTAATTGTCGTTTTGAATCAGAATTGCCCGAGGAACACATATTCTAATGGCCCTATTAGTATTCACTATTAACTAGTGTCCGAACATCAGTTGTATCGTGGAGTATGGATATGTATATTAGTTCTTTGGTGGTTTTCCTCAATAGTGACAGAGTGCTAACTGTCGACCAACATATATTACCATCAATAATGTTTGAAGAATTTTCAAGAGTCTGATGAAGTAAACTAGTAGACTGGAAACTGATTGATTCACTAAAAACAGAATAGTTTGCTATTCTGATTCCATATGAAATTTCATAATGAAAGAAATCATGGAGAATTTGAGTCCATATGTTGAATCATGGTGCAAGCGGTGTGAAGTGAAATGGAGTGATTGCTAGGCTAGTGAGGCAGTGGGTGACCAGAAGGCCCAAATCGTTCTCGCTCCAACGCTAACCTCTGTAATGCTTCATGGTGAGCTGCTGCTTGAGCGGATAGCTGAAAAACAGGAAAGATACACATCTTAAGCTGATTTTAATTCCAAGGATTATTCTACTTCACAACAAGGCACCGAAAAACCCATTTCCCCAGGCTAATAAATCTGATTGTTCTAAATTTCAGCCTAAAAATTCCCAATTCTTCCAAATGAGTCTTCCATTTTCACTTAATGCCAGCCGTTTGTAATAGAGAAAGTAAAAATAATATTTATCTGGCAAAAACAGACAGAAATCTCTGGAACTAGAAATAATTGATATCATGAATAAACAATGCGGATTCCTCGGTAACTGAATGTGACAATGGTAAGTTTATTGTGTCAATGAAAGAAGGATAACACTATATGTTGGATGGTCAATTAAGTATGTGTTAGTTTTGTATAGGTTATATGATACATGAGAACTACTGATAGTAAAATTAGGACAGATAAATAAAATAGTTTGTTTCTCGGGGAATTTCTTTTTCAAACTGAGAGGGAGGCAGATATTTATATTAACCCTTTCATGACGGGAGCCGTGCTGGCGCAACAATAAAGATCCTGTGCCAATGTATTCTCTAATATATGCGAGTCGACCATAGGTCTCCTCGCATATAAAAGAGAATGCATTAGCCTAACAATGTTTTATCAATTTTTCTTACATTCTTTAACAATTTTCAAATTATTTTATAATTTTTTATTACATTCTATAACCATTTTGATAATTTTTCCTTATATTCTTTAGCAATTTTATCAATTTTTTTCCGTTTTTTTCTTACATTCTTTAACATTTTTATCATTTTTTATCGTTTTTCCTTACACTCTTTATCAATTTTTATCATGTTTTCTATTTATCTGGCCTAACATAATTTGCTATCATTATAAACTTATATTTTTTGACAAGTGAGTCTTATGGATCATTTTCAAACCCATATTCGAACTTGATCTGTATTTAGGGGTCAGAAATTCATATACCAAATTTGGTGTCGATCAGATGAAAAATGTTTGAGTCATCCTGGCTTAAATGAATTCTATTTAAAAACAAGAGTGGAAAGGGTTAAATAAACAATACCAAAATCCATACTGATGAATAATGTGCTAAGAAAGACTTAGGTAAGAAATATGAGGCCGATCAGAAGAACATTGTTTGAGTTAGATGCATCAGAGAGCATTTGTGTGCAGGGTTAATTATTTTCTAAACCGATCAACCAATCGATACCAAAAACTATACAGGTGAGGTGTGTGTCATCATAAACCAACATATCAAATATGAACACAATCAGACAAAACATACTTTGGTTACAGCATCGGATAGCTCATGCCTATGTGTGGATGCAAAGTGTTAATAATTTCTAAATTGATCAACCGATCGATACCAAAAACTGTACAGGTGAGGAGTGTGTCATCATAAACATGCACATAAAATTTGAACACGATCCGATAACAAATATTTGAGTAATTGAATCGGATAGCAAGTGTCTACGAACAGACAGACAGACGGATGAACGACGGATGGTTAAATCTGGACATCGGCATTATGTGTACCATACATGGTATGGGTACACATAAAAAGGGCCATAACGCTGGTGAAAATTGGAAGGCGGAACCCAAAATTGAACTTGACCAGTATTTTGTGCTAGTAAACCACATTCCAAATTTCATTCCATTCAGTTCAGACTTTATAGAGTTATCATGCGGAATTGAAAAAAGCAAACGGACTGACACTAAGACAGATCAATAACATATGTCCCGTCTTTTAAAAAAACAATTGTCACATCAGCGCCATCTTAAGGCTAGAAGATTATATGTAGCTTTGAGAATTGATTCTCACCTGATGAGCATATGCTGGGTCGGCATAGGCTCGTGAGTAAAGTTCTCGCTGTAAGGCTATGTCCTGCTCACGGCCTGACATTAGGGGATGTGGAGGTAGACCATGAGGCAAGCCTGAGTTGCCACCTGCAGACATAGCTCCAGGGGTGGGCGGGCCTCCAGCAGAGCCTGAGGCTCCTTGTCCTGGTAGTCCTGAGAGGGGATCAGCTCCTGAAATATAAACAATTCTATAAGTTATAAAGGAAAGAGAAGTCATAATGTGAGAGAATAGTATTACTTCAGAACATTATACTAGGTTACACATAAATGGTTTGGTATTTTAACTTGGAAAGGGTGCCAATATCAGCAAAATATTTAAAAAAATCAAACACAGCTTCATTCATATTAATGTTGGTTTTTTTACTTGATAGGAAGCTATTATTAATAAATCTGCTTGAAAATTGATCAAACAAAGGTTTGTATTACCATTGTTTCAATGTGACATTCATAGATAAACATATTTTTTTATAAACACACAAAGGTCTTTTTTCATATATAAAAGTTTATCAGATCAATAGTTAACTAACTGCATCTCAAATGCGAAATAGTCTACTAATATATGGTAATAGGCTGAATTCATTATTTAAAACAGAAATCATTAACATAAAGTACATCAGAATTGCCATGAAAGTAAACATAATAGAAAACAGTTATCTTAATTCCAGTGTAAATAGAGAAGTGTCTGCCAATGCCTCATAGTCATTATAAACTGGAAAAATTCAACAAAAAAATATGTAAAACAGAAAAACTGTTTAATTTGTAAAAAAATTTCCAGAAAAATAATCAAAGCTACTTTAAAATGTTTATTACCAATAACTTCAAGAGTGAGAATAAATTCAAATTGGAAATATTCACAAAATAAAAGTAGTACACAACACATATTCTAATTTCGAGAGTTAAGTTTATAAATCAAAAATAATTTAAGAGAAATATCCGCATATTAATTTAATAATTCCTAAAAACTTGCTATTGTCAAAAATATGAAAGAATATCTAAATTTTATATAATGAGGCAATTTTTTATTTATTTGATACCAAGTGAAAATTCAATAGAAATAACAACAATGCACAGAGAGGTGTGTGTGTTACAGCAATCTACTACGAGTGTGATCTATCGAGCACGACTGACTATGTGGCATGAGCGACACTTACTAGGTAGTCGCATCGCGAGCTGAGAAGCATCAACCAGACTGCGGTCATACTTGGACTGAAGCAATTGCTCATTTGACATCCGTTGCCTATATACTAGTTGTTCATGCACGAGTCGTTGTGCATATATTTGGTAAATCAACTGTCCCGTGACTTGGTCTGGTTGATGTATGGGATCTGTAAAGATAATTATGAGAGATATAATGCATGAATCAATCGCGAGTCTTACCTGCATGGTGAGCCATCATTTGAGCCTGCTGCTGGTGTAGCTGCTGGAGAAGGGTTTCCTGTTGGTGTAGGTGTAGGTGTGTGTGGGCGTGGGTATGCTGGTGGCCGTGTGGATGTCCGGACGCCGCGGCTGCTGCTGCAGCGGCTGCTCCACCACCCATTCCCATCATCTGCATTCGTAGCATCGGGTCGGCAGCAGCCAGGGCCATTCTCTCCGCCTGAATCCTCTCAGCCGACAGCCTCTCCATGGCACTCGAGTATTGTGCCTCTCCAGCTAAATGTGGTATTGTTGTAGGGATGCCTATACAAACACATTATATGCAACAAAATTAGACATCAGCAACATACTGAAGTCTACAGAAGCCTTCACATTGTTTGATCAGGTCAATGAGTGTATATGCATTTATTGCACAGCCATTGGTTTATAATTATAATGTTTTTGCAAAATTCCCAAAATTTTAAAATGTTCAATAAAATTATTTGTCTTTCCTTGGACAATATAAACCGATTATGTTGACGTCATTTACAGCATCAACTCTAATAGAAAATGTCTTCACTAAATTATGAGGTATAGTCCACATAAATAACGAGTTTGTTCAATTAGATAAAGTAATATCTTGAAATTTCAGTACACTAGACAAGCCTTGAAATAGGGTGTCTGTCATTTGCAGAATGAGGTCCCCAGAGGGTGAATTTAGTGATGCTACCCTGCATAGCGGGCTAGCATCACCAAATTCACCCTCTGGGAACCTCATTCTGCTGAGGTGTAAGCAGAATGAGGTCCCCAGAGGGTGAATTTGGTGATGCTAGCCCGCTATGTGGGGTAGCATCACTAAATTCACCCTCTGGGGACCTCATTCTGCAAATGACAGGCACCCTATTTCAAGGCTTGACACTAGAAGTTACAATCTTCAGAGTGTACAATAAACATAGAACAACACAGCTGTGTGAACATATTAATATTATTGCACTCTCGTTTTACCATTGCGTCGCAACAAACTCGTGAAATAACTTTAACAAGTTCACAAACTTGTATCGTTCTGACTATTTTTTTCTTTCTGTGTTGACAACTCATATATCAATATTAAAGTAGCACGGCTGCTTTGAGAACTTTTAACTTTTATTTATTGAAACTAGAAACACTTGCAATTCAGTGGAATAGAACCGTTTTATAACTTTGTGCATTTGGTGATAATCAATTTCCGTTTTCCATTTTCACAGTGTTGTATGATTGATATTAATTTGAAACAAGAGCATCGCTAGGGAGTGGCAAAATGCGCCCATGGTAATTTCAACAAGGGGCCATAACGAGTAATCCATATACCACATTTGAGAACAAACAGATAACTATAACTAAAGCTATCACCCGGAAACCAAAATAATCATCAAATGATAAGTCAACAAGGACAATAACTCCAGTTAAAATAGGCAGACAGAACCCAAATTCGAACTTGACCTGTATTTTCATGAGAGTAATCCATATACCGGATTTGAAAACAATCAGATAACAAAAACTGAAGTTATCACCCGGAAACCAAAATAATCGGCAAAAATGGATGGATCGAATCCAAATTCGAACTTGACCTTTATTTTTATGTGGCTAATCTACACACACAAATTGAAAACAGTCAGACAACTACAACTACAGTTATCATCCAGAAACAAAAATAATTGGCAAATTCTAAGTCGACTAGGACCATAACTCAGGCAAAAAATGGCGAGTGGAACCCAAATTCGAACTTGAACTGCATTTTGGGCTAGTAAACTCACATACCAAATTTTATTCCATTCAGTTCAGACTTACTAAAGTTATCATCCGGAAAACATAATACATTCAAAAAGTAAAAGAATTCTTTTCACAAATGACATTGCCCATAGATTCCAAAAATGCTAATATCTTGAAAGAGGATGATTACATCAAAGCATAAATCAAAATTGGACAGAGAATTATTGTCCCGTAATGTCACATTTAAGTTCCAAATAACTCACAATATTTCCAACACCAAATGCTCTTCAAGTTGCTATTGTTCACTGATATGATTATACAAGATACCGCTAAACAAGAGAGTGAAGCCGTTCACAAATTTATACAAATCTCAAATCGTACATGTTCTATATACTATATATATGATTTGGCACATTTGCGATTATATTGTGTAGTCACATCAGAAATTTAAGATTATTCCTTAATTAATAACATGATGCTCTCAATTATATAAAATGATATCAAAACAGTTTTATATTCACTCACCTAGCCTTTCTAGTCGATCCCTTTCTCTCGCCATTAGATCACTGGCCAAGCTGGCGGGTGGATAGACACCGGGCATATGGGATCCGACCATTTGTTGACCGCCGGGGAGGAGATGAGCTGGAGGATAGCCGTACCTCTGCTGTATCTCCAACCATCGGGGATCAATAGCACCAGCACCATGGGGTCCACCTATCCGGTCAAAGCCTGAAAAGACAATTGATAAATTTGAGGGTTGGACAATTTAAATCAAGCGATTTAAATAAAACATTTGTAAATGATGATAAAAAGTCAAGAACTGCACTATCTAACAATGTTTTTGAAAACTATAACATGAGTATGATTAAACAATATACAAAATTGGATAATAGATATGAAATTGTACAGAAATTATCAACCAGAAAGTACAGACATACTGCATGTTACTGCCCCATCAATGGCCTGTTATGCTTAACATTGTTAGTATTGTAACTACACTCAGATTCAGCGCCCATCCCCCACCACACTGTTTAATTTCCTTTTATTCTCTATTGCCATACATGTAAATGCTAACTTAGTAACTCTTAACATATATGAACTACTCTAGTTGTCTATTGTCTATACTCTACATATGGTGTGATTATGTCCTCAAGTCACCAAAGAGCAAACGTGATTGATAATATATTCAGTTTTCAGCTAAAATTTACTAAATATATTAGTAAAAGTTTAAGCACAGGTCTACATTTCCAGATATTACAACGTTGTCACCCACATGGACCTTCGTGCATGCATAAAGTACATGGGTAGCAATATCTGTACTGCCATGATATTTGTGTGTTTGATTGGTAAACATAATAAATAATAATACAATCAAAGAATTCTGATTAATCCAGCCTTGGATATAATAAGAAACACACATTTAAATATTTCCATAACAGATGCTTTTGTCGAGTTTTTTGGCAGTCGAACCAAACTTCTGCCAATAAGGTGCACAACTCCGGGGAAAAAAGTCGGACAGTGGTATATTATTGCAATATACCTATATACCAAATATCAATTGAATCCATTAATATTTCATTAAGTTATCGCACTAACGGTGATAAAATTGTTATTAAAATAGACAAACTAAGACCCATAACTCTGCGAACAAAATTCGGACAAACCTGGTTTTCGAACTCATCCGATATATTGTTGCAGGAGACTAATATACCAAATATTGTTGAAATCGGTTAATATTTCATCGAGTTATCGCGCTAACGGTGATAACATTGCAAAAAATAGATAAACTAAGACCCATAACTCCGTGAAAAAAATTCGGACAAACCTGGTTTTCGAACTAGTCCGAGATATTGTTGCTGGAGACTCATATACCAAATATTGTTGAAATCGGTTAATATTTCATCGAGTTATCGCTCTAACGGTGATAAAATTGCTAAAAATAGATAAACTAAGACCCATAACTCCGCGAAAAAAATTCGGACAAAACTTGTCCGAGATATTGTTGCAAGAGTCTCATATACCGAATATTGTTGAAATTGGTTAATATTTGCGCGAGTTATAGCGCTAACGGTGAACAACTAAAAAAAAAGTCATCAAAGATGGATAACTCTTGTCAAAAAGTTCGGACATGACCCATTTTCTACAGGCAGTAAATAGTCATTGGGAGCAACTCACATACCAAAATTATTTTGAATCCGTTCACAAATGTCAAAGTTATAAGGCATTCTTTAGGCCCGCCCCTCGTCAAACCATAAGTCGAGTTTTTGAAAAACTCGACTAAAAATCATCAACCCTGAAGATAATACTTGATTATAATCAATAGAATCAATCAGCACCGTAGGGGCACAAATCCGGTAAAATCCTGAAAGGGACAGATGATTACCAGGATACTTTCCAGAGAAGATGAGGCATAAGCAGAATGAGGTCCCAAGTGGGTGAATTTAGTGACACCACCCAGCACAGCGGGCTAGCATCACAGAACTCATCCTCTGGGGACTTCATTCTGCTTAGGCGTCATCTTCTCTGCACAGCAGGCTAGCATCACTAAATTCATCCTCTGGGGACCTCATTCTGCTTAGGCATCATCTTATCTGCACACTGGGCTAGCATCACTAAATTCATCCTCTGGGGACCTCATTCTGCAAGTCATGTCGAGAACCTTATTTTGGGGCCTGGGTCACGAAAGAGTTAAGGCGTACCTGGTGGCTTCATCTCCATCTCCTGTTTTAGTTTCTCTCTCAGCTCCAACTCTCTTAGCTCTCGTTCCCTGAGCTCTCTCTCCCTAGCATCTCTTTCTCGTTTGTCCCGCTCGAGCTCCATCTCGAGCCTGCAAAAGACAAATATAGACCATTCAATGTCACCCTCAGAATTTTATATTTGTGACACATATACAGTTTGATTATGCGAAACACAGTTGAGGTCTAACCATTCAATATACAGACTTGTTCATGTGTAATATCGTCTGAGTATGTTGACAAATTTCATTAAATTAGAGTGAGAATACGCATATATAAGAGAATACATTGGCTTAACAACATTTACCATGACCTTGTAGGCCAGTGCATTCTCTTATATATGCGAGGCTCCAATGGGAGACTCACATATATAAGAGATTGCACTGGCACAGGATCTTTAATGCTCCACAAACACAGCTCCTGTCATGAAATGGTTAAAGAACCCTACCCTGACGAAGAAGTCATGGGTATAAAATGGCAAAACTTCCTGGTCAAATTAAAGTCGTCAGAATCATGGGCCAACAGTGGATATAAGGGACTAGTATATTAAAGACATATTATGTACTTGTTCTGGTGTGTGAAACTGATAAGAAGAATATTCAGGCGCTATGCAAACTGGAGGAATATAACATTCTACTAACATCGCCGAAAATATGAAGCAAATCGACTGTACCACTCCATTAAAAACATTGACTGAACTATGGTGAATTGTAAATATTTACTACTCGATTCGGGATGCATATATTGGCGATAAACTAACGAAAGTGATTTCGCCTTTGAGAGTCACTGCATCGAATTAATATATAAGAATGACGGTGTGTTTTGTCATTTTGGATATAATATTTTATAAAAGATAACTATTCTGAACAAGAATATTCTCCATTTCTATTTTATCACCCTACCGGGGTGTTGTTTCACATCACTTTAATTGTTTACTGTACTATCCCGTGCCTTGGGCTGAATAAACTCACTCACTCATACAAACAAACAGGGCTAACTAAGCCTTTTAAGTGACATTGTGATTACCCTGTTTCCACTATAAATACAGCAGGAATTCTTACCTTTCTCTAGATCCTGGAGGGTACAGGCTTGCCATACCTGCATGCCGTAGAGGATCCATATACTGTCCGACTGATGACAGACTACCATATGACATACTACGAGGAACTTCCTGACCGGCTGAAACATTCAACATCAATTTATTACTTGATACTCTCATTTCTCAAAATGCTTGTCAACCCTTGAACATATTTATTGTGACCGACATATCGTTGCCTTACAGTCAAAAGGACATGTCGTATTTTGAGTAAATTCAGATTTAAACACAAAAATTCTCTTCCCCAATGGCTTCAGCATGTGTCAAAACGTCACTTCTCTAGCTCAACCTTTTATCCCTGATAAGACATTATACCTTCAACTTTCTTCTTGATATAAGATGAAAATATCTTAACAAATCAATGAAATTTCTCTGGCAATAGATCTAACAGCAAATTATTGCATGATTACTTACAGCATATTAGGTTGGATAGCGATAACATTATCTCTTCCAAACATTAGTTACACACTATAAACAACAGCTAAATTAAAATAAATATGCCTATTTACAGTAATGCCCGAAGTATATAAACCTTTAACCACAGCAGAATTATGGTAAATTTTTCAGGATTTAATTGGAAATATGGCTTGTTGCCATTCATCGGAAAGCGCTCTCTGAGAAATTTCCCGTAATTCTGCTGTGGTTTTGGGGTCGATTATTTAGGACATTACTGTATTTATGTCCTTTTGACTGCATACATAATGTAGATTTTATTGGTGAATATTTTTGCAAATGCATGTGACAAATGTGCATTTACTTTGGACCACATGGTCTCTTTTGGAAGTTATGTGCAGGTACACTTGTAGCACAATTATTCAAACACCACAAGAACTAATCCTAAGTGTTATTCATGGAAATGAATGGGCTACAAAGAGAAAAGCCTTTATTACAGTGAAGCGCACAGATGGGTTGGTACTTGGCAATTGTCAACATCAATCTCAACAGATGTTACCAGCTTGCAAGACTAATGTATTTTTAGACCTACATGTTTCAAACAAACCTGAAAATAGTGTGTTTGTCATTTGCAGAATGCGGTCCCCAGAGGGTGAATTTAGTGACTAACAAGCATAGCGGGCTAGCATCACAAAACTCACCCTTTGGGGACCTCATTCTGTTTTGGCCTCAACTGTTATGGAAGACCTACATTCAGATTGAAGTTACCCAGTTGAAGTTGGTGATGTTCACCCATTGGTCACCTCGATTATGCATTTTATCGTCTGCAAGTTAGGGGATATAGAAACTGAAGAGAAGGGAAAAAGTAACTAAAAATAATGTTAATTTGAGACTATAGATACTTCCCAGAAGATCAGGCCTAAGCAGAATGAGGTCCCACGAAGGTGAACTTGTGATGCTAGCTGCTGTGTGGGATAGCATCACTAAATTCACCCTCTTTGGACCTCATTCTGCAAATGACAGACACACTATATGCAGGCTTGGTTGCAAAGGATAATGATATGCAGCTGATATACATATAATATTGATGAAGGATGAAACTGAGTTAATTATTTCACATACCTAATGCATGAGGTCTTGCATATTCACTAAGTTGCCGTAACGCAGGAGTGTCTGCATAGGGTCGTGGAGTGTGTCGATCCTGATATGGAGTGTGGGAAGCCTGTGATGACACACTGCTTATGATCTGAGCGTCTGCTGTGGAAATGGGAGAAGGAGTCTCCGCACGTTTCTGTAAGATATTAAAGAACATGGAGAGTTCAATGAAATAGTTCTAAAATCAATTCACAGTGCTGTAAAATCAAACCACAATTTGGCGGGTGAGTACGTAATATATTATATATGAAGTATGAGTAGTGGCTCACCTTGGCATGATTGTCATCTGTTATTACGATTAATTCATCCCACCAATAAAGAAGTATGTATTTATTTATAAGTATCTCATGCAAACGGCACCAATTTGATGTTTTTAAACCACATGATTAGATTCCTTGTTTTCCTATTAGTGCAGAGATAGATGACTTACCTTTTCCTCCTTGGGAGTGTGTGTTGTTGGAGTATGTGAGGTACGAGGGGTGTGAGGTGTCGGACCAGCCGTCCCTTTCTTTTCTCGTTCCTCTCGTTTTTTGCACAGTTTGGAATCTGGTAGTGGTTTGAACATGAAATCACAGCGTGAACAAGAGTTTTCCCCTCTATTCAACAGTTTATTAAATCTGAAATTATTATATAAACATAGCATAACATTCAAATTATTCATTCTTAATTATAGATACCAAAAACTATCCATGAGAGTAGTCTCTAATATAATGAGAGGTCTATAGCACAAGGTTTATGTTTTCAGTAGAGACTTCTCCTGGTTTATTAAAAGCCCATTTAGTTTTGAGTCACTGATTTTTTTTTTTATAGTCTTGATATAGTAACAATCTATGACATAAATTATGATTAAAATACTATAGTTCATCATAATTTTGAATGTTTGTGTCTCAGAAGGTGCCCATAGAGTAATAGAAAATAGCTGAAATCATAAAATTATTTATCCCACATGGTCATATGATAACAACGAAAGGTTTGCCTGAATGACTACCTTTAATGATGAATGAAAGGAAATTAGAACAGGTAGCCAAAACGTATTGGTCTAAACTTTAGGATTTCATCTAATCCAAATTTACACCCTTTTTTGGTCCCACAAGCGCTACGTCACATAATAGAGAAGCTATCCGCAACAGAGTGGAGTCCTAAAGCATGGGAACAACCTGGAAATAACACTAGCTGAACATATGGGTTAAGTAACGTCTCTGAAAGGAAATTTAAATGTAAAAGGTTGAATTGAACCTCAAGGGTGGGAGGGCGGGAGCAAAGTAAACAGACTTATATATGAATTCGGAGCTAACAAAAAGGCCGTGACCTTGTACTTTCCATATTAAGCCGCTTCCGAAATATAGGTCCGTTATCACTGGCCCAAGGGCCTTCATTTAATGATTGATTAGTACATGGATAACCTATTTAAAACAAGAATTGAGAAGAAAGTAAAACCCAGTACTGTTGTGAATTTGTATTCGTGATTAGGGAAATTAACATTCATGTATCACTGAGCGCACTTTAGTTTAGTGAAAGCGCTTGCCCGTGTTAATGACGTATGATCTTGCATCGGTTCTATTTTTAGTTATATAAACACTGGGGTGCACATGTTCAATTACGGATCAGTGTGGCATGACTCTGAGGGATAAATCTGTCGCTGTGCAACTCTGTTTTCTCCTTTTTGCTACCAGAATGCAACAAAATTAAAACTAAGGCATAGAGTTATTCCCCTTCCATTGAAAATAATAGACTTTGCAGTACAAAAAAAACACATCTGTAGCTCAAGAAAGACAACATGTTCACAGTTTAATAAACCGGTAAGTGGATAATACAATGTTTTGGAGCTTCCTCTTTCAAATGGCATATAATGTAATCTGGGGTTTCGAAAATTAAGTGGGCCTTTAAAATAGCACCTATCTGAGGGAGAACGTAATGCTAGCTGGGAATACCGTTAACTATGTAAGCTGGTGGAAAATCACAAATCCATTAAGCATGACTTAAAATTCTGCAGGTGTGTGTGTATACTTGATTAATGCACAATAGAAATATGGCACATAAATATCAAACTTCACCACAAATGACAAAGATATGTGAGGCATGACATGCAGACATGAAATGAAGCTTAACCTTGAGATGTTTTTGATATTACCTTCTGACTGCTTACACAATAATGAGACATTTGTTTCCAGCAGTGGGTTTTGGGTCAGCAGTTATCTTTTCAAAAGGATATTGCAGAAAATTGTAATGAAGCACAAAAGTACAAATCATGATCCAGCATTTAAAGCAGTACAAGTGCACTTGCTCGTGATAGTACTTCAGTGATAGATTTGTATAGTTATGCCAGGCCATAGTTAATATATTTCTGTTTCCCATGTATACCATACCTGAGCATACATGAGTTTGTAGTAACTCATTCCTTTTTAAGAAAGAGGTCAGTGAGTGAGAGTGACTAGTGAATAGGTCTATAATGATGAGCTGAAGACCAGAGCTACATTAATGCCCTAAATAATCGACTTCTTAACCACAGCAAAATTATGGGTAACTTTTCTAACCGAGAGCTTTCCGATGAATGGCAACAAGCCATATTTCAGACTAAATCCTGAAAAGTTACCCATAATTATGCTGTGGTTAAAGAGTCGATTGTTTAGGGCTATGAACACCTTCCATTCTTGATAACAAAAATTTTCTAAATATTTTAGAAACTTATTTTCTGATTTTCTCATCCAAAACAATGCTCGATGAAATATTTGTACTTTAGCATTTATCTGATACTAAAACGAGAGTTGTGCAGTGATGGCATTTATCCCATTGACAGCTATAGGATACACGTGTAGTAGATTGTTCATAAAACTAAGAACAGAACCAATGCAAGACCGTGTGCCCAATTGAGCCAGTAGCTAAATATAGATTCAATGTAACAAGCAGATCGATACACAAATTCCATTGGTAGTACATATTAGCAGGCAGTATTTTATGATAATTAATCATGGATAATCTTGCAATATCTACCCAGTAACTTACTCACAATGTTACCACAAAACCACAGCAGCATCAAGGTTATATATAATCATGATGCTTATCATATTCAGCAAGTCGGGAAAGTGGAACTATTTGTCAAAGGGACTTAACCAAGTTGTTACAGGGTTAAGGCCTTTTCGCAAGATTCGAAAATCCAAGAAAGTAGGTTTTGTTTGAAACCCACCCTCCCATTACCCTTTCTTTTTTTTTACCTTTGCCATTTGGGAGATATTTTGCTTCTATGTCTTCGGATTAGGCCAAATGGAAGCTTTGCATATATGAACATAGAAGGCAGCATTTCCCCCAGCATGATAAAAATATCAAACATACATACATCAGAGGTCTGTTAAATGTCAAAGCAAGGAGATTTATAAGTAAACAAAGCCTTATAAGTAAACAAATTCCAGAGAATTTATATTTGTCGCGCTATCAGAAAATGTATGTAAACAATACATTAAACGATCGTATCATGACTATACCTTTTTCTATCATGGTAAATGACAAATCATTTTGAAGAAAGATTAATTGTGGATATCTCAGATGATTACTCACATGCAGGTGTTACGTGAAAGTTCTGGGCTCCACTGTGTAAATGTAGTATGTCTTTTGAATGAAAGTCCGATATAGAAGAGCAACAGGGCGGGACTGTTCAAAACAGCATTATCTCAACTGATATCCCAAGCTGTTGTTTGGTCTAATATTATACAATTTATACTTGTTAAACTGTCATCAGTGCATGTTTATGATAACTTTAAAAAGGTGGGCCCAGTTTAAATATATGGTATGTGTCAAAATTAGTAATATAAATCATAGAAAAGGTTAACCCTTTACCCAACAGAAGGGCCCTGTGCCAATGCATTCTCTTATATATGCGAGTCGACCATAGGTCGCCTCGCATATATAAGAGAATGCATTGGCTTAACACATTAAAAATTATAAAATTGTTAAAGAATGTAAGAAAAAATGGCCAATGCATTCTCTTATATATGCGAGGCGACCTATGGTCGACTCGCATATATAAGAGAATGCATTGGCACAGGGCATAACTGTAACCATCACAATGTGGTCAATGAGCCGGTTCCAATGATATCCATATTTGTATGGTTCTATTGAGACAGACCGAAGATATTTTAGGCTGTTGAAGCTTTATTTGGCCGGTTTTGGCCGGTTTGTTGGGTAAAGGGTTAATCGAAAATATAATCCATATGAATCAATTTTGAATTTTAGTTTGTGATAAATGCAGGTGACGGGGATAGTACTTACATTGCGGAACTACTGCGATGAATTTCCTTATTACATGGTGTGGGGTCTGGACCCGGACTCGTACTCCGATCACAATCACTATCAGAACCACTCATGTTGTCCATATCAACAATAGTTTCAGATGGTGGCTCACACTTGATGGGCATACTGCCCACAGCACTGTCATTGAACGGGTCCCTGAACTCACTAGCACTTGGTGCAGAGAACGCTTTCTCTGAATACTTGTCATCGATAACCTCTTGTTTAATGGCACTAGAAACACTTTCAGCACTTTGATTACTTTGGTTTTTATTTACAAAACTCCTCTCGGCCTCCTTTTCAGCAATTGTCTGTAGTTCGGCCAAACTGGAGAGTTTTTGTAGAGGATTTGAATGCATACTACGGTCAGCGCTGCCCGATGGTGGAAGAATGTGAACGGGCGACAGCGGTTCTTGCTTGATGATAGTTGATAAGTTAGCTCCTAATTTGGGCGAGACTGTTGTGTCTATTGATAAATGCGGTTCCGTCTCACGTGGTTTGCTTTCGTCTGATGAGACATCGAGTACCTTGTCTAAACTAGGGAGACTTGAAGGTAGACTAGCAGGCAGGTTGGTATCCTGAATCCGAGAATCTGACACCAGTCTTGGATCTGGCGGTAATCTTACATCTGTCAGCAGACGCGGATCCGGCGGCAGACGTGGATCTGGTGGCAGACGTGGATCTGGCAGCAGGCGTGGATCTGGTGGCAGACGATGTTCTGCCAGCAAACGCGGGTCTAAGGGAAACCGGTGGTCTGGTGGCAAACCATGTTCGTCTCCGATCTGTGAAGGCAGTAATGGCTGATGAGGAGGGCGTAAATGTGACAGGTATGGGGGGACGAATGATGAAGGAGGGTAAGGGAGGTGAGGTGGGAATGATGCAGGCAACGGAGTGCAAGTGCTGTCTTGTGAAGAAGGTGGTGACGCCACGATTGGAGGTGAAATGGTGGCTGGTGCAATAGGTGCAGATGACGTCGTCGTCAGTGGCGAGTCGCAATTTCGAGATATTGAAGCTGGCTTGAAGTCGCTGTTTGCAGGACTTGGTGTACTCCTTGGAGAACTAGAACTTAAGTCATCCTGTGGAATGGACAGAAAATCCCTAAATTACTCAACTTGAATTCATTTACAGTAATGCCCTAAATAATCGACTCCTTACCCACAACAGAATTATGGGTAACTTTTCAGGATTTAGTCGGAAATATGGCTCTCAGTCCAGCTCAGTGATTCATTTCATATCCAGGTCAAAGGTTATTAACTGCATGATATAAAATAAAACTCCCAATGTGATTATAGATTGTTTGTATATGATCATACCAGTATAAAAAGTTGGAATACTATATATTCTTGGTATAAGGAAAGGCCCCATATTCCTCAGAATAGCATTGAGAAATGGCATCATCTATTAAATGGATTGATGTCATTAATGTATATTAGGGACGGAATACAATCTGTGCACCAGCTTATCAAGATATGAAATGCTGAGATATACAGTAAGTGAGAGCTTTCCGATGAATGGCAACAAGCCATATTTCCGACTAAATCCTGAAAAATTACCTATAATTCTGCTGTGGTTAAGGAGTCGATTATTTAGGGCATTACTGAACCTCAATATATTTTTATAATTTGAGTATAATCGTATTCAAATTTTTTTGGGAAATTCATGGACAATATCGCTATTATTCAATTGTTGTGGTGGTGAAGCATAATTTAATGTTAATTGTTTTCCCTCCTGCATTTACTTTTTTCAAACCAAATGTTGTAAACCAGGCTATTTATTTGTTGAGGCCTTAGCTGTTTTTTGACGATAAATTTTTTTATTTAAAGGGATACTGTACACTAAACCCGTCCATTTATGGGACCATCTCCTTTATACTCAACATAACATATGCAACAAATGAATGAATTTTAGCCATGGATTTGTGCAAAATACACTAATTTGCTCTATGAATGATGCAAACAACATGGAATATATAATGTAAATGAATTTATGACTGGAGTCATTAAATCATTTTCAGTATAATTACCATGTTGTTTGCATCGTTCAGAGAGCGCATGAGTGTATTTTGCACTCATCCATGGCTCAAATTCATTGATTTGTTGCATATATTCTGTTGAGTATAAAAGGAGATCGCCCAATAAATGGCCAGATTTAGGGTACAGTCCCCCTTTAAAAAAAAATTATGAGGTCCAATAAAATAGGAGAAAGTTTTGGTTAAAATTTGACATTTTATTAAAAAAATTTGTGTCCTCAAATTAACACAGAAATTGGACAGAAACTAATGATAATACTATCTCAATTTGTCTTTCTTTTTGCAGTAGCATATTTTAATAATATGATTTGTCCAAATATTCTATCACTCATACTTTTGACCAGAAGGTATTTTCGAAACTGTACAATTAACGTTCAAATTGTTAGCGCTGAGAACAGTGCAAGGTGTGAACAAAACTGGAATTTAGGTAAAACATAACAAGTGAACATTAAATACCGGTACCACAACATGGAAATGGAGGTAAAATAACAGAAAACAAAAACAAGGTCCCCAGACAGTGATTCTGAAAGGACAGGCAGATACTTATATAACAAATTGAAGACATAGTAAAATGGTTCAATACCAACAGTTACACAACATCTATATTTTTCTGAAGGCTATTTTAACCCTTTATATACTAAATACTCATTGACGAGTAGTTTGCTTAACCCTTTGGAGAGTATCTGTAACGTCATACACATGACGTCATGAGTAAATTTAACGTCAACGTCAACGAAATAATTATCAACAAGTTCGATCAAAATGGTCCAATAATTCATTTTAATTTAGGTGCATTTTTTTGTTAACGTGTGTTATCATATCGATTGCACTTATACATTTGGGACATTATATTAATCAAAATAACTCCTATACAAATCATTTATAAATTAGATGATTTATTGAAGTTATGTCTACATAAAATAACACTTCCTGAAACGACATATATGTCGTTCTACTCCTCAACCGATAGACGACATATATGTCGTTCTACTCACCCAAGGGTTAAGAAAAACTCAGATAATAAGTTCAACAAAATTACCATAGGTCATTTGACGATTTGTTGAACTTATTATCTGAACATTTCCAACCAATGAATATGAATCATACTGCTCTTGTATTATGTGTTTTTATGGCTGGCGTCTGCTTTTATTGCCTGAACACCTCTCCAAATGGATAATAGTCAGTTCTGATGTATACGATTATAACTGCATGGGAGAATCCATTTGGTAGGGCCAACATTAGAATTGGGTGTCCTCATTACCCATAAATAATGCCTTCAAATAACTCGATTATTATCAAAATGTGAGTCATGCAAACTACAATTGCTTAGTGACCCACTAAATCTACAGTAATGCCATAAATAATCTGACTCCTTAACCACAGCAGAATTATTGGTAATTTTTCAAGATTTAGTCGGAAATATCATCAAATATGGCTTGTTGCCATTCAACGGAAAGCTCTCAGTGAGAGCTTTCTGATGAATGGCAACAAGCCATATCTCCAACTAAATCCTGAAAAATTACCCATTATTCTGCTGTAGTTGATTATTTTGGGCATTACTGTAGATAATTTTGTGATACTAAACTGATGTTGTTATATGGCCTAGTGGCTGAAAAGATAATAATACCCTGACCAACCAAAATCACACAGTCGGTTATAGGTCAAAGTCATTACGTCCTTTTAGGTGAATTATGACTGGTCTTCAGCATGATAATTTCTCTAATCAATCATTTGGGTAATTATAATTGGTTTATATTCAAAGACTTCAAAAATATTACAGAAAAGCAGGCCTCAAATTATGGTGGCAGATTTTCAGAATGTTATCCCCAAAGGGTGAATTTAGTGACTACCCTGCATAGCCCGGGGCGAGCATCGCCAGTTTCATCCTCTAGGGTCCTCATTCTTAATGGCCTCATCTGCTATGGGAGACCTATACTCAGATTTAAGTTCCAAGATGGTGAATATGGCAATGTGCCCCCATTGGGCACATCAATTATGCATTGTGTCATCTGCTAATTTGGGGATATAGGGAAAAAACTAAAAAAAGAAATAGAAACTTTCTAAGAAACCAGCTGAAGAAACCCCCAAAAAAACTTGTTAATTTGATAATAAAGATACGTTCCATTGCATATGAGGGCTAAGCAGAATTAGGTCCTCGAAGGGAGAATTTAGTGATGCTAGCCAGCTGTGCAGGTAGCGACACTAAATTCACCCTCTGGGGACCTCATTCTGCAAATGTCTGGCACCATATTTTGAGGCCTATAGAAAAGAGAAACCCAGAGTATAAAACAAACATATCTGAGCAAGGCAGCAATAAAATGTTCTGAATCATTGTGATATTACTATTTATTACATATCTATCAACGTAATTCGCATGATCGCACGAGTTTCCAGGCGTGTGATAATTCTCAGAATCGCACTAGTGCAATCTGTCGACGGAACTATTTCATTCAGTGTTAAAACTCAATTAAATTCACATTTTCTGTACCGGAGATGTATGATTGTGAGTCAACTTACTATGATACGGAGATATGTAATAAAAATGGAACCGCATGAGTGTCTGGATTTTGACGAATTATCGCACGAGATTTGTTGGCGGAACACGATACCTCTCGTGCGGAACTGCGTCCTGCGCTCGAGATATCGCTCCGCCAACAAATCTCGTGCGATAATTTCGTCAAAATCCAGACACTCATGCGGTTCTATCTATTTATTACACGCTTATTGCCATCTTTCGGTTGATTACGTTACTTTTTCAGTCTGTGTGGGATTTTCACTCAAATGCACTAATGTGATCCTCATAGTTTGTGTGATATAAATGAAGTCATGCACGAAAACCCAGCCGGTGCTACAACAATAATTTGACTTTGTATTGTGTTGAATAGATGACTAAATTGCATGAAAATTGAACAGAAGAAATTATTTGATGACAAAGAATATTGACTGCTGGTGTGTAATAAATGCATAACTGCACATGCATGTAATGAGGTGAAATTTATTATTAAAGGCCCACACCTGTGGCTGGCCATGTTTAAATTAAATTAGTGCAAAGCAGTTAGTGACTTTTGTCAAGTTAAAAGTAGGTTTGATTGATAAGCATGGTCCATATTATGATTTTATATAATAAGACTTCTGGTTGGCAGACTTATTGTCTCAAATAGATTTCATGATTCTGCGGATTTGACAGTTTCTTCTATATGAGAACAAGGTGACTGGTTGGCCAGTAGTTATATTTGAAATTTGAAAAGCAGTACAGAGATACTTACAAAAAACTTATATAAAAGAAATAATTGACAAAGAAACAAGATTTAGTGGAATACTGTCTTTTTCAATTGCATAAATTTGATACCTACGCATTGATTGGTGTGTGATATATGTCACATAATTTTAAATTTAACATGGAGACATGTCATGATATGACATAATGGCTGAAATTATGCTGAACTTCAATCAAGCATGTGACAAAAAAATTAGGTTTCAGTGCACGCTAAATTCGTCAATAGAACAAAATTATTTAACATGTACACCAGCTTGATATGAATGTTCATTAAGAATTCCATATATTTCAGACTTTAGCTTACATCATAAAGATTAATTTCATGAACACTATTGCCCATACTGACCAATAGTGAAAATTATCTTCAATATAACACCGTCAGTTAGCCAGAAACAGCATGGTAAAATATTTTGCAAGTTTTCTGTGAAACTTTCAGTCATTTGACATGCATTTTAAAAGCTACAATAATATTACTGGTTATTAACTGAGAAAAAGATAGGATCTTCTTCATACTAAATATAACCTTTTTAATACTAAATTTAGAAATATTTAACATGAATTAGGGCAAACCTCCCTCATCGCTGCAGTTTTCTTTTAAGAATACTCAAACATTTTTCTCAATATTTTCTGTTAGAAATATTGGATTTGAACAACGAAAATGATTTTTTTCTGTTTCCAGATTTTGAGAAAAAATATAAATAATTAGCCTCCCACCTCATCTCAAAATTGAGATCTAATTGCCAGAGAACACAGATATTATATTTTAATGGCCTTCTGGCAAACTAAACATTTATGAAACATATTTTGTATAAAATGTATGGAGTATAAAGAGTGTAACGAACCTGGTTATTTTCGATATCGCCTTCATTACCAATCTCATCATTATCGTTATCGTCGTTAGCTGATACAGAGCTGCTGTCCTCTGATACAAACTCAGAGTCTGTATTGTTTTCCTGCAGGTAACACAAAAGTGAACAATGGTCAAGTGATTAACCCAGTTTTAATTTGTGTGCTCCATCTTGAATTTGATAGTCCGAATTAGTATTGCCAGTATTTCACAAAGCATTGCCTTCATCTTAGCAAGTGCAGCTGCTTGATTTCTTCAGAGCTTCTTTTTACGATTAATTGATACTAATTGGTATTATAAATGCCTATTGTTGGTAAATATCATTGTCTAGGCTGGCTTTGAGTTATGTTTCAGCTGTTTTTCTTGCTGCCTTGTCCAATGGGCCACTTCATCTGACAATATACATCGGTCCACACTTATATTTATATTATGTACTGTTCATGTGTTTATCGTATATAAAATTATCCTATCCTATCATAGCTCCCATTGGGCTGTTCCAATATTTCCATTCTGATAAATCGAGACAATGACAAGATGCCTGTGACCATATACCAGTGTTATACAAAAGTGTACCCAAAACACAAATTTAGTTTTGCATCACATACAATTTAGCATCAATGGTATCCTGTCCTCCCGTATATTGACCGCACTAAATAATGGCCAATTTCTATAGAAATCAATGTTATGCCATCATACACCTCTTACCTCGTCAGACTTCTTCCTTTTCTGTATCTTATCTTCAGAATCTGATGAGTTGTGTACTCTCTTTTTACCCTTACCAGAATCTTCCTTCTGAAAATTCAAAAGAAAGTTTGAAGTTTCTGCAAATTTTCAAAAAAGGGCAACTACCCTCTGCACATAATATAATTTTGCAACATAATCAATAGGTCACACAAGTTAACAAGAAGTTTTGATAGTAACATTCAACAACTAAATTACTTTCATAACCCAACGAAATCCCCAAAGAAATTTATCACAAAGTTTATTGATTTTTTTTAATCCACATATCAGGTCTACTTAAATATTATTGCCTTGCATAAACAAGAAGTTTGGCATACCCCACAGAACCAAATTAAAACATGGGAAGGACGGAAACTGAATATAACCCTTTCATGACTGGAGCTTCTTGAAATTTAGCAAAAACCCTGTGCCAATGTATTCTCTTATACAGTCAATTTCAGTTAATTGCATATCGTTTAAATGCATGTTTCGGCTATTTGCATTAAAATATGCATGCACCAAACCATTTTCTCATAAAAAGACTATTTTTTTTAATCGTTTATTTGCATAAGGGTCGGACTCTATTCCGTTTTTATGCATATGAAAATTGCCAAAAATGTTGATTAGAAGGGGTAAAAAGTCACCTCATGGTGCCAAAATTATAGAAATTTGTAAAAATGTTTACCTTGAAAAACGTATTTTATGGGAAAACTTAATACAAAGTTGGTAACAATGACCATCGCGAGAACAATGGCAGTTTTCAGTTTCATTATTTGCATGATTTCTTAAAATTTGTATACTTATTTGTTTAGTTGAGTAACACAGTGTCTGCTTCATAAAAAACGTTAGTAAACACCTGCAGTTCCAGTTGCAATTACGATAAGTGAAAGGAAGCTTCTGGGAATTACATCAACAAAGTGTCAAGGACGCCGACTAAACACATTCGTGATTTCGGCTTAATGCATTTTCGGTTAATTGCATAAGAAAAGCCATGCACCGTCTCTATGCAATAAAGCAAAATTGACTGTATATGCAAGTCTACCATATATAGAGAGCCTCGCATATATACCAGAATACATTGGCCCAGCAATATTTGCCTTGACTTGTAAACCAGTGCATTCTCTATATATATATATGCAAAGCTCCCTATGGGAGACTTTAATGCTGCACCAGCACAGCAACAGAAAGGGTTAAAGTAGAAGGATAACTCTAGAATGGAAAATATAAACAAGGTCATTGGGCAGTCATGAAGGTGAACATCCATACCAAATTTCATTCAGGCATGGCTCAGATATATCTCCAAATGGACTGACAGATGGCAAGACAGTCAGATCGACAGATGGACAAAGTCAATCCAGGATACGGCTAGAACAGGAAGGACCTTTTAGTCACCTATAAATCGAGGATACCACCTATTTTGTTCAAATTGAGCATATATAATCTGTTATTTCGAGAGCACTCACCTTTATACTAATATTACTACATATACTATCCACACTTGGAGATTTGCTTTCACTAGATTTGTTGTTTGGACTATCACTGATATCCGGGCTAATACTTAGACGCTCTTTTGGCTTTCCTTTATTATTACCACTCTGAAAAAGCAAAACAATTACATACTGATTTTGTTACATTTTTGAACTGTTTAATTTGATAATATGCAATATAATGTAAATTATGTGTGACATCACAAGGATGCATGCCCACCAATTAAATCAGCATTTTCATATAAACAAAGATGAATAACTTTAGAACAAAAAACCAAAACAAAACAGTGAATTTGCCATTAAATGTCATCATAGTGGTGAACATCCATACAAAATTTCATTGAGATCCGAGCATTACTGTTCAAGTTATGACCTGAACAGACATCGGATGGACCAAACAGCCAACCTTTCCAGATAAACAAAGATGAATAACTCTAGAATGGAAAAGCAGAACAGAAAAATGGAACCCCATATTGAATTTCCTCATAGTATTGAACATCCATACCAAATTTCATTGAGATCCCAGCACAACTGTTGAAGTTACGACATGAACAGACACCAGACAGACCAAAAAGCCAACATTTCCAGATAAACAAAGATGAATAACTCTAGAATGGAAAATCCGAATAAAACGATGGAACCCTCTATTTAATGTGCTCATAGTAGTGACCATCCATACCTAATTTCATTGAGATCCGAGCACTACTGTTCAAGTTATGACATGAACAGACATCGGACAGACGTAAGGACGCACAGACAGGTGCAAAACAGTTAAAAAGGGGGTATAATAAGCCTCACAACTCTATAAATGAATGAATGGGAATCAAGTAACTACTCATCCAGTTATCAAAAGATCAATGTGAAAAATCACTGATTTAAACATTCCGAACCTGTCTGGTCAAACAGATGAGACGTAATTATGGACGATACCATTACATACCAGGCTAATATAAAGAAATCCGAGTAAATAACTTACAGAATTTCGTGTTTGCCTTTTTGGCATAATTTGCTTCCCGTCAATATTGTCGTCCTCTTTGACAGGTCTGAAGAGATAGTCTGATGACTCTTCAGGCCTATCCAGGGGGCGGTCCTCCCCGTATTTCTTGAAGTACAGTCGGCAGTCCGTACATAATAAACTCTTGTCTTTCCCTGCGTGATGCCAGTCTTTGGAGCCTGGAATTCCAGAATGCAACATTATGTATAATGTAGAATTATTCTCATTACTCATGTTGCCAATATGTTAACCCTTTCATGACGGGAGCTGCACTGGCGCAGCATTGAAGATCCTGTGCCAGTGCATTCTGTCATATATGTGAGTCTCCCATAGGGAGCCTTGCATATATAAGAGAATGCACTGGTTTACAAGATGAAGGTAAATATTGTTAGGTCAATGTATACTCTTATATATGCGAGGCTCCCTATGAGAGACTCGCATATATAAGAGAATGCATTGGGACATGGTTGTCTCAAAATTTCCTGAAGCTCCAGTCATATAAGGGTTAATGTAGGGTTATAACACTATAAGAATGGAGATAAGGTATAGCTCTGGTGTCTGCATGGTGAATGACCACTAAGAGGTTGTGTGAGAATCTGATGATAGTCTAATCAGGGCTTAAACCTTTCATGATGGGAGCTTCCTGAATTTTTGTAAACCCTGTGCCAATGAATTCTCTTATATATGCCACCTCGCATATATAAGAGAATGCATTAGCCTAACAAAGTTTAAATTATTTTTATAATTGTTAAAGACTGTAGGAAAAAATTAAACAAATGATAAAAAATTGTTAAAGAATGTAAGAAAAAAAGATAATGATAAAAATTGTTGGGCCAATGCATTCTCTTATATATGCAAGGTGTATCCATGGTCGACTTGCATATATATGAGAATGCATTGGCACAGGGTCTTTAATGTTGCACCAGCACAGCTCCAATTATGAAAGGGTTAAAATCTGATGAGAATCAGAATGATGATTCTTAATTTGATTTTTGTAAAAGCAGATAATTCTAGGGACCAGCCTAGAAGGTGACTGGGAGATATATTTTCACTGAGAGCTTTCCGATGGATGGCAACAAGCCATATTTCCGACTAACTCCTGAAAAATTACCCATAATTCTGCTGTGGTTAAGGAGTCGATTATTGTATATATCATGTAACTTTGAACTTACATGAAGTCTGAAGATTGAAGGTCTACTAATTTAATTATTATTTGTGTAATACTTGGATTGAAGAAATGATAAATTAAGTTGAAAAGTATTATTTAATGGTACTAGAAAGTAAATATATTTATAACAAACAAACACTAGATACAGGGTTTATATCATTATAGCTGTTGTCATTGACAATTTATTTTCAAATAATGTTTTAGATAATCAGAGTACAACAAAGAAAAATATCCTGCATGTTGTTTCTATGGCAACAGGATGAAAGCCTCATTATGATTGGATGATATGCAATGAAAAGAGATGACTCTGCTCATATCATCAAATCAGTTTCTTTATGTCTAAATTTCATGCAAAAGTGCTATTAACATGAACTCAACAACAATATTTCAATAAAATATTCACTCCGATAACAGTAATAATAGATTGAGGTCCACATCAAAACATCCCGAGGCTATAAAACACAAAATAAATGCTTTAATTCTCAGCTTGAAGGGCGGCAAAAATTACAGTCATTGATGGTTACACAGAGCTAACAGCGTACAGTCAGAGAAATGCTATTTCAAACTGTGAATCGAATACGGTGTTTGCACGAACTGTGTTATTTTATACTGCCTTGGGGATTTCACTATTGATCGCAGGGTTTGTCTTTGTATCGTCTGATTATGGCGTTATAATAGAATGATCTAAACTGCCCTGAAGAATCGCCTGTGTCTAAAGTGGGAACACATAAACCACCGACATTGGCATGAGTATATAGCAATTAATAGCTTTGTGCGTGTGTGACTATGCAAGTTAATTATAATTTGACGTTGGTGTCAATATGCATAGACATGTATTAATTTTTTCCCTTTTTGTACGATCGATTGAGTAGTTTGTTGCGTGCGGGCAATGTTTTGTCACCCAATAAAATACATTTGTACAGGCCTCCGAGTGACACTGCCCATTTCTAGTAGCTAAAGGAGAATAGATAAAATTGAACTATGGTTAGTCGGCTGTGTTGAAAAATAATTTCAAATATTATTCATGCTATATGGGTGGTATTGGATTATAATTTCGTAAGATATAGTGGGATTATAAACAGGGTGTTAGGTTTGCTCTCATTTTACAGCTATTAATGTGTACACAGACCTTGCAAAGGAACATTAAGCTAAGTAAACTCAATCAATAGATTGTAAAATCAAATATGTTTTTATATGCTGAGTTGATTTTAAATGAAATGGTCCAATATAAAGACGGGTGCATAACATGTCGAAGAATTTCATGCTTTGGATTTTAAACAGATCCTCTTAAAGCCCATTACATGTTTTTGTTCAATAAATTGCATTAGAAAAAAAATGGTTTATGTGGCGAGATCAGGTTTATTGTTTTAACAGTTATAGTTTTCATAATAATCATTCATGATTAAAGTTTGGAACTACAGAATTGTGTAGTTTTAAAATTTTAGCCAATCAGAATTTTTATGGGTTTTTAAAAGCAAAATTCAAGACTATATTATGGCCATGGATAATCAATTTTAGAACTATGGACGCTCAATTTTGACACAGTTTTAGTGAAGGCGAAATGCTTCATACATGCAGTCAATGTGGTATATACACAGAAGAAATTACTGTCAATCTTAAGGACTTTTTCTCTAGAATTTAACATATTGTCAAAATCAATTAACAGTGGTTGAATAGTATTGGTTTGAGTTGGGGTTGATCTAATGATAAAATTTCACGATTTAAGTGACTTTGTGAGCAATTTTGCTTCACATCACTTACAATTATGGTGTTTCTCCATGGTAATTAATTCAATTTTTATTGCGATATCGGCTCACAAAAGTCATGGAAAAGCATGCAATTTCGAGTTGGGACCTTCACCCACAACGAAGTACATAATTAAGGAACAGATAATAACTAAGAAATATATTCCCCTCGTTATTTTTTCAACTTTATAAGGTTCCCTGTCAAAACTTCAAAAAGTTCCCAGGTTTTGTACTGGTGGAATATGATATCTACGGGTGTTAGCCAGAGTAGATATTCATGGCATGATCTACATTTATACCATCATTATGGCCAAACAGAACTACGATAAGCAAAATGCTATTGTTTCTCGCAATTGCTCTCCATTTACAGCCTGTACCAAGTTGACCTCAAAGGACAATGAAGTAATCCCGGCACTAACTTATTCATAATAATTATTGTCGCTCCAGTTGTGATCATAAAACAATAACTCAATCACTAGGCAATATAATTTTAGAAAGGTTACATCAACGTATGGGCACCTTTAAAGAATGAGGACTGGTTGTGTAAACATCACTATCAGACACAATGTCCCTACCGGTCTCATATGCAGTCAGATTAACTACAGTAATGTCCTAAATAATCGACTCCTTAACCACAGCATAATTATGGGTAATTTTTCAGGATTTAGTCAGAAATATGGTTTGTTGCCATTCATCGGAAAGCTCTCAGTATGAATGGCAACAGGCCATATTTCCGACTAAATCCTGAAAAGTTACCCATAATTCTGCTGTGGTTAAAGAGTCGATTATTTAGGGCATTACTGTAATTCTTTTCTCAAATCAGTGACCAGCCTAGAGGGTGATATCTTCTCCCTAAAATGTGCCACTTCTCCTTTTTTTTGTCATAGAAGGAAGTGACTTTTCTCTAATATACCAGTATGCATATTTCAAGTCTATTTACTGAATATTATGGTGTAATTAAAGACATATTATGGACTTGTTCGGGTGCATTAAAGTGATAAGTTAGTACTCAGGCGATGTACAAACTAGGGGATGTGAAATTCTACTAACATTGCCGAAAATCTCAACGAAATCGACCACACCACTCCATAGAAAACATCGCCTGAACAATGCACAATTGTAAATATTTACCTCTCGATTCGGGACGCAACAAACCGCGATAAACGAACGCAAATGATTTCACCACTAAGAGTCATTGAATATAATTGATATGAATGACGGTGTCTTTTGTAAATTTGAATTTATATTCGCATAAATAACTACTTTGAGCAAGATTATTTTACATTTCTATTTGATCACCCTATCTGAGTGTTTCAATTCAGTTTAATCATTTTAATGTTTTTATAAATAAGCTCTTGTATTGCATACTACTTATAGGATCATAGAAGGGTAATAATGTTGGCTGTAAATTGAACTTCATCCATAGTTACTTATCCATGATAACAGTCCACTTCGCCCTAATAACAAAACAATTTGACACCACTGGACTGGAAAAAAGGAAAATAATTTTTTCCAAATATTAATTATTTTGGCATTTGGAAACCGGCAGCAGCACCGTGGTATTATGTAGTAACATAATCAGATATACATCAGATGTCACTTGGTTGAACATTTCAAAACTTCATTGAAACATATCTATTTCATCAGTGTTTTAAGTTGACTAGTTGACATTGTTCGCTCTTATTATTATCCATCCACAATTTTTTATAGATCTTAGATTTGCGATTGGTTATATTTTAATTGTGTTCGAAATTTTATTTAGGTAGTCATTTTATTTTATTTTTAAACTCGCATTATCATTTTATTCCCCCTATGTTATTGTCTCATTTTATACATGTATTGCTATTGTAAAGTGCATTAAAACTAAATTACAGTCTAATGTGTTTTTAAATGTAAATATAATATAATAATAATAATAAAAAAGAAGCAGAACTTCAAACTTACTTGTTGTGCAACAGTTTCCACATGAATATGCACTGCTTAGACTTCGGGCATCGCTGTCATCTGAATCATCTGATAATTCACTAGCAGATGTCAGATCCACTGAAAAAGAACAACTATTGATAATACCAAAGCCAGACACTCAATGACCCCAAAATCCTGGTGTCAACAACTGTTTCAAGGGGAGAATAGTCCGAAGAGAGAGGGACTCCAATAAGTCTGATCACTTATGCCATTGATCCCCTGTCCACCCACACTATTTTACAGTAATGCTCTAAATAATCGACTCCTTAACCACAGCAGAATTATGGGTAATTGTTCAGGATCGGAAAGCTCTCAGAGCTTTCCGATGAATGGCAACAAGCCATATTTCCGACTAAATCCTGAAAAATTACCCATAATTCTTCTGTGGTTAAGAGTCGATTATTTAGGGCATTACTGTATGTCATTAACCTACTATATTCAAACTCCATCTGAAGAGTTTTTGTGCCACAATAAATATGTTCAACAATAGCACCTTGAAACACTGTTTCTAAGTGATGGACTAAATATACTGATTCCCGAAAATTGTTGGCAAACGACAAATACAGTAATGCTCTACTTAATCGAATTCTTAACCACAGCATAATTATGGGTAACTTTTCAGGATTTAGTCGGAAATATGGCTTGTTGGCATTCATTGGAAAGCTCTCGGGGAGAGCTTTCCGATGAATGGCAACAAGCCATATTTCCGACTAAAACCTGAAAAGTTACCCATAATTATGCTGTGGTTAAGAAGTCGATTAATTAGAGCATTACTGTATATTCAAATTAATAATCAATTCATTTAGCCATGAATAAGATTCATTTAGCCATGAATAAGAGGCTATAGATATGTAGGATTTTATTTAAATCTGTCCCAGTACAAAAGGTACTCATATCCGATTCGATTGTCCCCATATCATCAGATTCCAACAACAAATTTATTTTTAGAAATGCCGCTTCAGTTATCAGAATCGAATAATTGACCAAAAATAATGATAACCACAGTAAACTATAGCATAAAAATACCCAAAACCTGTTATTTATCAACATTTTAATGAAATTTTGTCAAATATCTGACACAATAAAGCCACTTGAATTTAGGGTTATCCATAGATTTAAAAAATCAATATCCGATCACTCTGATCTTTGATCGGTGGGTTCCTCGACTCGAATAAAATATTTTTTTCCCCGAAGCCAAGGAATTAGTAATTTGCAAGAGTTAATTAGGATTATGCATCTTTAAGCATATATATGAAAAATAACAAGTGCACAACCCAGATTATCCCCTGCTAAGGCGACTTTCTGCTCAGGTTTATTATTTTTCTGATGTGACTTAATTCGAAAGATGTCTTAAACTGACATCAATAGCTCCCATCTCAAGGTGATCCTAAACATGTCTGTAAATTTTCTGTAAACATTTCTCCAACAAATGTGGGCTGCAGGATGTGCCAATTGATTTAAATGTAAAACTCAAGATGGCTGCTGGGGGCCATGTTTTTAAAATAAATTTGGGGGGGGGGGGAAATGACAATGGCCTGTAGGGTGTGTTGAAGGATTCAGTCATGCAAAGAGTAAAATCCTTTTCACACTATATATTCAAGTCCCTTTACACATTAAGGTCTGTAATTCTGGAAAAAATCAATGGACGAAACACACTGTTTGTAAATACTCTCCCCCCCCCCATGTTGTTTCATCAACATGCTGAAGATCTTTAAAATTCGACTGACGATGACAAGATATAGAGCTTCAAGGGTGAGCCGAAGAATTTAGTCATGCAAAGAGTAAGATCAATTTTCACACTAAGTCCCATTGCACAACAAAGGCCGTAACTCCGGAAAAAATCAATGGACGAAATCCACTGTTTGTAAATACTCTTTCGTACCGAAGATCATTAAAATCCGACTGACGAATTCGAATACCAAGATATAGAGCTTCAAAGCTGCTACAAACTGAAAGACAGACTCATGGATCCCTAGACTAACACGGATGCAGCCCAAATACTTAATACTACTGAATTCATTGCATATTGCTAAATTATGAAAAAGATAAAGAACTACTTAAAAGTACCCCAAAGGGTTGAAATTTGGAAAACTTAATTGTGCAAAGAAAACAAAATTGGTTGGAATATTATAATTTTTTTAGACTATATCTGTCCACAGAAAACTCTACATTGATAAAGCAACATTAAATGACAATAAGATCATACAGACACTGTAACATCAGACAACTTCAATAATTTGACACAAACTGAGCTATTCATTTTGATTACACCTGTACTATTGGCTTGGGTGACTCATAGATCAAGACAACAGGGGAAACTGTCAGGGGTATCCACATGGAACAGGAACCAAGAACAGGATACAAACGCAGAATACACCAACATTCAATTAATTGAATAATAGACCACTGATAAGGAGTTAACATAATAAGTTATTTGCTAAATGTATCATGGACAATACGCGGCGAAGGCCCATTCATTTGCAGCATACTATTATGATTGGTTAGCCGCACTTCTACCCACTGAACTCCTGTATTGCACTCAATATTATCACGTACTCAAACAAGTTGATCAGGCATTATTGTTACAGGCCGCATAAAAATTGTAATTATCTAAACAGGACTATTGTTACTTTATTTTAACGCTACTCAAATGTCGATCAGGGACAACAATGATAGAGAATGACGACAGTGGCAGTGGTATTAGTAGTTCTGTTTTTCGCCTTTGTGTGCCATATAGGAGCAATTGATTGGCAATTCCGCACTGCAATTTACAAGCAAATCAAAAGCAAAAATACAAAGAAGGAATCTGATTGGTCAATATTTACTCGATAAAATATACATTTAAAGACACATTTTCATTGACAGAGATGCATTGTCGGGATGTCTGGTGAGGAACAGAGCTATTATTACATGACGGTTATCATTACTGGGGAACGGAAGATGTGCTAAACAATCATTATTTTATTTCCTTTATTGACGAAAGTCTTAAAAATTCTGACAGGTATACAGTAATGCGCTAAATAATCGACTCCTTAACAACAGCAGAATTATGGGTAATTTTTCAGGATTTAGTCGGAAATATGGCTTGTTGCCATTCATCGGAAAGATCTCACTGAGAGCATTACTGTATACAGTAATGAAAGCATTACTGTATACAGAACCATCCAGGCTCCTTCATTTAAAACTTAACCCTTTTTTTTACTGAATGGATTCTGCCATCAGTTATACAATAATAAGTTTCATATTATGATGGAAATTGTGTTCTGTATTTGTTCCACACCCCTGTGTAGGTTATGCGCAGTCATTGACTGTGGCTTAAACTGATACCTTAGCTATAAACCATATTTGCAATTTAATGATACATAGTCCGAATTAACGCTCCTAAATTACTATTGCTTCGGCTTGATTCGAGTCGAGGAACCTACCATCAAAGCTCAGAGTTATCGGATATCGATTTTATAAATGTTATTTTTCACCTCCTGGAATATTAGGCGGCCTAGCAAATATTTGACGAGGGGACCAACATAATCTTGATACAAAAGTTGATATATAACATGTTTTGGAAAATTTTATACTAGAGTTGACAGTGGTTAGCTTATTTTTTTGGTAGTTAATGGATTCTGATAACTAAAGCGTCTTTTGAAGAAATATTATTGTTGTTAGAATCTGATGATATGAGGACCATAGAATCAGATGTGTATCTTTAAGTCTGAGGAAAAACTGGCAAATTTTGGAGCATCACCGGAAGCAGATCGTTAACAAAATGTATGCTATCAATCTAAACAAACTTGGCGACAATGTCAACACGAAGTAGTTCTGGCTTGTATTCAATGTGTGATATATACCACATTATGTATTCAATGGCTCCAATACATGTGCCTCATGCCAACAGGTGTGGCATAAAATTGCAGATCAATTCCAATTATTAACTCTTCCATGACTGGAGCTTCCTGAAATTTTGTGAAAACCCTGTGCCAATGCATTCTCTTATTTTTATGAGTCTCCCAAAGGGAGCCTTGCATATATAAGAGAATACATTGGCCTAACAATATTTACCTTGATCTTGTAAGCCAGTACATTCTCTTATATATGCGAGGCTCCCTATGGGAGACTCACATATATTAGAGAATGCACTGGCACATGATCTTTAATGCTGCGCCAGCGCATCTCCAGTCATTTCCTAAGAGAACTACTCATGAATGAGTATTCAGTAAATAAAGGGTTAAATCTACACTTTCATTACCAAGTCTGCAGACAGTGTGTCTGTCATTTGCAGATTGAGGACCCGAGAGGGTGAATTTAGTGATGCTATCATCACCAAATTCACCCTCTGTGGACCTCATTCTACTTAGGCCTCATCTTCTGGGAAGTATCTATTGTCTCAAATTCACATTGTCTTAGGTTACTTTTTCCCTTCTGGGAAGTATCTATATCCTCTAATATGCTGAAGTTAAAATGCATAATCAAGGTGACTTAATATGGGTGAGCATTACAAACTTCAACTGGGGAACTTCCATCTTATCCTAGGTCTCCCACAGGAGTTGAGGCCTAAGCAGAATTTGGTGTGTGGGCAGTGTTAACGCTGGACCGAAAAAAAGTTTAGCCAAATGAAAATTTTATTAGCCAAATGAAAAATCTTTAGCCAAATGTTTTTTGGCCAAATTAAAAAAAACTTTGGCCAAATTAAATCATTGTTTTCTGGTCGGTTCACAATTAATGACTAAACCGTAAAATCTAACAGACACAGGTAAAATACACAATAATTTAAATCATTTTTATGAACTAGAAGTATTTTTATATATATCATTTATTAAAAAAGTATTAATCTTTATGTGACAGAGTGATTTTTGGGGGGGGGGGGGGTTGGGGGGTAACCCGGGATTGTCCTTCTTAATGTCATTATTTTTTTGTTTTATATCACAATATCTTTTTTTATATCATTAAATATTTATCCTTGCGAAAATATCTAAGTGACATCTGGAAACTAATAACTTAATATTGTTACGCCATTATCAAATTACAATCTGTCATAAAAGCATGCATATTATTTTGTCCGTATCGGTATTGACGACAAATAGCCACAAAATATCTGTCGTGATTCACATTTGGCTGATTATAAAGCTATTGTCTTGCACTTGGTGCTCATAAACCTCGACCGACATAAATACAATGTCATCATAAACATGCATTGTGCGGGAGTCCCGTGAGTGACCAGACAGATAATGGGGGATTAGGGGATTAAATGTAAAATAATAACCTTTTGCTGTTTCGTGCAGAATGACGTAATTTTTCTCCAGATTAAAACAGCCTGTTACGAACAAATTGCTTATATACCAGCGTCAATGCACACTTTACAAAATATTGCTTTCTTCACAT
The DNA here is from genome assembly GCA_032622095.1 of Siphonodentalium dalli. Lineage (NCBI taxonomy): Eukaryota > Metazoa > Mollusca > Scaphopoda > Gadilida > Siphonodentaliidae > Siphonodentalium > Siphonodentalium dalli. The sequence continues at coordinate 195,043,887 of CP136064.1, forward strand.
TGTCATGATTCAACCACGGTCGGTTTAATGTCCATGCGTCTTTAAATGTCCGTCTTGTGAAAACTAAAGATGATTGCATATCACTGTGTGATCGCTTGGTTGATAGAGTTGTCGATCGGGTTTCCCTTTGTACTGTCCGCGATCGGGTTTCCCTTTGTACAGTCGGCAATATATTCCCACTTTCGATATTTTCGGACTAGATCGTTCACATCACAGAATTGAAAACCCACTTGCCAAAATTTATGTTAGATTTGGAAATAAAAATATGTTTACTGTACACTAAATGTTAGAGCTTACCTTTTGCTGTTACGGAACGATATTTCATAAGTACGAAAGTAATGAAATACTTTCGTCGCCTAACTTCGTCTTGAATGTCGATCTATTGAACGGTTTTATGAATTAGCTTTCTGACTCCATGCTTTCAGTCTCCATTTGGGGTAAAAAAAAGTTTAGCCAAATGAAATTTTTATTAGCCAAATTCGAAAAAGATTAGCCATTGGCTAATTTGGCTACCGACAGCGTGAGCACTGTGTGTGGGATAGCATCACTAAATGCTTCCTCTGGGGACCTCATTCTGCATCCTCATCATGACAGACACACTATTTGCAACCTTGTCATCACACCATTACAGGGCCTCTCAAGCAGATTGATTGGGATAAAGATACACTGAGATAAGTCACTGTAATTAATGCTGCAAATACTGCTGTGAAGATAACTCCAACACTCTACTGGATTAATCACTAACTACAGGAGCAGCATAGAAATCTCAATTGCGCAATTGATATACAGTAATGCCCTAAGTAATCGACTCCTTAACCACAGCAGAATTATGGGTAACTTTTCAGGATTTAGTCGAAAATATGGCTTGTTGCCATTCATCGGAAAGCTCTCCGACTAAATCCTGAAAAGTTACCCATAATTCTGCTGTGGTTAAGGAGTCGATTACTTAGGGCATTACTGTAATTGCCAACAATTGCGATCCCACTTCTCCACCCAAAAATAAGGTCTATCCCCATAACAGTTTTTGAAATTCTACCCTGTACAGGTTTGGTAACTCTTCTATTGCCATAGTTAGATATATTGGGAATCTAATTCAATGAATAAATTTCAATAAAACCAATGGGTTGATATCCAAACGCTATATCCACTGCAAGAACGAAGCAATCAACCAAGATTGTCAAAAATTCCAACATGTCAACTACTGTTTCAGAGAACGAAACGTTTGAACTATGCACAAAAGTAAATATTGGTTATTTTATTCGGGACAAATTATTGGGTGATAAACATACAGCAATGATTCCACCATAAATATACACAGCATGTGATTCATTTATAGAAATGATGCTGTTTCCTGCTTATTTTTATATAAAATAATTAAAATAACTAATTTTGGCATGATAATTTGCTATTAAATTCTGAACACCTCAGTGGAATGTTCCACATTACTTTAACTAAATTTACAGTACGATAGTATGATTGGATCTAAGGCTGAGCATAGAAGGTCTTGAAAGCTAATTTGACTTTACATGCAACCAACTCCAACTGTTAATAAAAAGAAGCAGAAAAAAGTTTGTACGGTATGCTTGTAACCAGTGGGAAATATTGAGTGATATGCATAACCAGTAGTTATTAGGCCACTATTAAAAATATCTGTTTATGGACTACCTACCCACATTTTTCTATGCTATTTTTACAAGGAAGCTGTGATATTTAAAATTTAATGTTACCTGTAGCCCATTACATGACATAATAGACATGCAAATTGCAATCAAAAATTTCTTATGGTACAAGGAAATTTTGTCAGATTACACAGACACATGTACTGTACACAGCTAAGGGAAGGAGAGTTGACAAACAATACTTACAGAATTCACTTGATGCAGGACGATTAGAAGTTCGAGTATTCTGCCGTTTGAGACTTTGACGTCGATGTCGTCGGTGTGGCCGATTGCACGCTGCAGCTGGAGTCTTTTTCCAGAAGTAGTAGAATTCTACAATCTCTCCCTGTAAAGATAAAATATACAAGGGTTAAGAGTGTATAAGAAGTTGATGTTATTCCAAGTGTAAAATTGAATAATTGGTTTATTGGGGTTCATATCCGTCTCACTTTCGGAGATATTTTTACTGATATAATGCCAGTGTTTCCGCTAGAGGGGCGGCGGGTCTCTTTCACCTCTGACCCACTGATTAATGCCTACATGTACATCACCTGTGTATCTGCCACTAAATAACACCAACAGGGAATGATAAACGACGATAATTTTAATTGCCTGCAAACGCTGAACCATTTTGCATGAAAAGAATGCTTTTCAGGGCTGCACACATCAACAATTATTGCCTTATTCTGAAAGATATTGCCTTATTCTGAAAGCCATGTGGTTGATTTTGCCTCGTTTCGTCGTGATTACATGTAGAGTAATGCCCTAATTAATCGACTCCATAACCACAGCAGAATTATGGGTAACTTTTCAGGATTTAGTCGGAAATATGGCTTGTTGCCATTCATCGGAAAGCTTTCCGATGAATGGCAACAAGCCATATTTCCGACTAAATCCTGAAAAGTTACCCATAATTCTGCAGTGGTTATGGAGTCAATTAATTAGGGCATTACTGTATGTTGTCAAAGAACACACTGTTCTTTCTGGTTTGTATTAATAATTATGTAGACGAAGTCGAGACGTAACATGTACCTACTGAAGGGTGATCAAGATATAACACTTATTTACCTGCTGATTTAACTTGATGTTTTGTCGTAAAAATTTACCAGTATGGTAACAATGGTTATCTGGTCATATTCAGTGCTAAATGACAACATCCTTTACATTACATAACCATTCTAATTTTTATAATATAAAACACAATTACGATTCCTTAAGTTTATCTACTTATATTACGATAGACGTTCAGAACTTGGATTAAATTGATGTGAAACACTCCGGTTGGGTGGTGAAATATAAATGGAGAATAACCTTGCTCAAAGTAGTTATTTTTATGAATATTAATCCAATTTTACAACACACACCGTCAGTCTTATATATTTATTAAATGCAGTGAGTATCGATGGCGAAATCATTTACATTAGTTTATCGCCGATTGTTGCATCCCGAATCGAGATGTAAATATTTACAATTGAGCGTAGTTCAGACTGTGTTTTCTATGGACTTGTATGGTCAATTTCTTTGAGATTTTGGGCAATGTTAGTAGAATGCTACATTCCCCCAGTTGGCATAGTGCCTGTGTACTAATTGATCAGTTTCACGTACCCGAACAAGTCCATAATATGTCTTTTAAATTTTTGACTGATTTACTATTGGTAAATACTATTAGATCATACGCAGTTTGTTGAGGGACTGAGAATCCCCCCACCGGCTACATGTATATATCACGGGGACCACAGTACCCAATTTTGCACACATAATGAAAAGACAGATGTGAAAGAAAGTAGCCCAGCATATCAAGATGTCAGTGTATACATATAATCCAACGCTAGATAAATGCCAGAGAACACCCAAAGAAAGCATTTGTGTAAATCCTCGATTGATAGTGTCTTTAGATATTCAAATTTAAGACGAGCTGGTAGACATACCGGGCAAAATGACGGCTTAGTGCGAGCCTATGATAAAAAGAAGAGCACACATATTGACTGGCGACAGAACCAATCTTACAAGCTTCGTGTTTACAATACATGTGTTGTCGGACCACAGAGAACTTGAACATTGTTGATTTTAGAGCCGGATAGGGCTTTTTGTTTAATTAGTTTGTGTGTTTTTTATTTGACAAACTGTCAAGCTCAAGCAGTTCTTTTAGATCGCAATCAATAAGTTGGCCAATTGAGGAAGATTGTAGCAAGGAAATCCTGATCATGAGGTGGAGAAATTACTTGTTGTGACGGACATCTGATCACACAAGTAGATTCTACAGCCCACCCACAGAAATGATAGTCAGATTTTGATGTCAGCATAATTGCTATACACATTTAGGGATGGGTGATATGGTTAACGTTTGTGTCACAATATGATAGGTATCTCGATGGACAGTTCGCAATCATTGGGAGGATATTACTTAATAGTTTGTTTGATATTAGGCCTGATATCAGCCCGAGGTAACCTCATATCAGCCTGAGTCCGAAGGTCGAAGGCTGGTATGAGGTTACCGAGGGCTGATATCAGGCCAATAATATCAAACCAACCAAGTAATATCCTATTTATTAATTAGATCGCCTCTAAGTAACTGGCAACTCATTCATATGAGTGACATCGCAAAAATGGATACCTTCACATATTACTCGGATTGGAGATGTCGCAAATATTACTTGGTTTAAGGTCGATATTATACTAGTTTGTTAACATGCTATTCTGGACGAAAATGTCATATCTAATTAATAAACATATGTATCTAGGTTCAGTCAGTGTTCCAGATCGTATGCTGAAATACATACAATCCAATAAAGAGATGATTGTGAAATGCATATGGACATAAAACTGTTATCGTGCAAGTAACCAACTTTGTATCTTGCAATTGTTGGGAACAACAAACATGTTGATAGATCACCATTTTGTCACAAATGTGAAGTACGGTCCGAATATAAAAATAAAACCCAGTAAAAATTACTTGTGGTGACATTACATTTCGAAGTGAAAGCCTAGAAGCTTCAATACCTCACAGTAGTCAGGCATATCCCAATATGCAATATTTTTTGGACCAATATATGATACATACAGTAATACCGTAAATAATTAACTCCTTAACCACAGCAGAATTATGGGTAATTTTTCAGGATTTAGTCGGAGTGAGAGCTTTCCAATGAATGGCAACAAGCCATATTTCAAACTAAATCCTGAAAAATTACCCATAATTCTGCTGTGCATGGTTAAGGAGTCGATTATTTAGGAAATTACTGTACATCTCAGCATTTCGTATCTTGATAAGCTGGTGCACCGATTTTATTCCACACCCATTGACGTTATTCACATGTATTCAACGGAATCCCAGCCATTGAATACATATTAGTGTATACCTCTAGTGGAATACAAGCCGGAACTATACTTGTTGACGTTGTCGCCAAGAAAGATGACGTACATTACGTCGATCATCCGCTTCTGGTGATCCCCCCATAATTACTGGTTATTTGTCAGACTTAAATCACAATAAAGGTAGCTATAGTAACAATGAAGGCGACATTCATGGATTGAACTTATCTGACTGAACGGTGTAGAATAAATACAGAACACAACTTGCATCATAATCTCGAATCTTTTATCGAACTCGTTGCGGATGGCGCAAAGTTATATTTCGCTCGAGCTACGCTCTCGCGAAATATATCCTTGCGCCATCCGCAACTCATTCGATAAAAGAGTCTCGATTCATATGCGCGTTGTGTTCTGTCTATGTATTCCATCCCTAATATACATTAATGGCATCAATCCATATAATATATGATGCCATTTCTCAATGCTACAGTAATGCCCTAAATAATCGACTCCTTGCTGTGGTTAAGGAGTCGATTATTTAGGGCATTACTGTATTCTGAGGAATTTCATGTGATATTATAGTCAGACTGAACCCTCTCATGGGGCCTTTCCTTATACCCTGAATATATAGTATTCCAACTTTTTATACTGGTATGATCATATACAAACAATCTATAATCACATTGGGAGTTTTATTTTATATCATGAAGTTAATAACCTTTGACCTGGATATGAAATGAATCATTGAGCTGGACAAAGTTAACTTCTTACCTGCGGTGTCTTGCATGTATGTGACTACTGTATACTTAAAAGATCATGCTGAGTGCTATATGACCTTTTATTAATTAGCTATAGGTTATCGGCCGCAATAAGTAGAATGCTGCCCGCGTCATAAGTAACAAAAAGTCGGCCAATAAGTAGAAAACTCGGCCAATAAGTAACAAAAAGTTGGCCAATAAGTAGAAAACGCGGCCAATAAGTCAAGGTAACGTAACGTAAATGACGTCATACGTAATTAGCTTGATCGGCAAAGAATATTGGGTCGACGGAAGATAGATTGCAGTTGATTTCGGATGAATTACGGACAGTCACTGTTTTTGGGAGTAAATATGCATGTACGTGGATGAACTACATGTATCCGTATCAATATCATTCCCAGTGGAAACTGACAGTACTATGAAATCGCCGCAAGTTCTTCACAAAGTTCACAAGAATAAAAATTGCTGGAAAAATTGTTAATTTAATAAAGCACACAATGGTATATCTAATAATGACTATGTTAATATATTCACCCTATGAAACAATTATTACCATTGTTGCTAATTAATAAAATACTTATTAATTGGTTGTTTCCACATTGACCGAGTTATGAGGCCTCGGTCTGTCGTATTAGCCTTCGGCTTGCGGCCTCAGGCCAATACGACAGACCTCGGCCTCATAACTCGGCCAATATGGAAACAACCAATTAATAACATATAATAGTTAGATACCAAATTCAACATAATCATCGAATATGGATTCATATAAAGAATATATAATTAAAAAATAAATTATTTAACAAACTCCATTAAATTAACACATACAATGTGCTGTCTTTAATTACATGGCTTGATTTTTTAATATTCGCTTGAGTTGTTTGATATTGTTTTGATATATTCAAATATTCTGATAATATGAGTAAACATCAGGCTTAGAAATACCATATGGATTCCCATTCGTTTATTTATAGGGGTATTCTGACAATATTTCCAGCAAGGCTGCTTGGTTGGCTTGTTACCAAATAATACTTATAAAATGAATGAATGGGAATCAAGTAACTAAACATCAGAAATAACCAAGTTTTCAATTATTACTTTAAATATACACATGGTTTTAAGCAACCACTCTAATATTGACTAACATTTCCAAATTCAGAGTCTTTTTCAGTTTGATATTGATGACAGTCCCTAGATCATTACCTCCTGACACAAACTTCTAGGTTTGGAGAAATAGATCAGTCCCGTATGTCAATCATTCCAGTGTCTGAGGAATATAGGTTTATGCTAAAGTACCAGGTCTAATCACTATATTTATATACCAGTACATGACATATGTCCCTGGAGGAAGGAGAATAATTCTTTCTCAACGTCAGACACTTCATGACTACTATTCCACCAGATTGGCACATGGACAGCAAGCAAAGAAATGCTATGTGGATTCCAATTCATTTATTTGTAGGAATTTTCAGAAGGAACTTTCAGATGAGTTAAAACCATCTTATAAACCTGTTGGATGAACTTAATTATTAATGGAGGAAGTAGAGAAGCACTTTAATTGTTCAATATTGAGTAAATATATTGAGGTGCCCTCCAAAATTGGTTCAACACCCTTGCACGAACATAATTTTAATGATTCAGGCATCGGATAATAATTTAAATTTACACATGGCTTTATGCAACCACTCTAATATTGACTAACATTTCTAAGTCAGAGTGACAGAGTCTCTTTTTGAGTTTGATATTGATGACTGAGCTAAGTCCTTAGATCATTACCTCAAGACATCAACTTCTAGGTTTAGAGAAATAAATCCGTCCCACATGTCAATCAATCCTGAGTCTTACGGATATAGGTTTGTTGCTACAGTACCAGGCCTAATCACTCTATTGATATACATGACATGTCCCGGGAGGAAGTAAAATAATTCTCCCGCTCAACGTCAGCCACTTCATGGCTACTCTTCCACTAGATTGGCACATGGGACAGCAAGCAAAGAAATATTATGTGGATTCCAATTCATTTATTTGTAAGAATTTTCAGAAGGAACTTTCAGAGGAGTTAAAACCATATTATTAACCTGATCGATAAATTTAAATAGTAACCAAGGTTTTCTACAAATGAATAAATGGGAATTGAATTGGTGCAGCATTAAATATCCTGTGCCACTGCATTCTCTTATATATGAGAGTCTTCCTTATAAGAGAATGCACTGGCTTACATGGTCAAGGTAAATATTGTTAGGTCAAGGTATTCTTTTACATATGCGAGGCTCCCTGCATAACAGAATGTATTGGCACAGGACTTTTGCAAAATTTCAGGAAGCTCCAGTCATGGAAGGGTTAAGTAGCTGCTCATATGCAAAATGTAAGTCAAATTATTGATAAATTAAATATACACATGGTTTTAAGCAACCACTCTAATATTGACTAACATATCCAAGTTCAGAGTCTCTTTTTGAGTTTGATATTGATGACTGAGCTATAAAGTCCTTAGATCATTACCATGTGACACCAACTTCAAGGTTTAGTGAAATAAATCTGTCCTGCATGTCAATCAATCCCAGTCTTAAGAATATAGGGTTGTTGCTACAGTACCAGGTCTAATCACTCTATTGATATACATGACATGTCCCTGGAGGAAGGAGAATAATTCTCTCTCAACGTCAGGCACTTCATGACTACTCTTCCACCAGATTGGCACATGGACTGCCACAAAAATCTATTTTCTTTATCTCCGCATAGTAATTAAGGGTGATGCTATACAGGGGGAGAAGCACTCATAATCTAACTGCATGCTGTGCCAGGCCATAGAAAAGGTGCTTATCCTATGAGGTATCCAAGGGGCAGAGTGCTCAGACAGCAATGAACAACATGTGTAGAATTGATCTGATATTTGAGGGGACAATAGGTGTGTGGGCCATGAGTGGAGGCGTAGCAGCTGAGAGGATCCAAGGGCTTCCTAAGGATTCGCAGCCTCATTCCTGACAAGCTCAATTGGTTGCGAAATGCAGGAACACGCTCTTGGATTAAAAAGTTGGATGTTTTCATAGAATCAAGCATCATTAGTTGAAAAATTGAAAATTATCTTGAATAATCTGAGTTTTGAATATTTTGTATGTCAATGGGAAATTTTAAGAAATGTTTATATTTTTGATGTTTAGGCGACACCAGTTTTAATGTCTGATTTACCAACTTTTTTCACAAAACATTTTTCATGAAGCAATTCTTGTTTTAAAAATGTTACTTTATACACCATCGGAATAAAAAGTAAAATAGGATTTGCAAAAACACTGAATACATCTTTAAAACACCACATTCTCAAATCAATGCAATATGCACTGCTGATTGTAGTGGGTGTGTGTGTTATTGGGGGATATGGTGCTGTGGCCATATCTCCCAATAACACACACCCACTACATTCATTTCTTATATTTATTATATTTATATAGCATTTTGATGATTTATTCCCATAAAATAGTTGAAGTATTCTTTTTTATTTTCACAAAATCTGCTGAGAATTTTAAACTAGCCCACACAGTACATTAAGTCAGCCCAGTATAAGATTTTCAAGCACTTGCAATGATTAATTGGCTTCAGATGCAATTTGGCTGAATTTTCAAAAGCATGCGCAATTATTCTGTTGACCGCTTTTAGTTATTAGGTCAGATTAGGTGACAATTTGTGACACCGTGTTCATGTTACGGTCTGTGATATTGGTGTAAGAAATCGGTGACCAAATTGGCAGTTGACCAATCACCGAATAGGATTTAGTGTAATACAGATGGGCTATGTAAATATTAAATCATAAAGCGAACTTCATCATCCACTTTCACTTTATCGCATAAAATTTATTGATCTGTCGCAATTGTTTCCACATAATTAAAATTTCTTCCATTCTCTACCATTTCTACAGACAGGAACTATTTTTCATAGCAATAATAAAAGTGTGTTTTCTGAATACCTTTCTGATAATCTGTTTAGCAGCAGTATCAGGTGAATAAACGTTTTTCCAATAGAAGATATATGTGTTACTTTCTACACGCTTCGCGCTGTACATGTTTTTCATATAACTATTCACAATGTTAATTACGGTGCATCTGATGGTACCGATAAGACAGCTCGCGTCCTTACTGCCAGAAGTTATCAAAGGGAGCGCAGTTAGATGCACATTTCCTATACATTGCTCACGGTTCCTTAATGATATCAGAATGCATCTGCACGTTTTAACATCGTTTGTCAGTAATCATCGCAGGCAATATGCATAGTACATAATCGCGAAGCAATGAGTTTCATGTGCCGACACATCAGGTTAGCTCATCACCGGCTAACTACCAACAGTTGTTTATTGGTGGCAAAGAAATATTCGCAAAGGAAATGTAATCGCCGTGCAATGTTCTGCTACCCGTTCAACATGGGTGTCTATGTGCCGGTCTCGTTGGATGCTAATGAAAGGAAGTGCAATTAGTAAGTCGTTGGAGGGTTTTCTTTTAAAATGTTGTGAATAGCTAGTTTGATTCTCGAGTGTTTAATCTATGGCGTGCTAATTAGAGACGCAGACCAAGGGATGTAGTAGCACTTGTCATAGCATGCAAAGCATACAACATACTTATTAGAAGCGCCAAGGTGTGTTTAGGGTCAATGCTGCTATTCAGTTTGAGAGAAAGAAAGAGACTCTTTCCCAAGTCAATCAATTTAATAGATGTGGACAGATATGACAAACTTCATCAATAACAGTAACCAGTATCTAAATACTTTATAAATGCCGTAAATAATTGACTCCTTCACCACAGCAGAATTATGGGTAATTTTCAGGATTTAGTCGGAAATATGGCTTGTTGCCATTCATTGGAAAGCTCTCACTGACAGCTTTCAGATGAATGGCAACAAGCCATTTTTCCGACTAAATCCTGAAAAATTACCCATAATTCTGCTGTGGTTAAGGAGTCAATTGTATCTAAATACTTTATAGTTGGCAATTGCTGCTTGGTTCTCAAGGATTAGATTAATATCCAGGATCTCCAAAACAAGGATTATGTTACCTAGTATCCCTAAATGGGGATTAATTTTCTTAATGTATTGCCAGACATGGTATATTTCATGTGTTGTTTTTGTTTTTACATGGACCAAATATATGTTTTATCTGTTAGAAAATGAAAACTTAGAATGGTGCTTCGGATGAAGAAGCTTACTATTATATCTTTAACCCTTTGAGTGCCGGGTCCGATTTTTGTATCAACCCATATACCCTGTGCCAATGCATTCTCTTATATAAATGCGAGTCGACCATAGGTCGCCTCGCATATATAAGAGAATGCATTGGCCTAACAATTTTTCATCATTTGTTATTATTATTATTATTTTTTTTTTTAGGGCCGATTTTACAGACCGTAAATTAGGGCCGATGAGATCGGCCCCTGGCACTGAAACAGTTAACTTACTGGACTTGCTTGATTGTTTTGATAGCTGTCATCAGAATTTTAAATACATGCACTCCATTTTACTTCAGTTATCTTAGGTCATGCGATATACAAGATTTTGAAATCCTGGGTTATCTGACACACGTTTGGGAATGATGCTTCTGGAAAGATCGTTTATTAAAACCACAATTATTCAGTTGCTTTAGTCTTTTGTCACTAACAAGAAGGTTATTTCCATATTCTCCATTTAAGTGGAAATCTATTTTCTATTAAAAAAATATTATGAGTTTATTTCAGAGAATCAAACTGACAATGGAATTATTATTCACTGGCCTCTGTCAACTGAACAGAGGAAGCAGAATTGAGCAATATGCTTTTCAGTCCATCAAACACATTTATCAAATGCTATTGATCCCTCCAGATTGCATTGTACGACATCATCAAATAACCAAATTCATAACAAAAATTCCAAGTGTTTTAGCAGAGTTTAACAATGTTCAAAACTTACATGTTTTCCATTTCAATGTAAATCTATTTCTGTTAAACAATTTTCATAACTTACATGTTCTCCATTTCAATGTAAATCAATGTTCTCTAGTTAACATATGACTTCAGCAGACATCTTGGATAAGACAAATATTTTCTATTTGCTAAAGTAAAAAATCGAACAGCACAATATTTTTATGTCATGGAATTACAAGGTGACTATTCCAACAACTTAATAGCAGGTTATAAATAACAATTTTTATGCTGGAAAAGATTTTGTCTTTGGTTACTGTATACATACTTTACAGTTAGTTACATTGCGATATTTAATTTATGCTTTTGCTCACGTGATACATGTTCGTTATCAGTCACTTTTCTTAAACAGAGTAAGATCGTTTTCTCAAGTTCTTATTCAAAAGTTATGTACTGTATATTAAAATTATTTAATTAATTAATTGTACACTTCCCAGCATCGTAATTGTTTCCTTGACCCTATCTCCCTCCCAGAATAGGTTATTTTGTGATTCTGTTGATCATGTTTGGATACCATGTTATTCATAATGTTTTGTACGGGGAAATTGTTCGTAGCTCATATCTTCACTTTTAAATTTTTCACTTGTTTGTGATTATTAAAACAGCCAAATTGAACAAGAAATTGTCTCCTTTATTGTGAACAAGCAAATCCATCGCTGGACTCTAAATTTGGGTTTCGCCATCTTCTCAAGGTATAAAGACCACAACACCAATAATGTGCAGAGTAGAGATAAGTAATATTATAAATACAGGTATAAATTTGGAAAATAAAATGAACATTGTAATAGATACAATCTGTCTGCATGAAGAGGGATGTTATTTTCAAGGAGTGGAGAGATGATTATTCACTGGCCTCGGTCCACTGAATCGAGTCGTCATAGTTGTGCAATACACTTTTCACAGTATTGTCCACAATCCATCAAAACACGCTTATCAAACGATATTGATCCTGGTCCCGCTGATGCCAGATTGTATTGTAAGACCTCATCCAATGACCAAATTGATAACAATTTTCACTGCAAGGAAGCATCTTCTTAGAATCAATCTCCCTCGATGGAGCCTTTTCATTCAATCACAGATGTAATATGGATCGGAATAAAGATTCGGTAGAAAATCGTGTACAGACACAGGCCCTTGTTCATGACAAATAACCATTCCGCTGTCAATATGCGAACTTTGTGGCATCTCTGCAGTGTCTGACGTGTCATCCATTACAGGTCAATTTGCCACGGCAGATCAAATTGTGCAAGGTTCCTTGGAGCACAATGCCAATAAAATCAGAGAATTTCCTTCCTCTGTCACACACATACAACCTTACACTGGTACAGCCAGGAGTAAAATTAATTGGTGGCATGTGATAAACATGTGATGTCAGAACACAAGAAGACTTGCATGTGAATAATGCTGAAGAGGTGGTAGATCAAAGTATGAACTATAGGCATTGGATGGTATCCATAAGAAGCATATGACAGTAGTATCGAAAGACTCTGGAGTGATCAAGGAATCTCAGTGAGAGATAGATTTTGGATAAGCATTTAATCTGTTTTCTATACATTGTATAAAAATATTTTATAAATAGGGTTATATATATTCCATATTTATTATGGAAACAGTCCTGCATTAAAGTGATGAAACACTCCGCTAGGGTGATCGATTGCGAACACAAAAATAAAGTAGTTATTTCCATAAATTTTATAACATTATTATCAGCACTCAATGTCATTCTTATCTATGAAATATATGCACCAACTCTATTTGACCCAATCATTGCCATTCGTTTTATCTGCTAAAATTTGTCCCGAATTAAGATGTAAATATTTACATTTGTTTGGAGTTCAGACGTTGTGTTTTCTAAATTGGTATGATCGGCATGGCTATAGTATTCAGTAATATTAATTGAATTCTAGATTCATTCAGCGGGGAAAGGGGGCTGTCTACTCAATTATCAGTTTGATTCACTGACATAGGTGCATAATATGTCTTTAATTTTAGCCAAAGACAAAATATAACATGATATAAAATATAACCATATATCAAAAGTTATAGCATTCCTCACTGTGTTTGGTTATAATTAAGAAATTCTGGGAGGATTGAACATTAAGATAAAGATAACATGTGAAGATAAACTGTGAAGATAGTCATGTAAGAAAGCATGTGGAGTGCTAAACATTATTAAACTGGGAAGCCCCTCTTTCTAACTCTACCCAATAAGGATTTCCAGGGAACTGGAAGTGAAAATTTGGTCCTGTCTCTCTCAGGATTTAACCCAGGTTGTATATCTTAGCTTTAAAAGGACCCAAGGTCTCACAGTAGGTAAACGTGCAAAAATATAAAAGTCTGTAAAAACATCACCACTACTAAGAAGAACATGGAGAAAAAGTTAAACTTTGTTCGCATATACATTATTGATAGTTCTCCATAAACAAGATTTTGCATTTCGAAACCATTGTCTTGTATACTGTTAAAGTGGAATTACCGATAAAAGTCAAATTAGTCCAATATTAAAGATACCAAAGTTTAAACATTGGAAATGGTCAAAGCATTGAAATTCATATTCAGACGAAAATAATTGAACTTGCTATGCAATTAGCGAGGTTAATAATAATTCACTGTAACAGTTTTGTTAACATAAGAATGGTTTCAACACACAAAATTCTGTTATTGAAGAATTATCAATAATAAATATAACAAAGCTTATCTATTTCTCCATGTTCTGTGCCATGATGTTTTTATAGACTTTTATATTTTTTGCACATTTACCCACTGCGAGTGCTTTGGGTCCCTTTAATAGATGACAATACACAGGGTCATTTCTCAAGTGTGTGTCAATATTTAATGTAATGCAAAGTCCATTAAAATTGATGCTGAATGAATACTTCACCAAAGAAAAAGCACTAAAAAAGCTGCTGTTTTTGTCCACAAGTTTCTGAACTCGGTCAACTTGCTCAATCATTGAGTGACTCAATAGTCAATGGGGATGACAAATATACACAGTGTGATGAATAATTTCTCATTTAGCCATGAAATCATACAAATTCATCAATTTGACATGTCCCTATCTCTAAGGCTTCAGGGTAAATTCAGAACTGCTATAGATTATACTCTCATAGGCACCATTAAATTTGTAGTGGGGATACTGTTCAGGGAGGGAGAAATTCAATTGACGATCCCGTGACAGCACTAGGCTCCACACAACTGCAGAATAATCATCAATTACAAAGACCGGGAGAAGCCAATTATGCTAGTTTAAGTCAATTCCAATGTAATTTACCTCGTAACTCAGTTCTTAATATATTCATAATATGGCACTCTGTGATGGACCCACACTAGTGTTACATAAACCTAAAATAATTAAGCCACCTGGTCCAATGTACCATGTTTTCAAACAATTTCCGTTGAGTTAATTCCAATGCAATTTAGTTTGTAACTGCGAACTTTATAATATATTCATAATATGCCATATGGTACTCTGTGATAGATCAGCACTTTTGTTATATAAACCTGAAGTAAACCACCTGTTCCAGTATACCATGTCTTCAAATAATATTTTTTAAAGGTACACAATCCAATTTGATGGTCCCCGTATCATCAGATTCAAACAACAAAAACATTTCTTCAAAAGATGCTTTAGTTATCAGAATCGATTAATTATCAAAAAATAATGCTAATCACTGTCAACTTTAGTATAAAATTTTCCAAAACATGTTATAAATCAACATTTTGTTCAATGCAAGTTGGTATTGAGAGTATACGTAAGTCGGCTCATCGAATATTTGCTAGGCCGCCAAATATTCCAGGTGGTGAAAAATAACAGATTTAAAAAATTGATATCTGAAAACGCTGAGCTTTGGTGGGTTGGGTCCTCGACTCGAATCAAATATGTTTTTACCCGGAAGCCAAAGAAATTGTAATTTAGGAACGTTAATTCGGATTATGTATCTTTAATATGGACAATGTTAATGTATTCCCTCCCTTTTCTGTTATCAACTATGTTCCATTCCATTCGGATTATGTATCTTTAATATGGACAATGTTAATGTATTCCCTCCCTTTTCTGTTATCAACTATGTTTCATTCCAATTCCAATTAACTGAATTGTATGGTTTTTGCAATTTCAGATAATTTTAAATTAATTGTTGTTTATCCTCATTTCAGCTGCTAAGTAATATGATATCAGCCATGGAAAGCATCTGACAAATTTACATGTATATACTAAGCAGGATATCTCCACATTGTGTGGATCACAAATCCACCCTTTATATTAGGATTTGAACCTGCCTCGCACAATACACCTCACCACTTATCAGATCACTTGAGTCATATATATAATATATAATGTGTTCATTGCCATAGAATTAGATGACACCCAACGCAAAATAATCATATTTTTTGCACCAAAACAGATTTATACCACTGAAGCATTTATCCATTATCCATAAAATGGTTTCATGATATACATATTCCATGTCATGTAATTTTTCAACAGGAATTTCTTTTCTAACCTATCAATGAATTTTGTAAGATGTACATGTATATGTCTTACCTTCCATGGAATCTAATTTTAGGATTGTGTTAGAAGTAAAATTATTATCATTAAAGAGGTGGCAATGTGTTAATTTGACATATGTCACTGGCATATGTAACAAAACAATTAATGCCAAGAAGTTAAGTATCTGTCTTCCTGTTGTATAAAGCATTGAAATTCAAGTCTAATATTTGTCTTTAAAACCAGGCATTGTGATTGGTCGAGAGTTGCTAACTTTATTTTTCGATTCACCAGCATCGGCAACTGATCATTTAACAAATTTAGAATGGTGCAACGTGTCATGACAACGAGATTAAAATACGTCACCACACAGTCAGAAGTCTCATAATTGAGTCAAACGCTCACAGATGATTACTATAGATACTGTTGACTGGCAGTTGTTGGGACGCTGCTCCGAATAAACCCATGGAACGTACCCAGAGATTTGATAATCGAAAGAGGATATATCACTTCATGGCATGTAATGCCGATAAAAAGCGCATTTCATATAAATTCTTTAATTATTTTTTTTGGTGGATTGAATTACAATGGAGATAAACGTACCCTGTTTCGTTGGCTCGCGGGCTCATTCAAAAACTGTTTTCATGCTCAAATCCCCAATATCCAATGAAACAGGGTATATTTATCTCCTAAATGGAGCATGTGGCATCTGGTGCATGGTACAGTAATGCCCTAAATAATCGACTCCTTAACCACAACAGAATTATGGGTAACTTTTCAGGATTTGGTCGGAAATATGGCTTGTTGCCATTCATAAAAAAGCTCTCACAAGCCATATTTCCAAATAAATCCTGAAAAGTTACCCATAATTCTGCCGTTCATCGGAATGCTCTCACTGAATCCTGAAAAGTTACCCATAATTCTGCTGTGGTTAAGGAGTCAATTATTTAGGGCATTACGGAATGTCCATAATTTTTTTATCAAAATAGACAGAAAACAGGGTCATTGTTATAAATGAATCAGTGACTAGTGTTGGCAATTGATTGCCATATCATAGATTCGTTACCCAATAATTCTTCCTGAATAAGGTAGCAAAAATATTTACATTTGTGCATAGTTCAAATGTTGCAGTGTTCTCGGAAATGCTACAGACACTATTACAGTAATGCCTTAAATAATCGACTCCTTAACCACAACAAAATTATGGGTAACTTTTCAGGATCTAGTCGGAAATATGGCTTGTTGCCATTCATCGGAAAGCTGTGTGGTTAAGGATCGAGTCGATTATTTAGGTCATTATTGTAAATGGGATTGTAATTTTCGACAATCTTAGTTGATTGCTCCATTGTTCCAGTGGAAGTACCACAGGGGAATTATGGGTAACTTTTCAGGATTCAGTGAGAGCATTCCGATGAACGGCAACAAGCCATATGCCATATTTCCGACTAAATCCTGAAAAGTTACCCATAATTCTGCTGTGGTAAAGAGTCGATTATTTGGAGCATTACTGTAAATCCATAATATCATGACATCAATTTTTTTAAATACTAACTAACAGTTATTAAGCCTATCCAGCCTATCCTCCTGCACATTTATCAGCCTTGACATTCACTAACATTCTTGTAATTAAAATCTGGGTTCATAAAGAAGTAATCATTACTAATTCAGCAAATGATAAAAAATCAAACACATTTCAAGCGCTAGTTGAACTAGATCATGAATCAAGTACTGTATACACCTATCAGTAAGCCGGGGGGGGGGGGGGGGGGGGGGGGGGGGGGGGGGGGGGGGGGGGGGGGGGGGGGGGGCGGGGAGGGAATATTTTTTACTTTTGGCTCTGAGCACATCATATGCAGTATGTCCCATGGTATAAAGAGAAGATTATCCAATTAATGCAGAGACACAGTTAGCCAAAATTTACATGTTTTCTCTTGAATGTACAAACAGCTTAGTAATTTACTAACACCAGAGCGATACACCTATATTAGAACTTTATTTCTCACTTCATATCACATAAAGAAATAGAAATAGAACCCATTTAACAGAGTATACCAAATTGTGTTTGTATGTCTATGCATACATACTTTTATGATACCTTGGTCTCATTCTTAATAGCTTAATGGATATTGAGGGTTGTGGATTACGGAAGGTGCATGTAGCAAGTAATCTTCTTGTGTTACAGCGTAATAAATAATATACATGTACCAAAGGTAATATATATCTTGAACACTTGAGTGGCAGTGCACATTAACATGTCTATTTTCTTGTTCATTTACTTGCTTTTAATCCGGTTTTCTGACATTTTTTGCCTTAGGTCTTACACTAACATCACACAACGCTTGACATGATTGAATCTAATCTACACTTCTGAAGGTATACCCCCACTTTAATATATATTATTTAACAATAAACAATATGA
Source organism: Siphonodentalium dalli (assembly GCA_032622095.1). NCBI lineage: Eukaryota > Metazoa > Mollusca > Scaphopoda > Gadilida > Siphonodentaliidae > Siphonodentalium > Siphonodentalium dalli. Next base: position 195,062,453 of record CP136064.1, read on the forward strand.
TGGGCATAAATCACCCAACAATCCAGTTCAATGTCAGAATCTGTGAAGTATTCTTAAAGATGGGGTATTTCTATTGTTAGTTGATGCATATGGTTTGTTAATTAAGTAAATGTAGCTGAAAGAGTTAAAATATAAACATTAGGATCTGACATCACAAAACACTTGCTAGCATACGCTCCTTAATAAGTTTTATACTGTCCCCACCTCCCCTGTCTATGTTTCATAATTTGTATTCATGTGTTTTCTGAGCCACTTTAATATAATTATGAATACTTAATATGTTCATGTAATGAGAAAGGCAATGTCAAAGGGTTAACAATGAAAACCTATTTATACTCATCATAGAAAGTCATGATGTGACACCATAATCATTAGGCCAAAAAAACAAACCTCTTTGCTTCCAATACCCTGCCCTGGCTGAGTTTTTTTTCCTGCCTCATTTTTTTTCTTTCAATTTTCTCCAGAAGGCTATTTTATAGTTACCTGTTATAGAGTGTCAATGTGAATATTAATCATTTTTCCCCAATCCCAAAAGCAAATATAAGTTATTTATTAAGTTCAATGTTGGTAGAGATCTACCTGCAAAGTGAATGAATTCAAGGGACAACATGTTTTTATCCAATGCTTGGCTCATTTTCAATACATATAGATCTACCATATTCCATGGGGACTGTGACTACACTATAACATCGCTTACAGCTGAAAGTTAAAAAAAAAAATCCATACCTGCCCTGTCTGTAAATTTTTCCCAATGTTATTGGGAAACGGAGAATTTTTTTTGTTTTGGCCTTACCAAGTTCACAAAAATATATTAATATGAGATGCAGATCTAACAGGAAGGGTTAATGCAATCTGACAGGAAGGGTTAAAGTAAGTCAGAATAATGATGATAATAAATCAGGTGTCAATAATTATGTGATGAAGGATGGATAGGGTTAACAAGTCTTCACTCAACACACAGCGCTCACAACAAAATACTACACAACAAAGATAGCACAGTCTACAGGCCAGTCTTGCCACCTCTATCTGTGAGAGTAGTTTCTGACATACAAAACCCCTTTAAGAAGCGGACATACTGTGTGTGGGACATTAGTTTTAAGTAGCTGATAGACGCAATCCACACTTATCTGACCCTTTAACTCATCAAACTGCCTGGCAGAAGTGACAGTCGGACAAGACCACTGACTAGGTCATGTCTCACCTAGGAAATTCTCCGTGGTGACTGTCTCAGAAACACAGCCATGACACAAAACAACACAAAAAGAGTGTGTTCTGTCAGTGTAATAACAAACGACTCAAAAGCTGTAATATCATTGTGCAGAAAACATCAAATATACTAATGAATAAGTCACAAGAATGATTGTCTACTCACTGTGTAATAATATCTCAAGAATTGTCACATTTCAGATCCGTTTTCATGCAGATTATAGCTCCAATTTGCGAAAATAAGCTCAAATTTGTTATGAATTTTTCTTAAGGCTGCCAGTGTTGTTATACTCCTGTATGCTAGAGGCAGCTATTTTTAGCATGATCAATATGGCTGCCACTGTGTGAGAGAAGAGAGGCAAGCTAGCCATTAGAGACAGGCATAGATAATAGGGATTACTCCCCTTTCATAAGCTGTCTGCAGCCTCGAACAGAGGCCACAATTAATATTCTCCTCATGAGTCCTGTTTGAAAAACTAATGTTTAATTGACGCAGGGTGAAATTACCTGTGCCAGTGTGCATCCATGCTGCATGGAAATGTATTTTAATTCTTCACGATTCAAAAAGATCCCATAGTGGCTATTATACTCCGCTGTGTATTTAGTTATTTCAGTATTTTTATGAAGGTAAATGATTTTGATATAAACGTGTTATCTACATTTTTTGCAATGCTCAATTTAATAGCAATGTCAAACACACCTCATCCCTATCAGTCGGTAGATAGCCGTTAAGTCATAATTCCTTTAGATGCGCTATAGGAATTTCATCTGATATGAGATGTGAAATATATTTTCGGTTGACTCACATGTCACTGGTACAGAGATAAAGCTGAGTTTGGTAGGGTTTTCATCATATTTAATTATACTACAGAGATCCACAAGATCTAGATATATTTTATAGAAAATAAGTTTATAGCGGTATGTAGATGATATTGAGTGTCAGCATGATAAATGACACTGATTACTACCATAGTTGACTGGTAAATGTCGAAATATATTTTGATGAGCAAATTGCTAAATGATAACATTGTGACTTGTCTTTGCAAGTTTTGTGAAATTATTTAACTGGTCAATGATAATTAAAAAATAAATATGAAATTAAATATATTGCAAATTTTCAGTTTCTGTTATCAAAAGACTCTATGATTACATAGACAGAACACAACATGCATCTTATGCAAGAATCTTTTATTGAAAGAGTTGCGGATGGTGCAAGGTTATAATTCATGAGAGCATAGCTAAAAAATAAGCCTGTGGTAATTCCAACAAAGGGCCGTAACTGTAGCAAAAATTGGCAGGTGGAACCCAAAATAGAATTTTACCTGTATTTTGTTCCAGTAAACCCACATACCAAATTTCATTCCATTCAGTTCAGACTATCTAAAGTTATTATCCGGAAACCAAAAGCATACAGAGGCCAATAATATAAATTTCCCGTTTTTTTTTTAAACAGGCATATAATTATAGAAGATTATAGTTTAGCAAGGGAAGCCTAACTGTCTTAGTAAAGCGTAAGTCAGTATGAATTGTCATAAGTAAATTGCTTGTTAAGTATGATAACTTAAGTAATTAGGTATTTGGTGTATCAATACTTTTTGTATAAAAATATAGTGTAACTGATTTTGCTTGGGTTAAGCTCTTCAGGTGTATATAATTATACAAATACATGTATGTAGCCTATCCAATTAACGGCGAGTCAATGTGCTGATTATTTACTGTATATGTTGTATATATTTAAATATTTCCATTACCATGTTTGTATAGGTTTTATGGGAATAAACTGATTGATGGGTTTACAAGTGTAAAGGGAGTTAGAATGTTTAAGTCTACATTATATTATACATAAATTACGCAACAGCGTTGTTGAAACTTATTATCTAAACAATTCCCTCAATAAATAGGGCTCTTTCTGCACTTTTATTTATCTGTCATCTGCTTTTATCACCTTAACATCAATAAATAGACCATTCCCTTGAACAATTTTTAACTGACTGGGAGAATTTATTTAGTACCGTACACAATGTGTTAATTCATGAAATGTGCTTCATTTGCCTGATAATAGTATTCTCATTCTAGCCAATGGTGGGGTGTGAAGTACAATCACATATCTTTTACAAAGACAAGGGTGGTGGAATGGGGGGGGGGGGGGGGCATGCAGAGTCTCGATGCACTCTTGTCCTTGTCCGACTCCTGAGCAAATTCATGATTTAAATTTATAAAATTGCTCTTCTGAAGCTTCAGTTCCCCCCCTTGCCATTCAAGGACTTCTGCCACCCAGTACAGGGAGATTTGAGAGCAGGTATTAAAGAAATATTATGGACTTGTTCGAGTGCGATAAACTCATAAGTTAGTTCTCAGGCTCTATGCCAACCTGGGGAATGTAGCATTTTACAAACATCACTGAAATTTTCAAAGAAATCGACCATACCACTTCATAGAAAACATCGTCTGAACTACGCTCAATTGAAAATATTTACATATCAATTCAGGACACAACAATCGGCAATAAACTAACGCAAACAATTTCGCCATCTAGCGTCATTGCATTTAATTAATATATAAGAATGACGGTGTGTGTGTTGTTAATTTTGATTGATATTCGTAAAAATAACTACTTGGAGCAAGATTATTCTCCATTTCTATTTGATCACACCACTTTAAATGTCCCTGCACCAAAAAAAACTTTGATGCAAGTGAAAGTATTGACTTCAAACACAAATTTTAATCCTTTCTATACTAAATAATCACTGACGAGTAGTTATCAAATAGGAAATTTTCTGATAATAAATAAAAAAAAACACGACCATAGTTCTTTTGTTGAACTTATTATCTAAACATTTCCCTCAACAATCGGACTCCTTCACGCAGCTGGCTGCGCTCTTCATCGACGCACGAGCTGAGTGATCCACCGTTTAGAGTTGTGAGGTATACCTTCTGTGCTTTTATTAATCTGACATTTGCTTATATTACACGTACGTCCCTGCAAATCAATAGATCATTCCAATGTATATTTTTTAACTCACTGGGAGAATCCATTTAGTATTGAAATGGTTAATATAAAGGTCAAGTTCTTCAATATCTTTGCCTTTGTGTGTTAACCCTTTCATGACGGGAGCTGTGCTGGTGCAGCATTAAAGATCCTGTGCCAGTGCATTATCTTATATATGCAGAGTCTCCTATAGGGAGCCTTGCGTATATAAGAGAATTCACTGGCTTACAAGATGAAGGTAAATATTGTTAGGCAAATGCATTCTCTAATACATATATGCGAGGCGCTCTATGAGCAACTCACATATATAAGAGAATGCATTGGCACAGGGTTTTCACAAAAATATTACTCATAAAGCACTGAAAATTGAAAAGTTTCGAGAGAATCATTACGATAATCGATATGGAGAATCGATATGGTGATTCTCGTCGAATCTTAAGGCCTAACAACAAAATTTCTATAAAAAAAATATTTCACTTCAAAGATAGATTTTATCGAAAAACCTACACACACCACAGATGAATGGTGTAATGTTCTAAAATTAGCCATATTTTCTGTCCCAGTTAATTAGTGGAAACAATTTCGGAAAAAAAATATTTCCTGGTGACAGAAGCTCCTGTTAACTGGTGTATCTGACTGAAGTATTATTATATATTTGGAATATCCAAATAATATTTTAAAATTTGTGTGGTATTTATTCTCTACTGAATGGTCATCCCTTTTCATGGATATTCTGAAGAGTTCATACATCATGAGAAACTGAATTGAGAGGCGGATCAAATGGGTGAGATTCCAGACATGACCGCACACCTATTAGTGGAGTTATGGGACCTTGACAAGATGTCTACTGAATGCAATTATGTAGAATTCATTGCCCAGAATACTAATTAGTGATCCGATTCCTGGGTCATTACTCATGCAAATAACCTTCCAAATAACAATGAAGGATAAATGCTTAACTGGAGTCCTGTACCAGAAAGACAAGAAATAACAGAGTGAACTCAGTCAATACAAATGGATGATAAAACCTCAATAAATTGATACCATGGTAAAGAATTATCTTTATTTACATTTAAAATATATCAGAATGGGTGGATGCACTAGCTTGGTATGGCTGAAGGGGTCACCTGTCCCCACCTTTTGGTGTGTTGGGTACCCAGCTTTACGAAAAGGGGTTTTGGATACCCAGCTTGACTTTTGATGTGTTTTCAGCACACATTTGACACCAAAAGGTTGCATCTGATCACATGGCACATGGGTAGTCATCTTTAAAATTGTTATTCCTGCCTCTTATTTGCTCTTTATCGGCAACATAACCAGATGTATAATTCTCTAACATAAACCCACAAGGGTATTAAAGGCACGGATGGCCTTCGTCATAGGTTATAATTTTGAAATAACAGTTGCCAAATTATGAAATTTCCTCAAGAATTTTATACTAATGGAATAGTATAATGATAGTTTGAATGTGATATTATCCACAAAACACAATTTGTATGAGCCAAGCATTTATTTATATACAGTGTGCATAAATAGTGAGCAATAAGCAAAACACTAGGAGAGTGATCACACTGACTTATTCAACACCGAAATCTTGAGAAGCCTGGATTAGCAAGCGCTATACCCTTAAATTGTAAACAATTTGGTGGCATTTCTAACCAAATTTCCTTTAGTCGGGTCTCCCAGGTGTCAAGTGTTTTGCTTATCGCATACTCTTTACATACTGTTTGTTTACATAACATGGAGTTTGTTTATATAAACAGACAATAACATGCAATTTACACAAAATTTATGATTGGTATAAGAACAAAGTTTGTCCACAATATAATATTCTTTCTGTTTCTGGGAGTTTTTACCGATTGACTATTTTAACAGCAATACCCCTGCCAATGGTTACCATATCTTTAAAGCTAGGTACCCAACACACCAAATGTGGCAACAATGAACCCTTCAGCCTCAGCGAGTCTTCATTGCTTCAAATGAACAAACTATTGCTTCTTACATGTATTTCCATGGCCATGTTATGACCGGAATGGCACATTGAGAGGTGTCGAAGTTTGAATCTCCACAAACCTCGTCCAATCCAGACTGCGAAGATGGTGTCTGCGACATAACCACCTCGGCTATGGGGACATCCTTAATTAAACAGAAGCCCTTTCACAGTGAATTTAAGATGAGTATCAGTCTGAATATGGGCTCGCAGGTTGACACAAAACTGATCTAACCGTTATCAGAATAGCACAATGCACTTCCTCCAAAATAAATAGAGGATCTACAACGAGTCCCCCAGTTTATAGCGAAATTTACAAAACGAGTCCAGTAAATTAGGTCTGGACCGAGCCTTTGGCGAGGTCCAGACCTAATTTACTGGACGAGTTTTGTAATTTCCGCTATAAACTGGGGACGAGTTGTAGATTCTATTTATTACATGATCCAAAACATCGACAAAACATACTTAAAATCGACAAATGTGACGCGAAATTAACGTCGGCTTCTATAAGGCATGCGATGACGTTTCACGTAACTATTCGTCATTTTCCCGCGTAACGAAATAGTCCCAGATAAATACAGACTTTTTAGCGCATTTAATGGCGTATATTTAATGACATAACTTTTCAAACTCTTCATTCGTAATAGTTTGTTGGAAAAATATTGGAAGCCATAGTATTTTGAGACGTAGCGTACGGAATGTTAACAGGTCGACAAACCGGAAGTCAAAGGTCACCTGGGACTATTTCCTGTTATTAAACGAACGTTTAATATCACAATTTATAGAATGGGTTTATTGAATGGAATAAGGGTAGGATCATGTAATAAATAAAAATACCATTTCATCATACAGCCCATCCTTGTTTGGCCTAATTTTTACCATTTTAAAACAATCAATCTGTGCTTGCCTCTATAATTTTCTTATCTGACATTATAAGCAACAAGCATGCCCATTGTTTGCATTGAACATAGACATAGACCAAGAGAAAACATATATCATGCTTCAAAAGTAAACCATGACAAACATATTGGTTTCGCTTGATAACAAAGTATGGTACAAGAACATATGGCTCCCTGAGTCTGTTATGTGACAACATCTGACATGGGTGAAAATCGGGACCGATATTCAAGCTTGATCTGAGTTGAGGGACATCTCAATGTGCCACTCCGATCGATACATGGCCATTTCAGTAAGAAATGAGAATGTATTCATGCTCACTGAGGCAAGCACAATTGAAGCAATGAACACTCAAACCATAAATCTGATACATGTATATATTAGTTGACTCATCACATAAATTCATCTCATGGTTAAACAATCACCAAAATTAATCCGCATTTCGCTCATTTAGTTTAATTTTACAGGGCGATATATATTTATATATATATATATATATGTGTGTGTGTGTGAGGGTGTGTGTGTGAGGGTGAGGCTGTGTGTGTATGTAAAAATGTTTCTAATATTCATATTATGTTATTTTCCATCACTTATCCAGTCAAATAAAATATGATCATGTTGTTTTTGTCAAGATACAGACATGTGTTCTGTGCTTAATTTTGATCAGGTCTGTACTGCCAATTATTTGCCTCAATGGAAAGAGGAATAACTCTATCTCTTAGATATGAATTATGATGCATTCTGGGGTAAATAACGGGGAAGTCTTGTGGTGAATCTGAGAATCACTATCACTTGGTAGACACTCCTAAGCCACAACTGCGGCGTATATATATATTTTTGGTTCCTCTTACAAATGGTATATAATATGGAATATTATTGTGTATAATTTGATTTGGGCATTCAAATAATAAGTGGGGCCTTTAATAGCATGTTGCTGATATTCACAATGTATTAACCCTTTACCCAACAGAAGGGCCATGTGCCAATGCATTCTCTTATATATGCGAGTCGACCATAGGTCGCCTCGCATATATAAGAGAATGCATTGGCTTAACACATTACAAATTATAAAATTGTTAAAGAATGTAAGAAAAAATGGTAAAAAGTGTTAAAAACAGATTTTTTTTAGGCCAATGCATTCTCTTATATATGCGAGGCGACCTATGGTCGACTCGCATATATAAGAGAATGCATTGGCACAGGGCATAACTGTAACTATCACAATGTGGTCAAGGAGCCGGTTCCAATGATACCCATATGTGTATGGTTCTATTGAGACAGACCGAAGATATTTTAGGCTGTTGAAGCTTTATTTGGCCGGTTCTGGCCGGTTTGTTGGGTAAAGGGTTAAATACTTCACAGAGTGAACAGTGACATGCTATAAAATTAAAATGATAATAGATATTCAAACAGGAGACACTTAAGTAACTTTAACATGCAAAATTGTAACATATCGTCTGACTATTATCTGATGCATAATAACTCCAACCTGCTTTTGTCTGTATAACGTACTGTCTACAACCTGACACTATAAAACACTTGAATAATCGCCATATTTCAACAATGGCTAATCTCAATTTAATGATAATACATGTAGGAGCCGTCTCAAATTATTTTGCCAACAGGCGGGAGAAAGGATTCAAAAGTTCATTGCAGTATAAGTTGATTTAAACCATCTATGACACTGACTATGAGGAAATTTCTCCAACTGGTAGACATTCACGTGAAATATAGAAAATATTTTTCAAAGTGGATCTCTTTTTCATATTTGATTTATTTCTATTTGGTCATAGTACTACAAACAATTAACCTCTTCGCTGCTATGACGTCCGTATCTATTACGGACGTAAAAGTGCACGCCGTGTGCTATATGGTCCGTAGGTACTACGGACCTACTTCAGCACACTAGAAGTAGGCCATTATACATAACTGGAACTCAGAGATTAGTGCATCGGAATAACTGTATCTCGACGTTTCAAAACAGTGTAATGATGTTACACGATTGTGACAATAATAGCCCTTTCAGCTGAGTCACTTTTATGGTTCTTTTGACATTCCCCGCTATATTTTCCCATTGGAAAATGCCAATAACGTCAACAGCCCAGCACACGACGTCATAACGTCATTTAGCAGCGAAGAGGTTAAAGGAACCCAATGCACTCCAAGTGGGTAAATGTGCAAAAAATATCTAAGTCTGTAAAAACATAACCACTAAGAAGAACATGGGGCAATAGAAAAAACTTTTTCTTATATTCATTAATGACAATTTTCCAACAACTAAATTTTGTGTATTGATCAAAACCATTATTATGTAAACAGTGTTATCACATTGTTTTGTCAACAACCATTGCAAATCGTGTTATGAGTTCAAATATTTTAGTCTGAATATGATTTTCAATTTTTTTTTCTCAATATTTACCGACAAGTTTAAGAATGAAATCGATCCAATTTTGCATGTATTTGTTGAAGATACATGTAGTTGTTTTACAGACTTTCCTAAAATTTATGTTGTCTCGCATGAACTCACAAAGAAGGCCTTGAGTTCCTTTAACCGTTTCTATACTAACTACTCTTTGCAGTAGTTCCCGTAGGAAATGTTCAGATAGTAATTTCCAACAAACAACAATATAACTTATTATCTGAACATTTCCCTCCAATAAATAGGACTCTTTCTGCACTTTTATAATCTGCCGTCTGCTTTTTTTTCTTCTGAAAACCCCTCTAGATAAATAATAGACCGTTCCAATATATACTTTCAAAATTTAATGGGAGAATCCCTTTAGTACAGAATGGGTTAAATGAAGAACAGTGGAGTAGTGTAACAAGGTGTGGAATGGAGGTACAGAGTAGTGGAGTAGTGTAACATGGTGTAAAATGGAGGTATAGATGAGGCATAACATTCTAAATTATTAGAAGACACTATTACATTTATTTCTCCTTTCATCTCAATTTGTTTTTGTTTCATCTCGAGACAGGTGCTTTGATGGCAAAGATACAATAATTATCAATTGGTAAATTGAGCATGAAATGACGAGGTGATACACAGAATGTTGCGATAGATGGAGATCGGGGACTCCGTCAACTGAGAGAGACTCCAAGCCAGATACTGGTATCATATCACGCGCATGAACAACTAGCATAAGTCATCAGGAATACACAGATATTAGATATTGATTGGCTGTTGCTTTCCCACTCATTTAAGATGGGCGTACAGCTATCACATCTTCATAATTTCACTGTTCAACAAATCAAAGATGTATTCAAGGAATACAAAATTTTCCAATTATTTCATATGCATTCAAAGACTTGGAGGTACACCATAAATTATGTCACTAATAAATGACATTATTTGGTATTTATAAGATTTAATATTTATGGACACATTCAGTTTTAAGTAATCTGAAGAGCATATCCAACATTGTCAAATAAGATGGTGTATGTTGTTGTTGTAGAGGTAGGTTTTCAACCTTGAATATATCTAGCTGAATTGGGATATTTACACCTCTTTCTATTATATATTAGAAAGCTTTATAACATCTGCACTCTTCCCAACAAAAACTATAAACAGAATTCCAAAAACAGCTCACCCTGAGCTATGAATCATACAAATGTATATTCCTCTTTTCACAAATAATAAAATCCACAGAAAGGGAGTAATAGGTAATGAAAGTGAGGCATAATATAGATCCAATGAAATTATAAATACACTGCACAGACTACCAATACATTGTTGCCCTATATAATGTAATCAAATTCAGGCACAAAATTATGTAATATATGTTTGACAAGTTACAAGCTGAAATGTTCCTACAAACACAAAATTTACAAGTAAAACAAGGGCCATAACTCTGGTAAAATGAATGGATGAAACCTGAAGTATGTTGGTATCCTTTCTCCCAAATGCTGCTCTATCACCATGCCAAAGGACAACCAAATCTCATAATTGACCCCCCCCCCCCCCCCCCCCGAGTTATAAGGTGATATCTTCAGACTGATAGATAAGACAAATGAAACCCCCCCTGGCTATATGACTGCACCTCCTGCAGGCTCGGGGCATAATACATGTTGACACAGCTGAAAAGCTTCATGCATGATTTATATACGAGCTAAAACCTCCTTCGATTTGAAAAAGAATCGCAAAGCATAGAAGCAAACTTTCTTACAATATATGCTTATTTTTCTATAATAAGACTGATTGTAATGTAGATTCTAACAATTTTAGTGAAACAAAGCCAATATTGATATAAAATAAGATTGCATGTTGTTGTTGTAACTGAAGGTTTTAAACCAACAGAATCTTGAACAGAGATATTTACATCTCTTTCAATTATATAATAGAAATCTTTATATCATCTGCAATCTTCCCAACAAAACTACATGTATTAAACAAAATTAAAAAACAGCTCACCCTGAGCTATGAATCATACAAATGAGTCGATTATTTAGGGAATTACTGTATGAATCATACAAATGTATATTCATCTATTCACAAAATAATAAAATCCACAGGAATGAAGCGATAGGTAATAAATTGAGGCAAAATATAGATCCAATACAATTATAAATACACTGCACAGACTACCAATACATTGCTGCCCTATATAATGTAATCAGATTCAGGCACAAAATTGTGTAATGTTTCATAAATGTTGGTGCTGATGAGGTGCGCAGCTGCATGCATGATTTATATAGGAGCAACAGAACACTGAACAGAAGAGAAAAAAAACCCACCTTTAATTCTAAGAAGAATCACCAAACATAAAAGCATGGTTTATTACAATTTATAACATTTCAGCTAAGTCATAATATCCTATGAAAGGTGCTTGACGCAATGAATTGGTTATTGTTCATTACCGTGGTCACAAAATGGATGTAAAATCCACATCAAATTCATAGCCTGCATACTAAAAGTAGACAGGCGATATCTTTAGGGTCCTAGGTTCTGGCTGTTAAGGGCTGAATTAAATTTTATGCAGCACATTCATATAAATATATATTACTTTGGTGGTGTTTGTTAAACTAACGATAGGCCCTTGGAGCAAACATGGAGGGAATAAAGACTTCTAATAACACAAGATTAACTGCAGATAGGAGGGTATAAACCTGCATAAATATGATCGGCAAACAAAGTATGACCCAGCTACACAGACACCCAACTGATGACCCATCCCAGCAAGCCAGGAACAGATAACTGAGGTTTATACTACGTGACTTCTGTTGCTTTGAGTACAGGTGGAAATTCAGGAGAAATTCTATAACTACAGTAATGCCTTAAATAATCGACTCCTTACCCACATTGTGGGTAACTTTTCAGGATTTAGTCGGAAATATGGCTTGTTGCCATTCATCGGAAAGTTCTCACTGAGAGCTCTCCGATGAATGGCAACAAGCCATATTTCCGACTAAATCCTGAAAAGTTACCCATAATTCTGCTGTGGTTAAGGAGTCGTTTATTTAGGGCATTACTGTACCTGATGACTTCTGTTGCTTTGATTACAGGTGGAAATTCAGGAGAAATTCTATAACTATTTCGAGAATAGAATCTGTATGTAAAATTTTCAACAACTTTACATTGGTACTGCTCAACTGCTAGATGGTCCGAGAAGGCTATATGCATACACATGCTTACTGGATGGTTATTAATTTGTGAGTCTGGGTGGGTGCACCACCAATGATGGTAAATAGTTCTTAGCAACAAGTTATGCTGATTGAAATAATTTATACTACAAATATGATTATGTATATTTACACATGTATAAAGATAATTGCGGTGTGTGTTTGTGATTGAGAAAGAGATTGAACAGACCCATTTTCCAGTTCAAATTTGCTATTCATTACTGTAGTTGGCAACTATGTTCAAACATGTGTGAAGAATGGTGACTGTAATATCAGTCAAAAAGATGTCAGTGATCTCGTGGGGTATGACCTTGTGGGGTATGTCGCTATGTTATAACGTCGACATATAATGTCCACGGGCCCATGGGAGCGCCCGGGCGGTCCCGGGCTCTTTTTGTTTATATAGTATTTTACCGGATTTTGAGGGGTTAATAACATTGGCCGTGGACGCGTCTACAAGTAAATATATGGAATTCACACTCAGGTGTATTGCACTACCAATGATGGTAAATACAAATCATATTTGTAGTATAAATTATTTTAATAAACATAACTTGTTGCTAAGAACTATTTACCATCATTGGTGGTGCACCCACCTAGACTCACAAATTAATAACCATCCAGTAAGCATGTGTATGCATATAGCCTTCTCGGACCATCTAGCAGTTGAGCAGTACCAATGTAAAGTTGTTGAAAATTTTACATACAGATTCTATTCTCGAAATAGTTATAGAATTTCTCCTCAATTTCCACCTGTACTCAAAGCAACAGAAGTCATCAGGTACAGTAATGCCCTAAATAAACGACTCCTTAACCACAGTAGAATTATGGGTAACTTTTCAGGATTTAGTCGGAAATATGGCTTGTTGCCATTGCATAAAAAAATCACATGCAATCCATCAATAAAATATACCGTATTTTCGCGGGTATAAGCCCACTTTCGGGCATAAGACCACACCAGTATTTTCACTAGAAGTAAGTTTTCCGGGGTATAAGACCACCCCCTCCCTAGCCCTAACCATAACCCCTCCAAAACGGGTTTATATACCAGTATTTGAGAAAAATAAAGATGATTTATGTTACACTGTGTCTTGTTTCTTGTGTTCAATTAATAACTGGCCGGTAGGCCTATATTATTGACGTTCATCGATGGTGACAGGTATCGTACTGAGTGTATGGAAAAGATGAATACAAGAAACTATATTCAAGGTTAGATTACTTTTGAAATTTGAAAACAATAAAGAAGATTTTTGTGACATTGTGTCTTGTTTGTGTTCAATTATTAACTGGCCAGTAGGCCTGTTTTACTGACGTTCAATCAACGGAAAAGATCAATGGAAACCGAACGTGAATGGCGAATTTCGCGGAAGCAGATTCGATCTTGGGAGCGCGATTACGATAAACTCAAACCCCTATCCAAGGGTAAAACGGCCCAAATTAAGAAACAACACGCCGTTAAAATTTGTTTTGTTCCCCTAATTAATTATTCAATGTCATAAATTTACCATGAGTAAGGCCTACCATAAATCAATATAACACCTTTCATGCATCGATGTACACAGGGAAGTTATGTAACCGCATAAGCTATATTGTTTTCTCATTCTGAATAGCGATTGGATTTCTCAGTTAAATTTAACGCCCACTTTCCATTGATTGACATATGAAGCACAACATTCTTGTTTTAATGTCAACAGGAACTAAATATTTTACAGAATGCAGGACTCCGTTTACGAAACAATTATCGGAATATAAATCCCCATTGTAATTCCCAAATAATTTATCTAGACAAAGTTTTACATACGTTTCTAGGCCTATATATATTCTTATACTGTGTTATGTATCACATGTGTTATTTTGTCTGTTCGTTTCTGTGCATATTTTCTGTGTATCGACCACGTGCGAAACCGAAACTAAATATGGGAAATTCCCAGCTTTACGTATACCTCGAAATGCAGAAATTAGATATGTTCGATATACTTACGCTAAAAATACTTACTCATCCATCGTCCAAAGCCATATTTTCACAGTCCAGGTGATTCCATCCGAAATACTCAATTTTTTTCCGGGGTATAAGACCACCCATGCCTTTTCAAGCTATTTATTCCCTAGGCCCCCTGGTCTTATACCCGCGAGAATACGGTATGATAGGAAAATATTGACAACGGGCGACTGAAATTAGACCTGCAACTGGTGGACGTGAACTAGCTACTTTGTTGGTGTGTGCCCCAGAAATAAAAATTTAAATAAAAAATCTCGTGCTTGCTTGTTTTTAAAAAGAATTTGGTCTGAGAAATGTGAAATTTACTTGTATGGCCTAATTTTGATAAAATTTTCTGTTGTCAGAACTGCTGTGGAAGAAAGATGTCCCTATTTTTAGCTTAGACAATCTTACTCTCGGGATCCAAATAAACATACAGGTATTAAATAAACATACAGGTATTAAATAAACATACAGGTATTAAATAAACATACAGGTATTAAATTTCAAGTAAAAATCCTCCTTGTATGCTGCTTATTTGGGTCCCTTTTTATTTCATTCCAAATGACTGTTTTTCAAATAAAAAAAACCCTTCAATGTGATGCAAAATTGTTACTTATGAATCTGACAAGGGCTAACACAGCTTATCTTTGTTGTTCTAGGGCTAAACAAATAATATTTTGAGAAATGACCTCATTATTTCACTCTGGTACTATTATTTAATTTTGTGGAAATTTCACCCCTGTACTATTATTACACCACCTATGTTTATTTGGATCCCAAGAGTATGGCAATATATAAAGCTCTCAGTATAGGACATGAGCATGCAAGTTAAGGAGGTCATTTTATTTCGGACACAGACCTACAATACTCTTACTAATCAATGGTCCAGAGAAAGAGCCCTTCATAGAATAATTGCCGTCTATATAAGTGAGCCTGCTCGTAATGAATGACCCACATCAATATGTACACAGTGAGTAATTAGTAAGAAAATATCTCCAATATATAAATTAAGCTATACAATTCCTTCCGCAGTTTTTGTAGAGGCGCCGCGGATCATCGTAGACTCTTCCGATCAATAATGCGATCTCGAGTGATGATAAAGCATCATACATCGTCAACTCTCGTCTTGACGTGAAGAATATTATGTTGGCCGTATATTGATATTTTCACCAATTTACCACGAATACTCGTCATGTTTCTATCGGACAGGGGGGGTCAGAAATCTCTCAATAGGAAATTAACATCATTGGATAGATTAATGTCCGATCGCTGCATACACAACCATCAATCAATTGATGGCTTTCTGCCTTTCAGATTATACTTGGGCAAATTTGCCGCAATAAGCAGCCCATATCTGTGTATTACTGTTCCAAGGGAAATTACAAAAGCATGTAAATTGATGGAACACTTGTGAACAGAGCAGCTGATTTCATCGAGGCTAATGTTCATTGACTTATTGAGATAATTCTATTGACTTCTGACGGTCTGCGGTGGGGTTACAATTCATCTATGGAACTCAAAGATGAGAATTAAATCATGAAATGGCACTTTGTTTTGGAGAGATCGCTATTATACAGTATTTGGTCACAACAGGCTAGTAAACTATGGAATACATACATACTAAGGGGGAATTAATGGGACCAGTAGTATCAAACTCCACTAAGGGGGAATTAATGAGTCCAGTAGTAACAGACTAGATATTGGGTTGTTTTTCATGGCAATGGTTTGTGACAGCCCAGGAAATTATTTTTATTTGGTAATCCTAACGTCATACAATTTTGCTTAATCTGAGTGGCATCCATATTTTCTGCTGAAATTTGAGAATTTTGTTTAACCCTTTCTGCGGTGATGCAGAATTAAAGATCCTGTGCCAGTGCATTCTCTTATATGCCTTGCATATATAAGAGAATGCTTTGGCACAGGGTCTTTGCAAAATTTCAGGAAGCTCTAGTCATGGAAGCGTTAATGTTCCTGTAAGTAGTATGCCATAATCTAACAGCTGCTGACCAAACATAACACATGGACATATAAATTGTGAAACCTTAAGCATCAACCTTCTTATTTAAATTTTAACCACTTGATTATTTATTCATATTTCATAACTCTAGCTGACATGTTGACAATAACGACATGATCACTCGTAAATCAGGGTCAAAGGTTGCAAACGTGAATCATACAAACCATATAGAATATCAGATCGTTTCTATCAATTATGAAATTGTGACTATTTTGGGACCAATTATTAACAACTATTTGCATCAGTAGATCACATGAATTGTTGTTTGACATGTTAAATGATTATTAACATTCTCATTCACTTGATATTAATTGTTCGATATTTCAATTTTGTTTAGTTGGTATAATAGATCTTCAGTAAAAAGTAGGTTCAAGCAAACTTGATAAATAATAGACTGTTCCCATGTATACTTTTATAATTGAATGGGAGAATCCATTTAGTAAAGAAAGGGATAATTAGATTGTCATTGGAAAATTCAAAGTCTTGGAAAATTGCTTTTAGAAAACATTTCTCGCCTCAAAGATATTAACCTACATACAATTATATAGGTTACTAGATCCTTTCAAAGGAAATTAACTAGGCATAGTTTTTCCTGCCACTTGGATATTCTGAGTAGAGTTTTATTGTCCCCATCAGTTAATGTTGTCACTTTGAAGATCAGAGCACACAGCCGAGTGTGTGTGGAGATGACACAACTATCCAGTATATTGAACACTTGTCGCCCCTAAATTACACGATAACCACTTAAGCTAGGAATATCCTAGCGGACGTCAATATTACAACACAATCACCTCTGTCAGAATGAATAATTCAAAGCTTTGACTGCTCGAGTTGCGAAGAAAAATTATATCTATATATTAAAGTTCGCTCCCACAGCAATGAATAATCCATGACACTATTGCTGTGCGGCACTTCCTTTGATGAACATGTTAAGGTGCTATCTGACTGCTCCTCTTGAAGGATAACTGAAGGTCAACTTAGAAAACTACAGGAGCATGCCTGGAAATAGTGTGCCTGACATTTTCCCAATAAGATCCCCAGAGGGTGAATTTAGTGATGCTACCCTGTACAGCAGGATAGCACCACCAAATTCACCCTCTGGGACCTCATTCTGCTTAGGCGTTATCCTCTGGGAAGTATATATAGTCCAAAATTAACATTGTTTTTTTTTTCTGTATCACTTTTCTATATCCCCTAATTTGCAGAAGATAAAATGCATAATCGAGGTGACTAATGGGTGAGCATCACCAACTTCAACTAGGGAATTTCAATCTGATCCTAGGTCCATAGCAGTTGAGGCCTAAGCAGAATGAGGTTTCCAGAGGGTGAATTTGGTGATGCTAGCCCGCCTTGCAGGACAGTGTCACTTAAATAGACAGGCACCCTATTTCCAGGCTAGTACAGGAGACATGAACATGATTCTCCGTACTCAGAACTATGTAATATTTTGTCAGATATTTGAAGTTTCCAGTCATTAACCCTTTCATGATGGGAGCTGCGCTGGTGCAGCATTAAAGATCATGTGCCAGTGCATTCTCTTATATATGCGAGTCACCCATAGATAGCCTCGCACAGAGAATACACTGGCTTGCAAGGTCAAGGTAAATATTGAGGCAAATTCATTCTCTTATATACGTGAGGCTCCCTATGGGAGACTCACATATATAATGCATTGGCATGGGGCTTTCACAAAATTTCAGGAAGCTCCAGTCATGGAAGGGTTAGCTCTTTCTATAGAATATACATATTGACGAGTAGTTATCCCTTAGGAAATGTTCATAAACTATGTTCAACAAACAACCATATGTCGTTTGTTGAACTTATTATCTGAACATTTCCCTCTGATAAATAAGACTCCTTCTGTACTTGTATTATCTGTCTTCTGCTTAATATTTTGACTGAAACCCCCTGCAGGTGAATAATGGACCATTACAATGTATACTTTTATAACCGAGTGGGAGAATCTATTTAGTATAGAAAGGGTTCAAATAATGACAAATATAGTCAAGGTTTCAGACCTGCAGTTACAACAGTAACATAATTTAAATTAACATAAATTTTTGCTTTGTTTCACTGAAAATATTTTGAAAAACAAAAGCTATATTTAAACTAGACTAACAAATACAATAGAAAGTCATTTTGTTATTGAAAAATTTGCCAATTAATTATTTCTGTCTAAAATGTCAATACTATATCGAATAAATGAATACAAAAATTTATAATAAACAAATTAGAGTCTTTCAGGTGGCAGTTCTTGTTCCAGATATGTTATTTTATACACTAGCGTATAATTTGGAGGAAAAATATGGTCCTGAACCCTGAATACATCTTTAAAATCGCAATACCTCAAAAGGATGCATTTAATACAGCTGCCTCCAGATAAACCTCTAGCCTGCCATTTGAAATAGAATGCTGCCACCAACGAAATACCAGTAATTAATTATATAGGCTGAATAATATCCAATTACAAATATTTAGCCCAGATTTATGCTGGTCATTGTGTGCAGAAAATATGACTTTATGTCGTTCTGGAGTCAAATTATAGAAATGTCATTGCTTGTAACATGATATCATATCTACTATAGCGTTAAAAATATCACACTTATAGGCCTCAAAATATGGTGCTGGACATTTGCAGAATGAGGTCACCAGAGGGTGAATTTAGTGACACTACCCCACACAGTAGGCTAGCATCACTAAATTCACCCTCTGGAGACCTCATTCTGCATGGCATTATCTACTATGGGAGACCTAGACACAGATTTGAAGTTCCCAGATGGTGATGTGCACCCATTGGGCACCTCCATTATGTATTGTGTCTTCTGCCAATTTAGGGATATAAAGAAAGTAAACTAATAAAGAATCAGAAACTGTATGGGGTAGATTAACTAATTCACCCTCTGGGGACCTCATTCTGCAACTGTCCGGAAACCATATCTTGAGGCCAGCACACATAGTGCTCGAACATTTATGATATTAACAATTAACCTAAAACTGCTTTGCTGTTATGGCTCAGAATTAAACTGTGGCTAAAAAAAACTGTCGAAAATACATAATTTCTCCCATGATTCTCTTTTTACAATCGGCCTTTGAATCATGGTGCGTTGATTGGATGATTATCGCTGGTATAAGGGTATATATTATGTAAAGAATACAGAAGTGCTGAAAACAAAATTTGATATGTTGATCATAAAATCAATTGGTTGCACCTCCAATTTATATTACAGTATATAATTTAGAATTTAATCTTTGAAATAAAACTAGGAGTTCATACACTATTTGAAACTGTAATTGAATTGGAAACATTTGAAATATTCAACTGAAAAAGTGTAAAAAAAAATGGCAATACCAGATGAAAGATGAACTTTAACCTAAGTATTAATTTATGCCTAGCAATTGCCTACTGTTGCCAAATTCATGATAACATCGGATTAAATGATGCTAATAAGTATTGCTATAATATGCGGACCTCACACGCTCTCAAAAGGTTTAATGAAGTGATAAAATTATTGCCTCAAAAAGATATCATTATATTCATAAAATTTGTAACAATCAAGAGCGTTTCATGTTACTCTTTCTCTTGATACAATAAAATATAAAGAGCATTCATGATGTTTCCGCTTCTGAATATAAAATAAGGTAGCATTATGCTCAAAATAAATTGATTTTAAATGAAGTGTCAATTATGAAATAACATCGTGAGCACTGCATTTTCTATTATTTTATCATATAACTATATCTATGGTTTGGAGATTCTGATAATCTGATAAAATATCAGGGTTAGTTGAGTCACATAATATTAGCTTGAAGTTTATAGGTTTTAACTTTATAAACACTGAAAATTATACCTTAAAACTCTGACACATCCAACAACACATGCACAAACACAATAAAATGACAAAATGTTCTGGTGATTAGGCCTGTAACGATACGCTTGGTCGCGATACGATACGTATCGCGATACGGGGCCAACGATACGATACGTATCGCGATACGTAAAATTTGATCCCACAAGTAAATAGTTATTCAAGTTCAACACTCCAAATTTGCACAACTCTCAGATGTTATCGTAGAAAAATGAACTATACTAATTTTAGTGAACAGTATATCATTTCACAGTTGGCAGTCAGTTGCTGGAGTTTCTGACTGAAAATGAGCTTTTCTGACAATATACTCAGATATAACTATTGACAAGTAGTGCACCCAGCGACAGTTCTCCATGCACCATTAAACTATATGCCTAATAATGGCACATGACGAAATGTCGCTGGGCAGCTGGGCTCTTATACACTACTTTTTATTATGCTCATAGTTATATCTGAGTATATTGTCAGAAAAGCTAATTTTCAATCCGAAACTCATGCAACAGTGATTCAAGTCTTATTTTTTAAATTCATTTTATATTTTAATCAACAGTAATTCAACACAACAATGTGACATTTAATAGTCACAACTCAGTCTTAGCCAATTTAGAATACACATCTTGGAGACGCAGCTGACCTGATGATTTGGGAACGCTAGATGGGCTCGCTGGGGTTGAGTTCGTCAAGTCTATAGTCTAGAATGATGTCGTTTCAAATGGTGCGACATGTTGGTCGTAACACCAGTCTTGTAACTTATGTAAGAGGTTGCCGTCGAACATAATTTGGATATCGTTTTAGTTCTGTCTGTCTTAATGCATCCATCCTCTTCAACGGTGTACGTCCCAAAACCAAAATACTGCCAGACTTTCGACCTGTAGGCCGCTGGCGGATTGACAAGTTTTAAGCTTTGAGCAGAAATCTTTCCATGGCCCACGTGTTGTTGTTTTGCCGCAGACGATATACATGTATCCAATATACTTGTATTTGATTGGTTGAATCACAGCAGTTCATCAAATTAAACCAATCAGAGCATGGCTTACAGTCTGTGGCTAGGTTTCGGAGGTCAGTCATTTCACTTCCGCCAACGTTTGTGTCAAAGGTCAAAGTGCGAGCTCACGGAAACAAACGAAATTTACAGATTTACTTCCGACAACACTTCGTAAGCATTCACAGCTTACGGAAACGAACGAGGGGACCCGATTGACTTTGTGTGGTAACTGCATGATAATAGCGGAACTGTATCGTAGTGTATCGAAATTACAGTCAAATGAATCGCGTATAGAATCGTGAATGACGAATCGCGATGCATCGAAATCGCAATGAATCGTTACAGGCCTACTGGTGATACAGGGATTTTTTGGCCAAGAAGGGCCAACTATCGACACAAATCCCAATCAGAATTAGGCATCTTTTTTTCCCCAATTTACTAATTCACGCGACCCCAAAATTCCCAATTTACATGTACTCTACAGATAAGGAATATGCACCAATAGAATTTTTTTTTTTAACCCTGATAGGATATTTTAAATGTGACATTATCATTTGGCAACTAGTCTAGTAACTTGTACTACATATGTTCAGTTGTGTTTCTTTTTCACAATAATATGGTTCCAATAATACTTACTGACTCACAGAAGTTCCCAATTGTATCCCTCTACGACGTTAATATTCCCAATTGGAAAGGGCCAGGCCCCAATTTTTTTTTTAAATCCCTACGATATAAATGCAGCAGCCAACAAAACATGGAAGAGGTTTTCTAATGTGTGGACATGTATTGGTATTTTTATCCTCCAGAATCTGAGAAGTCCATCAAAACAACATGTCTCAAGCATAAAGGCCAATTAAAATTATTTGAAGAAATAGATTGATCATCAATGTTCAAACATCACATTGATGGAAACTCTACCTATTGAAAGGAACAAGTGAAGAAATTATTATACAAACTATTCTCCTGGAAGGGTGTCTAAAGTTTTAGTTTTCGGACAGGCATGACACCACATCTTAGTTTACAGTAATGCCTTAAATAATCGACTACTTAACCACAGCAGAATTATGGGTAATTTTTCAGGAGTTAGTCAAAAATATGGCTTGTTGCCATTCACCGGATAGCTCTCACTGAGATCTTTCTGATGAATGGCAACAAGCCATATTTTCAACTAAATCCTGAAAAATTACCTATAATACTGCTGTGGTTAAGGAGTCGATTATTTATGGTATTATACTGTATGTATATCACAATTAATGACCCCTGACAGGGCAAGATGTAGAAATCTTACTATTTTTCCTGATTTTTTTAACTGCTATTGATATTCTTATAAGATATCAGGGTTAATTGAGAGATAATAGCTGAGTACAATTAAATGTCCCTGCAATGATGTGTTATGTGTTACTATCGCCAACAAAAGTTACATGAGGCAAGTAAGGGGTCACACAGTTAAGATTTTTGCATTGGAAATATAAATGCGTTGCAAAAATGATGGCATTCTTCCAAATATTGAAGGGAAAATAAAATAGACACCATTCTATATTTGGTGTGTATGAGATTAGTTAGTTTGTTAGTAGTTAATTTGGGGTTTAATATCACTTTCATTGGCTATGGTTATATTGTGACATATTATTTATTACTCCTCCCACTTTTAGCAGACTACTACTTCAGGCAGTTACTACCTTGGTCCTATTCTTTGCTCCAATACTAGAACATGTCTTAGAAAATAAACATGTGGCATTTGCCCAAAAGTGAACAGATGTCAGAGATTTGCACACCGCTGTACAAGACGTAATTGCAATTTTCATGTCATAATCTGAATAAGTCATAAATACTATAATGCCCTAAATAATCGACTCCTTAACCACAACAGAATTATGGGTAATTTTTCAGGATTTAGTCAGAAATATGGCTTGTTGCCATTCATCAGAAAGTTCTCACTGAGAATTATTTCTCACATGAGAGCTTTCCGATGAATGGCAACAAGCCATATTTCCAACTAAATCCTGAAAATTTCCCATAATTCTGCTGTGGTTAAGGAGTCAATTATTTAGGGCATTACTGTATGTGTTTTCTTCGGTATCTTTCAGAGACTGTATCTGCATAAGAATCTTACAGAAGATCGATATGCTAACAGTTTGTCACAAAACAGTCAAAATAGAAAATTAAGTAACTTGTTACTTACTGTCTCTCTGTGAGGCAAGAGTTCTTTTCGAATCTTGAAGAAATTCTTTCCATGCTGGCGGAGACCCTTAACAAACCGTTTCTGTTGAAATAAAGATTGTGAGGTAAAAATATTTTATGAAAATAAAAGTGACCAATGGATCATTTGCCTAACAGACAGCGGAAATGTTAAGTCAAAGAATATGAGGCCAAATATCCATGACACTCCAGATGTGTGATTTTAAACCAGATGGTGCCACAGCAATGTCATAAATATCTTTGTTTATCATCAACAGAGTTCCACACTAGAAAATGTTACATTTGAGTTAGAATATCCCATGTTTATGAGCCGACAAAAATGATATCAAGATTCATAACCCAGTCAGTTTAACTGAATATCATTTTAAAATGTGCTATTTAAAGCTAATTAAATATGATTTTACATCCTGGTTTATGTCTTCCAGTTTTCAGGTAAAAAATATATAATGTCTGCCTTGGAACACTTTAATTAAAGAAGCTATCTAAACTATTTAAAACTCTTTACTATAAAACTAGTTTGGAGAATATAATAAATTCTTTATGGTGTTGAAATCTTAATTCGGAGCTAATTGAATAAGATTTCCTGGCTTTGAAAAATACACCAATTAAAGACATATTATGGACTTGTTCGGGTGCGTGAAACCAGACTTTCCGCTAGTAGGGCAGGGGGTCCCTTTAAGGGTCCCATTCCCCCAGCCAATTTTCCCCTTCTGTCATACCACAGGACATATTCCTTATGTATAAAGGTATAAAGATATTTACTTCTCAATTTTGTTGGGACAGTAAATGTACCTTACTTGTATTTATATTCGCGCAGTACTATTTTTCGCTCAGTTTTTAATTCGCGCACCATGCTGCGGGAATTCAAAACTGGCAAAAATATTTTCGTAAAATGCTTGGTTTTGAGGAAAGTTTAAGATCTTAATTGTTAATGAAGATACGTGTGCATATTAAACACCATAACGGTGGCTTTACATCGTGTATAATTTATGATAACTGCATCAATGTTTTGTGAAGACGGCTGTTTGTACTTTCCAAAAACTATATTCTGATATTGAAATAGTTATAAACATAATTTGTTATGAACTCGAAAGAAATAAAACCACAATCGCGTATAAAAAAAAAATGACATCAGAAAAAAAAAAATCAAAACTAAATTGACTGTGGGTTGTGTTGACATGATTAACTCAGAATATTCGTTCACTGGGTAGTGGTAGCGTTGTGAATAGGTGGACTTGCTTTCGTGCATCTTCAGTCAGCAATTTATGTATTTTCTTATTTCAACAGCAATGATGATACCATGACTTGTTGCTGTATACTTATATCATATATCAGTAATGGTTTTGATGTTGGTTACCCGCATGTAAATTATAGTCCTGCAAGCCTAATATCAGTCCAACCTTTCATAATCTATATATATATATATATATATGTACGTAACTCATCAACATATAGCCTTCTTGTTTCTAGGTGGTTGGTATAAACTTAGGAGTCGTACTATTTTTCGCTCAGTTTTAAAATCGCGTAAGGTACTAAGAAATTTAAATAGTTGACAACTTTATTTGATTTCTAGCGAGAATACACACTCGGACCGATCTAACACTAAAAGTTGAATGTCAGTATGTCTGTAGGCCGCAGCTAACATTCAACGTGCAGGGTCGATGTGTTCCATTTAGAATATAGAGTACACTTTATTTAGTTTTTACTGAAATGCTCCGGATTCTGAACGAACACACCCGGCTCTGCACGTTGCACGCTAGCTCCTACCTGCAGACACAGTTAGATAAACTGGAGAAGTGATAAAACACGACATCGCTAGAACACATGCTTTGGAGTCCGCTGGTTACGTTGCTGTGGTTAGGTTACGAAAAATGACCGCCGATAATTTAATCATACCTATTGATTCTATCTTCATGTCGTAAAATATATATATCACTCCATTTTTGTCAAAGCATCTTATCTATGTTTATTATAATTTAGCTTGATATATAGAACTAAAACATTGCGCCTTTATTCTATTCCTTCATTGCTTCCAACCTGTTAATCGTCTATCTGCTGAGTGTTATATTCCGGCTCGTTATGCATCCGAACTATCTGCCGTGTCTTGAATAGTGAGTCGTTTAACTTCAATGGGCGCGTTTCCGTATACTGGGAACAACACAAGGCCTTCACCACCGGTGATCTATAACCTGGCAATTAATTTTTATCTAATAAATGTTCTAGGTTTTATAGTTATTGCGGTTGATAGCATGGTAACTTGGGTAGAAAATGGATGCAAAACAATCAGCAAATATACTCTCTGATACTTCTATTGGCCGATACAACAAAAGTAGGTCCACTAGGAAAACATTGACTGCATTTTCCCCTCGGCGGATACAGGACCCGTTCCCCAAAAGCTGGTGGAACTGATAAATTAGTACTCAGTCACTATGCCAACTGGGGGAATGTAGCATTCTACTAACATCGCCAAAAATCTCAAAGAAATTGACAATAAACTAACGCAAATGATTTCGCCATCGATACTCATTGCATTTAATAAATATATAAGACTGACGGTGTGTGTTGTAAATTTGGATTAATATTCATAAAAATAACTTCTTTGAGCAACCGGAGTTTTTCACATCACTTTAAATCTATCAATTATCTTAAAGTTTATTATTTGTTTGCATTTGAGATCGATCAAGTTTAAAAATGCTCTATCTTTTCCCCCCGACACCACTTCCAATAATAACAACAACAACAATTTCTCAGGAACTTGTTTACAAGGCATGTATGCACTATTTTTACCAAAACACAATTTTAGGACACATCTGGTGTTACACATATTTAACTTAATCCTTATATGACGGGAGCTGCGCTGGTGCAGCATTAAAGATCTTGTGCAAGTGCATTCTCTTATATATGCGAGTCTCCCACAGGGAGCCTCTCATATATAAGAGAATGCACTAGCTTACAAGGTCAAGGTAAAATTGTTAGGTCAATACATTCTCTTATAAATGCGAAGCTCCTTGGGGAAGACCCACATGTATAAGATAATGCATTGGCACAGGGTTTTCGCAAAATTTCAAGAAGCTCGTCATGGAAGCATTTTAATGTATATATTTTCAACTGAAAAAATTACAAACATCACAGCTGAATAAGTGCCGTACGGAAAATAGCTATATTTTCAGTCCTCAAAAAATATTGTTATGTATGTGGAATTGTTGATGTCTTTCTTTTTATTATCTAGTTTTATCACACACATGGTATGGTTAAACCTTTCATGACTGGAGCCTCATGAAATTTTGCGAAAACCCGGTGCCAACGCATTCTCTTATATATGAGTCTCCCATAGGGAGCCTCGCATATATAAGAGAATATATTGGCCTGACAGTATTTACCTTGACATTGTAAGCAAGTGCATACTCTTATATATGCGAGGCTCCCTATGGGAGACTCGCATATATAAGAGAACTCACTGGCACAAGATCTTTCTTTAATGCTGCACCAGCCCAGCTCCCATCATGAAAAGGTTAATAATATAACAGGTTGTGTTCTAAATGATGCAATGGGCAAAAGTTTTCGAACAAAGTAAATATTCTACCTTTCATTCTGTCAGTAATTTTCTAGACAGTAACCAGGTTCAGTCCACATTTGTGTATCTTGTGACATGTTTTACTATGGTATTGCTATGGATATGTACTTGGCGGGAAAAGTCATGTAATTTTACGGTGCAAAATTGGCTGATATGATTAATTGGCTTCAATAAAAACATAATGATACCATGCAGACACCTCGTTCTATTCTCCTACCGCCTGAATAGTGTTGGATTCTCACATTAGAAGACCTACATTAGTACATTTACACATAAGCGACAAAAAGATGCCAAAAAAAAAAATCCAGCAAGAAAAAGCAATTTAGGTTCCGGGAGGCAGATGATCTATGATAAAATACTGAATAGTAATAGAACCTGACAATAATGCATGCATGTCTACAATAGTTTAGTTTTCTTTTCCTTGGTTATCAGAAAATGGTTCAACCCTTTTTGCTATACTTTTCGTTATGCTATACGTTTGATACAAAACTTCTAAAGTTAACGGTTTGACGGTGTAAGTGGCCACGTGACTTTCGTTGTTACAATTTAGACGTATGAACCTGGCTAATAAGAGTAAACAAATACTGATTGGAACCAATCAAGTACAGGTTTCATAATGGAACAAATTGGTTCAGAAGTTGAAAAAGAGCATCGCCAGGACATGGCAAAATATGCCTGTGACAAATCCAACAAAGGGCCAAAACTCTGGTGAAAATTGACTGGCGGAACCCAAATTTGAACTTGACCTGTATTTTGTGCTCGTAAACCCACATATCACATTCCATTCTATTCCATTCAGTCCAGACATACAAAAGTTATTATCTGGAAATGAAAATTGAGTGCAAATTCTAACAAAAATAATCATTATTTTAATAATCCATAAGATAAGTAGCACAAGAATAGAACTCCTACCACTTCAAGAGATTTATTTTAATGACATGAACTAGTGAACTTTCTTCTGGTGTTGATAACACATTATACTTACAGTCTCCTCATCTGTCCATTTCTTCTCGATTGCTTTTGGAACAGGACACTTGACTAAAGCCTGGAGCGCTTTCCCCGTGTCATATTTGTTATCATGCAACTGCAAAATAATACAAGTATACTGAAGACATATCCTATTAACCTCTTTTCTGCTATACGTCAGTACTGAGTAGAGACATAAAATGTGTGCTAAACATTCGCAATGAGTAATGACCCACTTCAACACACTAGCATTCGGCCATTATTGCAAAGTGGAATTCATAGATTGGAGCAACGGTGTATGGTGATCCAGGAATGTGAATAATTAGACTTTCAACGGAGTCAGTTTTAGGGTTTTCCTGATATTACCATTATATTTTTCCAATGGTAATCAAATTATGACGGAACATTTCCAACTTACTCATAAACACTTTAATATTAACCTTAGATAAACACATAACAGCTATTTGCCTCGCAGATTAGTTGTGACGATTCATCAACTATGTTTGAGTAATTACGATTGTTTAAGCTTTGAGGGCATTATCTGCCATTGCATCGAATCCAAATATCATAGATATAATAGTTCCTCCTATTAAGTAGGTTTGGCAGCAAATTTGACATTTTGAAATATTTTTAAATGAGTGTCATCATAATGGTGATGATCTGAATTTTACAAAACTAAAACTACAGAGTACATATGTAATGAATAATGTAACATTTCCATACTGATATCATATTAAAAGCTAAACAATAATTTCAGTATTCTGGTTCATACACATATATAAAAATTATGTGTAACCTATTTTTCGTTTGCCTGGTTTGTGCTTAGGTAACCCATACCATAGGTCAGCAGAAGAGTTACACAATCAACTGTTATAATCAGTAATAACGGTGAGAATCATTTATCACGACACCTGCAGAAAACTTTGGTGCAACCTGTTTTTCGTTTGCAGCATTTTCATTTTAGATAACCTCCAGGTGAACTAAACGTTCGTTCGCCTCAAATTTGCAGGCCTGTATTAAATAATTGTATGTAGCAACCAACATTTGTCAATAGTAAGAGTATATGAACGATTAATAGACTATCCAATTAACTGTCGATCGGCAGACTAATCGAAGATCAATTGATTATAATTATCTGATTAATCATTGCAGGTCTTGTTAATATGAGAACTGTTGGGCAAGAATATAAATAGAATTCTTCATAATTTTCTTAAAATTATGTTTGTATTTAGGAGATAAACATACTAGTACTCGGTCGAGTTGGATATTCGGGGATTCGAGCATGGAACAGTTTGTGAACGTGCCAGTGAGTTCACAAACTGTTTTCATGCTCGAATCCCAACTTTATCGCCATTGTAATTCAAGACCCCAATAAATTTAAAATAAATTGCACAAAAAGCACATTTTATCGACATTACATGCTATATGAAGTGATATAACCTTTTTTCGGTGATCAAATATCTGGGTACACTCCATGGGGTTATCCAGAACAGCGCCTGATAAACTTCCTGTTAATCGTATCTATAGAAATTAATGTTCCGGTTTCCTTCATTACGTGAGTCCTGGCAGCGCGGTGACTTATTTTATGCAAGTTGTTAATGTTGATTAAACTTTGTGCTTAAACTTATCCAGATATTTTCATCAATTATGTCTATTCTCTTATGAATGTTGAACAGACATACATTTATTATGCTATAATCAGTTGAATCATTTCTGATTGACAATGCCAAAAATAGTTGAAAAAAATTGTAAAACTGTCACATTTGATTTTGCATGCATAAACACATGGAACTATTTTGACACACTCAAATATTGGCAATGCAATTCTTCAAGGAAATGTATCAGGGCATGACATGTGCAGTTTGTGATCATTATACCATGCTAGGACAGTTGAAATACTAAAGTAATTATATATGCAATCAACGTCGTTTTTGATGCATCTGTCGGCATATAGAAGTGTCTGATGCCGAATTACATACTGTATAATTTCGCTTCTAAGTATGTAGCTCGGCATCACACTTCTACACGCTGACAGATGCATCGAAAAGACGTTGATTGCTTATAATTATGACAATCCACATATTAGTTAGTGATTGACTCTTTCACTGCCATGCAGCACCACAGACAGATCTGCTACTGCCAAGCATGCTATACATGTACATGTAGCATATTGCTGCTACATTCATATGGATTGGGTATTTCTCAATAACTTTTGTATCTGCCGAGCTATTTTCATGAAACTTGGTATGCATGTAGGTATTGGTCTGTGGAATCGAAAACACGCACAGTCCACCATTGTCCCATGACCACGATCATGTGACCACAAACAAGATGGCCCGCCACCCCAAAATATAAGAAAATTTCAGTATTTCTCAATAACTTTTGTATTTGTAGAGATATTTTCCGGAAAGTTGTTATGTAAGTAGGTATCAGTATTGGGAATAGAAAATATGTTCTAGTCCGCCAGTGTCACATTTCACGTGACCACGATCATGTGACCACAAAACAAGATGGCCACCATCCCGAAATATAAGATAATGTTAGTATATTGTTGTTAATACATATTTATAGGGTATTTCTCAATAACTCTTGTATCTGTAAAGGTATGTTCGTGAAACTTGGTGCAATTAGATATTGGACTTGCGAATTGAAAACACTTCCCAGTCTGCCAGGGTCATGAGACCGTGACCATATGAGGGTAACGAGACCGTGACCACATGATCACAAAACAAGATG
The DNA here is from genome assembly GCA_032622095.1 of Siphonodentalium dalli. Lineage (NCBI taxonomy): Eukaryota > Metazoa > Mollusca > Scaphopoda > Gadilida > Siphonodentaliidae > Siphonodentalium > Siphonodentalium dalli. The sequence goes on from CP136064.1 coordinate 195,093,475, forward strand.
GCCGCCACACCAACATATGAGGAAAATTCATTATTCTCAATAACTTTTGTATCTGCAGAGATATTTTGATGAAATTTGGTGTTAGTATTGAGAACCGAAAACAAGTTAGTATATTTCTGCTAAATACATATATTATTGGGTATTTCGCAATAACTTTTGTATATGCAGAGGTATATTCCTGACACTTGGTATGCAGGTAGGTATTAGTCTCTGTGGAATGGAAAACACTTCCCAAACCAGGAGGGTCACGTGACCGCGACCACTTAATCACAAAACAAGATGGCCAACATCCCGAAATATAAAAAAATAAACTGGGTGTTTCTCGTTTAAAAATTGATTATATCACGTACAGTTTTCACAGAATAATATAGAGTTACTTCCCATGGATTGATGTTACTGGACGAAGGTGTCAGGATTCGACTCAAGTCGCGATCGGCAGTGTATGGGTAATTCTACTCAAGTCGCGATCGGCAGTGAAAGAGTTAAACTAGTTTTTTTTAAGAAACTATATGTAAAACACTAAAATAGTAAAACTACCCAAGTGACACGTGTGCTGGACTTCAGCTGTACTTTTAACGGAAAATGGGAAATTGGGTCTAGAATAAATTGGGCGACCGACCGGAAGTTCGATCTCTGTTTCCAATTTTCGAACTATACAAAACCAAGACACCACACCTGTAAACTATTAAACTGTACTTGCTGGTATAAATTTTACTTATTTAAAACGATTCTAGAACATCTATTGTCATAAAGACAATCTGATTCCATAGCAATTCCGAAGCGGTGTTCCCAAACTTCCCCACCGAATTTGCAGTACAAACTCGAAAAATAAACAATCGCTACAAAGCTGCATTCTATGCTCTCGTGACCACTGCCATGTCATTAGTACTGGCACGAAGCTGGATAAATGCTAATACTAATAGTGGAATAGTTATGTAAAACATTCCTTTATCCCCAACTAAATTATCGCATTTCATAGTTTCACTGATCTGTCTAATTCGTCAATTTTATTTTCACGGTCTGGTAACTATGGACGCTTTTATGAAATGGCATCATGATGTGGGGCGACCGTTGGTGCTTGTCGCCCAAATTCTTAAAGTATCACTGCGCGTTGTGAAGCGGGGAAACGACATTTCCCTCGCTGATAGAGATTGTCGCTACCAAGCGTATCTAAGGGCATTGACCAATCAAATGTACGTATTTAAGCAAAAGCGAAAGTAGTTGTAATTATTATTAGATATTTTGTGTATTGAACTGTAAATGAAATTGTGGCCATCAACCTGTAAGTTCCCACAAAGTTTGGTATCCAAGGCTCGCTGTGTTCTATGGATCACACAGTGGCTCGTCATAAGAGAATGTTGGTGATAACTTGTATTAAAGTAAAATTGATAGGGATAGATATTTCTATCAGCTATGTTATAATTAACTTACAGTGTGTAAAGCATTTATAGTTGTCTCATCCATCGATGCTGCCTGGCACCCGTCATCTGTGGATCCACCATCACACATACCCGCAAAGGCTGCAACACTCCTACAAAATCAAATCAGTAACTCTCTTCCAATATATAGTTCAGTGTTATTGAAGTAAACCCTTGATCAGATCTACAGGGATGATTGATTGGAGTCACTCTTTACAGCACTTCTTCGAAAACGCTCTCTTTAAAATGCTATTTTAAATAACTTATTCAGGAAAAAACGCTCTTTAAAATAACTTCTGCGACAAAAAAAAAAAATCTTAAAAAAACTGTTAGCAGTGCCAGCAGAAGAAGATGGTACAGTAATGCTCTAAGTAAGGTTCTCTATTTACTATCTACACGTTCTGTAGGGACGAAGAGTAGTTGAAAAACAACTCCATTATAGTCACTAATGTTCCGCTGGAGTTGAACTGGGCCCTTCTACAATTCTCTATAATTTACATTTAGACCAAATACTATTGTGATTCAAATTTGACCTCGATACAATCCATAAAAATATAGCTAAAGGTTCATATATGTCATTAAACTGTCATGTCAATCAATGGTGCTCAGAACAAGATGGCTGCTGGCGGCCATGTTTTTTGGCCGAATGACCCCAAAATGACTCGTTCCCATCTACATGTCATTATTAACATTCTTGACAAATTTTATGATGATCAGAATAAAAGTACGACCTGTAGCCCGTGCTAAAGAATTTAGTCATACAAAGAGTAAAATCCAAGATGGCTGCTGGCGGCCATGTTTTTGGGCCGAATGACCCCAAAATTACTCGTTCCCATCTACATGTCAATATTAACATCCATGACAAATTTCATGATGATCAGACGAACAGTACAGCATGTAGCCCGTGCTAATGGATTGAATTTTGAAATCAAAGATGGCCACTGGCGGCCATGTTTTTTTTCCGAATGACCCCAAAATTAATCATTCTGGTCTAAATGTTGATGTCAACAGCTATCACAAATTTCATAATGATCCGACCAAAGGTACGACCTGTAGCCTGCATTGTTGACGCCTTACGTACACACGCACACACGTACACACGGACGACGGACAACAAAGCCATGGCAATAGCTCAAACTTTACAAAGTAAAGTTGAGCTAATAATAATTATAGCCTATTTCAAATACATACATAAAACATCCGGCATGTTGACGGAAGAAAATATTTGACCTGGTGACCCCATTTAAACAAATTTAAATCCCAATCACACAAGGACCCTCCATACCAAATACAAGCTAAATTGGCCTGATCGTTCTTGAGAAGAAGTCATTTTAAGAATTACTATTGCGGGAAAGAGTCCCATATGACCAGAATTTCTGTTACATGTTATTTACATAAAGATCTTCTATATTTCGAGTTAAGTCACTTTTAGCAATGCAAATTAGGATGTTGTCCCGATATGACAACACAGCCTGAAATGCAATATAGGGTGTGTAATAAAGTAGGTACCATACCTAGCAGCCCTGAGAAACATGACTAGATCGCCGTCGAGTACAGATTGTGGCTGCCATCGAATCTGCTCTCTGTCCTCGCAGCATTCTGGCATTTGAGACGGAGTCGCACATTTGTGCGGAGGTAGCCGGGCCTGCAAAAAAATACAAAATAGTTTTAGAAATCCATATAACACTCATATTAACCATTTGGCATGCAGAATAATAATTAGTCATCAAAATGAAGATTAATATTTATCAAAAGTTACACCTACTATCGCTTTCACTTAAATATATGCATCTGATTGGTCAAGGAAATTTTATACGCTTGACAGCAACAATCTCTATCAGCTGAGGGGAATTATCGTTTCCCGCATCACAATCCGCAGTGATTCTTTAAGAAATCGGGCAACTCCAAAAGTCGCACCACATCATGACATCATTTTGTAAACAAGTTCATAGATATCAGACCGCGAAGACAAAATTAATGATTAAGACTGACTGATCAGTGAAACTGAAATGCGATAATCTAGTTGGGGGATAAAGGAATGTGGTACATGACTATTCCCCTATTCACATTTCTTCAACGTCATACGAATACTAATATGACATGACATGAATCACGAGAGCATAAAATGTGACAATTAAAGTAGGGTTGAAACGATTAATCGACTAGTCGTAGACGACGCTGAAATGTCAGAACGTCGACTCTGAATTTTGTCGTCGACTAGTCGGAATATAGTGTATTAGTTTCGTGTATAACGTTTTCAAGATCGATTCCGAAATAAACGGTGTTAACTGCGCGTAAGTTATGGTAAGTATAACGTTTGGTGGCACCCGGAATTGACAGTGTTACTAGTATAGACACACACGGACCGGTGACCCGACTATTAATTGGACGAATGAAATTGACAACACAATGTCTCACTCGTCGTTTGAGGTCAAAGACATGATGGCAATGATTGACGCGCTTTGTTGTTTGTCCGAGATCGCTTTGATACAGACACTGTGTATATTTCCATTGATCTCGCACCGTCGGATTATGATGCGACACTGGGTGAAGGTCGCTTAAGGTGACGTCATTGGTGCTACTGTATATAAATGATACTGACATTAAGAACTGGATATCGTATTCTACAACGCAGCCTATACTATAGGGCGTATTTAGTCGGAACATTAGTATTTTATAGTGACACCGCTCGGCACCGGTTTATAGGTGATCACGTGACTAAACGAAATAATCTCGAACGCTGATATTAAATTTAAAACCTGTATAAATGAGCGTGTATCTAATCATTATCCACCACATGTCTAATTATATAATTACATTCAGTGTGTTGGATAAATATCAAGATGTTTACACTATTATTTCCCAAATAAATTGGTGTGTATGCAGGGAAATGCGCAACGCAATAGACCGTCATTGCATCGGTCATCAGTGTATGCCATGTACGATGAATTTTCCGTACAATGTTATGTTTGAACGTTTTGATATCGGATACCGACTAGTCGACGCAACGCGACTTTTGGGCCTTGACTAGTCGACTCTGAAATTCACTAATCGTTTCAACACTAAATTAAAGCGTTTGATTTGAGTAAGTCAATGGACACCGCAAATTCGCTTTGGAAGTTCGGAAACAGAGTGTGCTCTGGTAGTGTTGTTTTAAATATGTGAATTTTACAGAAGCAAGAGTAGCTTAATAGTTTACGGGTAAAGTGTCTTAATTTTGTGTAGTTTAGTTTATCCTTGGAAAAAGAGAACAAAGTGAGTGTATTTTATAAATCTCAGGTCGGTCATTGTCATGTATTTCAAATATTTTTTTAGATAGCTGGAATAAAAGTAAAGTTGGCACAATTATAAGCAATCAACATGGTTTTTGATGAATTTCTGGGTGGAAAGAAGTGTCAGATGCCGAACAACATACAGTAATGCCCTAAACAATCGACTCCTTAACCACAGCAGAATTATGGGTAATTTATCAGGATATAGTCCGAAATATGGCTTGTTGCCATTCATCGGAAAGCTCTCAGTGAGAGCTTTCTGATGAATGGCAACAAGCTATATTTCCGACTAAATCCTGATAAATTACCCATAATTCAGCTGTGGTTAAAAAGTCGATTATTTAGGGCACTACTGTACGAAGTGCAGTATGTTGTTTGGCATCTGACAATACTATACACCCTGAGATGCATCGAAAACGCTGTTTTGAAAACAAATTTATTTGTGTGCATATATTTTAATGAGATTGCACTTTAATTAGTACTGCAACCAACAAAATGATTCATGCAACAATTTGATATCTGACAAATTATAGAAACACAAAATCTTTTGAAAACCCAACCTTCGGGTTGCCGGTATTTTGTCCTAATGTCAATACATGAATATTTGTTCTCAGAAAAATATTTTTATGTTTATCCGAATTGTAAATCTTACCTGGTGGGTGGAACCAACCCGAATCTCGCCCTGTGTGGTCGCCAGTCTTTTGGTTTCTGGGTTATACCCGAGAATATAGAAGAAATTTCCTTTCTCGGGCACAAAGTCCTTGACCCCAGAGATATCTTGGTAGTGCTTGATATTGCACTTCCCTCTGAAAGAGAAACAATTGGTTCTTGATGATTAAAGGTACACAATCCGATTCAATGGTCAATGTATCATCAGATTCCAACAACAGACATTTCTTCAAAATACGCTTTAGTTAGCAGAATTGATTAATTACCAAAAAATAATGCTAACCACCATCAACTGCAGTATATAATTTTCCAAAACGTGCTTTAATAATATATCAACATTTTGTTCAACACAACTTGGTATTGAGAGTATGTCGGTCAGTTCATCGAATATGTGCTAGGCCGCATAATATTCCAAATTCTTAAAAATAACAGATTTCACAAATCTATATCTGTTAACTCTTGAGCTTTGATATGTGGGCTCACTGACTTGAATCAAATATATTTTTACCCCCGGAGCCAAAGAAATAGTAATTTAGGAGTATTAATTCACATTATGTATCTTTATGAGATACCAAAAGCCTAAATACTACCTAACGAAACAAAATATCTATTAATACGTGTCTCTTTCTACTCTCAACATTGCTTTTATATGATTTGAAGTATTCTGCAGAGTAATGCCATGATACTCAAAACTCACATCAAGTTGTTACCATTGAGCATGGACTGTTGCATTATGATTGCTTCATTGCTACATGGACATGAAAGAGGCACCTGTTTTGAGGCACCTGTTTTGTGTGATTGTAAACTTGAAGGTTTGTCCATATATTTATATAATGATTGTACTCTGTATGTCTCTAAAAAATATATATATATGAAACAATAAAGTTGTCAGTTATTTTAGTTCACCACAAAATTTCAAGTTATTAATGGCCATCAATCTTCTACTGTTGTCCCATATAGACTTTGTTCAATGATCTTGTTTGAGGTTCAAAGATATAAAACATTTCTCAACCCCATAATATTATCTACTTTGAATACTTTGTATTCATGATATGATGATAGTAAATTATAGACTTTCATTTCTTGAAATGCACTCACTGGGTGTCAAGGTCACACAATATTATACTAAAGTGTACATAAACCTTTTTATGACGGGAGCTGCGCTGATGCAGAATTAAATATCTTGTGCCAGTGCATTCTCTTATATATGTGGGTCTCCCGTAGGGAGCCTTGCATATATAAGAGAAATCACTGGCTTACAAGGTCAAGGTAAATATTGTTAGGTCAATGTATTCTCTTAAATATGCAAGATAGGGCCCGACGAAGCTTCAAGATTCGATTTTGAATCTTACGTTCCGATTCGATTCGAAAGCGGTCGTGTGATTCGGAATATTTTGAATCGTTGTATACAAGTTATTTATCACGGGGAATAGACTGCATTATATGTACAAAACATTTGTAATATCCCAAATACTTAACCTTAGGCTACTTCCGCGAAAATCTGGGACCTCCGTGGTCCAATGTGTACAGGGTAAGTTGTCCAATAGCCCACTGCTCATATATATTTTTTCTCCTCCCAGTCCCAGCGCTGACTACTCGTGGCAGGTCGGTAGGTTACTCGTGCAACCTGCTGTATACAGGTCTGTGATGGATCGTGTGTTCATCACGGTTGCCATAATCGTAGCGCACACCAGTTTAATCCACCACATAAAACCAGCAATGTCGCGATTTTGACCGGCCCCATACTGTGGAAGCGAGTGAATTTCTTTTGGGACATATTTGTATGTCGGTATTTGACATTCTTACCAGAAAAGCCAATATTGCGTTACTCAGCTCAATCAAATAATATATTTTTTTTTAATTTAAAACTTAACACGATATAAATATATTAAATAAACAGTTTGTCCAAATCCGATCAACATCTTTATACAGCATATGTTATCTGGGAAATGGAATATGGTTGACCATTTAGCTTTCATGGCAACTCAATTGATCCGATGGACAGGCCCAAGTTGGGATACTATACATAGTTCCTGTAATCCCGTTAGCGTATAAAATGCACCATTCCCAAGTCACGATGTGCAATTTTGATATCGCGCGTGCCTCCTGTGTGCGACAGAGTGAAGCTTACATGCGCAGACGAGTTTCCGTTTGCAATGACTCGAATCAGACTCCATTGACTCCAAAGTTCCAAACTGCTTACTTTCACGAATTTCACGCATATTCTCATATATTAAACTGTTTAAAACTGTGATTAACTACTGTTCATATCATAGAAATTAAGTTTCTCCGACGTATTCTGAGTTATCTCACTGACGTTATAAAATCATTGGACATTTGCCTCCATTTTTGCTCGTACTTCCCACTGATCGGTACCGCCAATCTACTAAAGTGTTTGAAACAGATCTCGATTCGAGATTCGATTCGATTTCGAATCATTATCATGATTCGAGATTCGATTCGATGTTGAAATTGCCGATTCGTCGGGCCCTAATGCAAGGCTCAATGGGAGACTCGCATATATAATAGATTGCATTGAGATCACACAAGGTTGTTTTTTTTTAAATGGGCCTATAAAAAGTATACAAGATTACATGTCTATAAATTTTATAGACATGTATCTTTTATACATTTTATAGGCCTGTTTTGTAAAAAAAATGGTTTAAATTAAACATACCTCAGAGAAGATACTGGATATACTTCAGAAACATCGGAGACAAAAAGCTCTCTTGAGCGAAGGACCGAATCTTCACCATAGAGATCTCTTCCAATGCCTAAAATTATAGAATATGGAAATTATAGAATATTAAAATTACAGAAAATATAAATTATAACATAATTATCTGGTAGAATTAATAGAATATGGAAATTGTCTCAGTCAGTATTTGAAGAAATACTCAGAAGCATTTTCTTATTTATCTTCTGAAAGTTGAGAAAAAGTAAAGAAATGTTATTTCCCGATATAAAAAATAGTAAATACATCAAGAAAATTGCCATCCTAACACTGATCCCAAAGGAAAATTCTTCGTGGCACAATCAAATCTTCCAAATAATTTAGAGAATATCCTGTAAGTATATGCGTGCTTTCAGTGGTTTATTTCTTAAATGAAATAACCATTGGAGGCTACACACAACAGAACAATCAGTAAATTATTCGCTCATATCAAAAATATAAACTAGTTCTGATCACAACAGTACCAGTACATTGTAGTTAATCAGATAAATCTGTGTATAGCCCACTATAGGTGAGAATAGATATGATCCCTGAGGGAACAGACATACATCTAATTATGCAACCTAAATCTGATATACCATTAGGACCTCAGTGAAATAAAGCAATTATATAGGCTCAATGCAGGCTTTAGTGGACAGATCAAACAACCTACTTTTAGAAGGTCCAGATAGCTGAGAATCAACAGTTTCTTGTGTTATCATGACGAAACTGGATCATTCTCAAGGATTTTTCACACAATGTCATCACTGTAGAGGTGTCCAAACTGATTTGTTCTTTCAAAGCAAATCCTAGCTTACAGAAGGCCAACGAAAATGTAAACAAATCATATAACTAGCACAGATTTAGCACAACAGGAAAGCTGCGGCCATTATCAATCAGACAATACAGAGAATGATGCAGAGCCAGATGATATATAAATAGCCTTAATTTCACATTAAATTCAAATTTAAATGAATGGCCTAAATTAATCATAGCTAATGAGTGCAAAGATATTGACATTATATGATATATCAGCTAGTAATTTGGAATGTATTTTTATTTTCAATAATTTAGCATATAATTAGTATTCACAAGAATAGGATAAATAACTCCTAGCATAACAAGGGGAGTAACTGTAAAATATCTGTGGTTAGTTTGTGTTTTATAACAGGCTGTCCAATTTACTGTATGTTGGCCAGTGTGTTGGCTGACATTATATTGTTTGTAAAACAGAGCAAAGCAAATAATTGTTCTTGTATAAAAGGGTCGTGTCAAAATATGATTGGTAAAGGTATGTGTGAACCCATGAATGATTTGGAACTAAAATTCTCTTCCAACTAATAAGGTTTTCCAAGGCACCTAAGATATCTATATAGTAAACAACTCCTGGTTGCACAATGAAGTTTTTGATGTTCAATGTCAATTGCAAAGTATTCCATTCAAATTTGTTCACTCATCAGTGGGCGAAGCTGGGGAATCGAAAAACTAAAGTTAGAAGCTCTCAACCAATGCATGTTCTAGCAACAAATATTCAACTTGAAATACAATAATACATACACAATATAATACATGCAATATATTTGTATCTGACTATTTAGATCCTGGTAATTAACATATGGCTCCTTTAACATGGAAAGCTCAGCTTATACATATAAATGCAGAGGAGTGACGGAAGCTATATTTAATTCTCCTATTCAGTTTGTCCAATTTAGATGCAATTTGCAGATTCAAGAAAAAGATTATAACAATCATGCCATTAAAATTATGGCCTCATAATTTGAGAATAGATTAACAGCCACATAATTTGAGATAAATTAGCATAATGACTGAAGTGACATTCTGTATTAAATGCTATTCAATTTAGGTGTATAGTTTGTACAAATGGCTTCTCTAGATTGACTTATATAATAAAGTTGAATATGCACAACTTGCAGTGCCTGTATAATAGTCGGATTCCTTATGTCATTTTGCATTTTTGGTTTGTTGAAAGCGATCTGAAAACGGATTCTGTATGCCAAGTTGGTGTGTTTTCAGGGTTGACTTGTTTCCATTTTTGAATTTTGGCGGGTTGTCGTAAATCGAGGTCAACATAATTTAGAGAGCGTTTCGTATTTACAGAAAACGATAGATGGTGCCACTTGGCGTATGGTGATCAGTGCGACTTGAAACTTCTCCAAACTAACAGATTATATGACCCTTTCATATATTTTTGAAAATTTTGATGTGATCGGTTCATTCTTGTTGGCTACAGTTGTGATAAAAATTTAACACTGAACCCTATGGATATTTTAGTAATTTGAATAAATGGCGCCATTTTGCGTATGATGATATGCGCATACTGATATTCCTAAAAAAATACTTAGTATGCAACATAAACGTAGTTTTAAATAGAATGGATGTGATCAGATGATTCTTGCTGGCTATACAGTTGCGATCAAAATTTAACACTGAACCCTATGGAAATTTTGTGTTATGCTAAAACGTTGATTGTAATATATCACTTATTGGCAATCGTGCGTAACTATATATGAAGATTAACAATCGTTTTTGGCCCACTCTAACTATCCGTGATTTAATGGATGCAATATATGATATAGTTATGCCTCAAGATACAGTAATTGGCAAATGTAAGTGTCGAATGGTTTTGTAATTTCGATAATATGCAGTCTGTTGAATCAAACGAAAATATTCCCAACAAGACTGAAGTTTCACGATGTGATTACATATTAAGTTATTGTTTTATTTGATACTTGTCTGTCTTGTTGTCCACTGAATAGTTTTTTACGCCACATCGTTGATCATAACGGGATGTAGTGTCACAAATACACAGGTATATATGGTAGTTGTTCATTGTCATCAACTCAATCGTTGTCATCGGAGTCCGTCCCACATACACTGGGGGAATCTGTGTTTTCGCAGGATTTGTGCTACTGATAAATTTCGGTGCAGCTGATATCTTTACTGTAGCGGTATAGGCGTTGCTTTCACACTCACACGCCAGTTACATTTGGCGAACTTCAGTACAGTGACTGAAACCCAACATTCACCATCAATATTCTAACCACAATTAATCTCCAACGCTTCGTGTATAGCTGAGAAAATCAAGTAAATTCAAATTTCAATTAAAGTAGATCTTAATGAGTAAAATAGATATCAACTATAGTTGCATTTTCCTGAAAATTCTGAGTAGGTGCTTAGTAACCGTTACTGAGGAGCTATCGGGTGGCAAAGTCTCCCGATCTTATAATGACCATGCAGTGGCCTATGCAGAACATGGCTGCATGGTTTTAGACATATACATGTGCCCAACTTTGAACAAAACCAGCACCATGTGATTAGACACTGACTAAATTAAGGCAATACCAATGAATGATTAGTACACCATTGTGGTATTTTATTAGCAACCGTTGCTAACCTTAATTAAGACATTTGGTTCACTCTGACTCCCAGGTATATCTCAAATTTCACATTTGGGTATTAACTTCACCGGAAACGCAAACACTGACGTTGAATTACGACCCTATATATAAGCTATAATTGCAATTTCCAGTGAGTTCCCGGCAGTTTCCTAGACTAAGTTTCTCGATCTTATAATGATCAATGGCACATGGGGCACAAACATGTACAGTTTCATATCTATGTCACCATTTGAACATAACCAATACCATCCGACTATAGACACTATCTAATTTACGGGAAAATACCACGGCCCAGGGTGGTTATTCGGTTCAAAGCCAAGTTTATTATTGGGGCAGAACGATTCATTAAACCTAAGTAGATGGTTTGTTCACAACAGATGGAGTCATGATACATTGTGAAGGATGATGGAAGGGTCCCCTCAACTATGTTCTTCGACACATTATTGTCCCCGCACTGTGTCACTTGCATCTTAATGGGTTGTACAATGTATAAGACCAACTACATAATGCACATATATGTCTTCTTATAAATAAATTCTCTCTTAGAAAGTGTCCAGAGATGTCTTGCCTATTTATACTGACAATTTATTTTTATTCTTGTGGCAAAGGATTTGAGGGCCGCCGTGAATAGTTATGTTGACTAAGATGTTAATTTAGTATGTGAAACATGTATCCCGGGGGATGTATCGAGTGGACGGAGAAATTGTCTTCTTTATCATCAGATGAACATAATTTAAACTCCCAATTTGGATAAACCCATCAGGACTTATAGAACAACCATCTATGACGCAATACATATGGAAATTTGAAACAATATCAGCGTATTCACATGTATAGCTAAACATATCATTGGCATAGATGAGTTGTTGTAGTTGTTACATTGATATTGGTCGGGTTTCTCCAAATTTATTACAAAAACAGAATGATCCATAAGCACCATAGCTTGGCATGAAAATATTTTTAAAAACCTACATGACCGAACAATTTTAACAGACAGTGGCTGAAGCTGCTTTCACATACTTGCGTTTTATGCATGCGTTTTACGGATGCGTTTGGCGGACGTGCGCTTAGAGCTTTCACATACCTCCGTTTACCTCTGCGCGTACGCGTCCGTTAACGGATGCGTGAATAATTATTTGTGTTTACATATTGTCCTTTCGCCATGGATTCCGACGAGGACGAGGACGTTCTAATGATTGCTTTGTGTATATATAACGAAAGACGACGGAAGAGACCAAGACGCTTTTGGGAGCACGAAATAGTTAAGAAAAGAAGAGAACAAGGGGCATATGCTAATCTAATTGTCAAAGATTTGTATTCGGATGAAGACAAGTTCATTGGTTATTTCAGGGTGTCTCGCGAACAGTTTTCCATAATATTGCATTTCATCGGCGACGATATACAGAAAATGCGAAAGAGCCGAGAGCCACTGTGCCCAAAACAGAGGTTAGCAATTTGACCCAAGATTAGATAGCATGGTGCCAGCAGCTGGCATACGCCACCACATATATACCATTCTCATTCGTAAACACCACAAAATATCTACGGTATATCCCATGATTAACGACATCGCACCGAATACCCCTGTCCGCTTATGCGTAAAACGGACAGCTTTTCGGTCTGGGAGCGAAAAGTTATGCGCGCACGCACGCACGCGCGTTTAGCGGATGGTATGTGAAAGCCCCAGCGATAACATTGGAGATCGAAACGATGCGCATACGGATGCGTTTACGGATGCGTAAAACGCATGCGTTAAACGCATGTATGTGAAAGCAGCTTTACACTTATATAAATATGACTCGCAGATGTGTTAGCTCACAATTCCGTATTATGCAGAACTTAATCCTGGCAATAAACATTAAGTTTGTCAATTGATGAAAAAACATCATCAATCATTTTACAACGACATCCTGAAACTTTAGTCTTTATAAACATAACATTTGTAGAATAGTGGACATTATCACTGAAGCACGTGGTTGTATATGATTGATGTGAACCAAATTTTTATCAACTACTGTATCTGGTGGCCTGACTGTATTGCAAGTTACTTTTGTAAAATCACACGTAATTACAGTATATTACATGTAAGGGCCATGCATATATGATAGCCATTAAATTCGATCACTGTGAACATTTGAGTAAATTGTCAAACTCTCAATAGGGTTCAACGTTAAATTTTGATCGCAACTGTAGTACTGTACCCGCGGAGACTTATCTGACGACACCAATATTCTCAAAAATACATTTCAGAGTCACAATTGATATATGTGCTTAATTTCAACTCACACAATTTATGATAAGACTTATCATGTTAGTTAATGTGTGTATAATCAGGATTAGTATGTGTATAATCAGGATTAGTATGTGTATAATCAGGAAACGCTCTTTAAATTCTTAAAAACGTCCAAACAATTTGTTTCCGCTAACATGTCAGACTGGAAATAAGTAAACTCTGAAAGTAGACCGCCATATTTGATACTTTTGATAATTTCAGCTCGCACAGTCCACCAGAAGGTTAGTTATGAGGATTAATATTTGCATAATAAGTAAACGCTCTTTAAATTATTAAAACAGTCCAAAAACACTTATTTCCAATAAAATTTCAACTGGACACAGGCAAACTCTGAAAGTAGACACGCTATTGGTAAATAAACCGTTCGCATGTCGTCTTTGACATTCCGAAATTGCGCGACCGATTTTTTCGACCAAAGGAATCTGACTTGTCAAATCAGCGAGGGTGGGGGCAGAGTTAGATTTTCTTTAATATCTTTAACAAAAATTGATGTATCGAAGTTTTGTTTGTGACATATGATCAAGATATCCTTGTAGATTGTTCATGTTCGTCTATATGTGATGTAGCTGATTTTAAGAATATACAATACCTTAATATTTGGGAAAGAAAATTGAAAATGCAGTCATAAATACAATTCATCTGATGATTTTATGATAAAATTTCACATTAAGATATGTAATTATGCAATTTGTGGCAAGATCTCTCCATGTTTTTCGATTTCCGGGAACAAAGAAAGCCACTTACCAAACTTGCTATGCGTAATAGCATGTTTTTATTACCAGGTGGACGGGAAAAAATAGAGGGGTACACAAACAAAAGCCCCACACAAACCTGTTTCCACTAAACTATCAAGCTGGAAACAGGTAGATTCTGAAAATAGACACACTGGTGGTATAGAAACCGTTCTCATATCGCTTTTAACATTCCGAAAACGCGCGACCACTTTTTTTCGACATAAGGAATCCGACTATAAGCTGATATCAGTATTGCTATGTCCATCTGTGGCTCGAGATCAGCAAATGATATTTAATTTTACTGGTGAAAATGTTAATTTCATGAAAGTTCTGAATTCCTGATTCCAATTGCATATTTATTAAGCATTTATTTACGAAATACTCCTCGACCAAGTAGTTGCCTTTGGAAATGTTATGGGAGCCCTTTTACCTAGCTCAAATTTCAATCCCCCCATCCCGCACATACTATACCCATACACGTTGTCCTATTCAAAAGATTAATGCTCATATTACCTGTGTATCTCTCACTAAATTAAACCAACAGGGAATGATAAACATATGTATTTTTATTTGCCAGCTAACACTGACCACTAGAGAACAATTTCATGAAAAAATAAGTCTCTGCATGGATACACACATTGACAATTGTTACATTGAGAATACACATACCGGTATATATATATATATATATTACCTACAATATCACTTTTATGTATCGCCAACGAAAGCACACTTGCATTACTTAACCTTTCAGTCTGTTATAAATAAAACCACAATTAGAATAGCTTGACTTTATATCCACTTATATTAAAATAGGAGCTCAGTATATAGGCTTATGATATGGGCTCATTTACAGATACTATATCATGGGGTGGTGCACTAACACTAGATATTCGCAGTTGATTGTATGGACTGACATTTTTCCCTGGTGACTATAGGGATACACCGTTCTCCAAAACATAAGGCAAAAAAAAAAAAATGTTCTTTTCCAATCAGTTGGCTGAAAAATTCCAGGTAGGTAGGTAGGCATTTTTTTAAAATGTCATTTCAATGGTTTATTCAGAGTGACAACATTCCAGAAAGGTATGCAAGATATTGACTTTTGGTTGAAACCCAAGTCCTCATTGTTTAATTTGGTATTTATTGCTTTATATTATACTAATCAACACTTTTTTATTAGCAAGAAAGGCAAATATGTGGATATGATCAAATGAGATTTTTTTCTTTTCTGACAATGATAACATATTGTACTTTATTTTGTAGTAATAGTTTCATTACAAGTATACATGTACTGGGTGCATATTAGAAACACAAAATAAAAACTATTTCAATATTATAGCTATTAAACATCTCTATTTGTTAATTTTGATGAGAATAAACAACATGTACTATCTAATATATTCTAATCTACTGAGAACATGCCCTGCCCTCCCAAATTTCCTAATTAAATTCTGATTAAACTATGAAGATTCTTTCATAAATGTTTATCTCAAAATTTAAAAAAGTCTTGAAAATGAGGAAATTGACAGAATTAATGCATGTCAGTAAATGTATTAATTCGAGCATATTAATCAATGTTCAAGATGGTCTATCTTTTCCTGGCTACACTACAATAAGTCATTAGTATAGTACTGATCGAGTAGTACTTCTTTCTTTTTTTCTTTTTCATGGGACGCGCAGTCACAGGCTTGTGCTATTGTACTTTGACAGAATTGTCTTGTTATTCCGTTGTGCATAATTAGTTAGCTTTTGAAAGAGACCCACCAAACCTTGTACTATAATTTCAATTGTGTGAATTTTCCGCGGTGTATTACCTATTACTATTATTCAATTATGTATGATTATAAGCCACTTCAGAGTACTCACTCCCAAGGCAAAAGGGAATAAATCATCATAAACTTTATATCAAAGGATGAGAAGATACAAAATCATCGAGTTATCACAGGTTTATCCCTTTATAAACAAAGAGCACACTTTATCTTCAATCACCATGCAACTTGTATACAGTTTCATTAGATATTCAAGATAGGATTCACATCCACACTGCCCTGGGGGAGATAGAGACTAATCTTGTACATCAATCCCACCAGTAAAACCCAAAATATATATATGCAAAAGCAATAAAACATGCACTAGACCTACAGGGTGTCGTCCAAACTTTTCTCAATCATTAATCACCTTTTCAGCGTTGAAAGGATCATAGCAAGGGTACTAATGGTGCTAATAGAGCCAGTAAAAACTACACATGTCATACTAGTATGTAGTTTCCTGGCGGCTTGTTCCCCTATCAACACTTGGTACACTTAATTGATGGTAATTAGTTAGAAAACAGCCTACCCACAGTAAGAACACATCACTAGCTGCAGATCGTTCCTCTCTGAACACCATCCTCTCACCATGTCCAAAGTACACACAAGTTTCATCCTGTGAGAGATTGCTTTAACATAGATATGTTTATACATTCAATTGCCTACTCAACATTGAGATATTTTTCTCTTCTATAAACACCATCTCTGAGGTAGACGCCAAGAAATGTATCTGTCTATGTGTTATCATGGTATTCAGCAAGGAGCTATAATTTTTTCATAGAGCTTTGTAATGCCTTTCAAGCTAGTTTCAGTTTTCTGAAAATGTGATGGAAAATTGTTAGTGAGCGTTCTCAAAGAGACAATTAACACTACATTTATCTCATACCACCCATAAAGTAGTGCATGTGTCCATATCATCTCAATGAGAATAACATTTATTATATGCCTGCCTATGAAATAGCGGAAAATTACCGAAACTATGTCATCATATGTATCTCTTAGAAGCTATACAGTAGAGAAATATTATTTTGTTATTTAATTGAATAACGTCATCACTTGAAAGCGGTTTGCTACCTACATATCAGCTGATCAGTTGATTTCCATGCATTGTTTAATTTGCTGTGTTATTAAAAGTGAAATTGCTGCATAATTTAGCAACTTTAAGCATTAATAAGGCGCACATAATAAAAAGAACACCAACAGGTTATGTTTGAATACCTGAAACATCTCATTTGTGTCTGGAAAGAAATATTAAATTTCAGCCGCTCTGAAACGTTTATGGTTCTACATAATTTTGACAATTAAAACAAAGATAAAGCAGTACATGAAGTTTATTAATTGTCTAATGTTAAGATAATGAAATGTACCTTTTCCAGAAGTCGCGATTTATTCCATTTCCAATTCCAGAATGCCAATGAATACAAATATCGCAATATTTGTTTGGGACACAATCCTCAAGTTCGAAGTGGTATTTTTATGATTTCAATGCGTCTTTCTGGGAACACATAATGCTCATACTAGTAGAAAGGTGGTCAAAATTAAAAAGCGAATATTATTAGGTGTATTTTGTTGCAGTTTTAAATTGATAATTTGATAATATATATTCTAAGTAGAAAGCAGCAGTAAATGGAATTCAATTGTTTTGTTTTTTTTTAAGCTATTTTAGTCTGAAACAAACATGCCATCTTTGAAATGTTGCAAAATAATATTTATTATTGGAGATGTTAAAAATTTATAACTATTTGTATATTAAATCCAATCAGTTTTAACAAAGCATTAGCACCTGTCTATGTACTATATCTGTACCTGATCACATGTCCTGGGTCTCAAAACACTTACAGATAAAACATATATTGTCCTTGTGAAATTATAGATAACAAATTTCTTTTTGATGTTGAATATCAAACAACACACTTGAGGAATCAAGCTTGGGTGTATATATGTGTAAGTCAGGTTACATAAGAAAGGTCATGACCAAACAAATCATCAAAGGTCCCAATACCTTTATATTGTCCTCGTCTGGCTCAGAATATCATAGCATTATTAAACCTTTCTATACTAAATACACATCACAAACCCTGCATGCTGACAAAAGCATTCTAACAAAAAAAAATACACGATATTCAACTCTTATATACCTTAACCCATTGTGACATCACATGTAAACAAATATTTAACTGTGAATTCCCGAGGAACTCCAAGTTGTTGTGAACTGATGTTAACAATGTACTTCCCACAAAAGTACATGTAACAATTATACCAAACAAAACTAGGTCAAGGTCGCATCCCAAAAAAGGGCACTGACCTTAGGTCACCAACTCACCACCCGTAATTTCTCTATATAAACGAGAGAGTACAAGTTCTCGTCCCACTTACTCAGAAAACTTATCTGATTGCAGATGGTGACAAATCACCTGAAGAGCTTAACCCAAGCAAAATCAATTTTTACGCTATATTTTAATACAAAAAGTATTGGTACACCAAATACCTAATTACCTGAGTTATCACACTTAATAAGCAATTAACTTAAGAGAATTCACACCTACCAACAGTAATGCCATAATTAGGGATTTACTGCTGAACCACAGCAGAATTGTGGGTAATTTTTAGGATTTAGTCGGAAATATGGCTTGTTGCCATTCATCGGAAAGCTCTCAGTGAGCTTTCCGATGAATGACAACAAGCCATATTTCCGACTAAATCCCGAAAAGTTACCCATAATTCTGTTGTGGTTAAGGAGTCGATTTGTACTTGGCGGCGGAGACAGAACTGTCAGTAATACATACTCTGAATATCCCTGGTATATGAGGTGAATCTTTATTGAAAAAAAGAGTGATTTGTTTAATAACCAAACAGGGAAAATACTTTCAGTACAAATATGGTTAACCATTGTGTAATGAAGCCAGGTGCACAGCAGGCACATGCCCCTGTCAATTTTTGCATAATAGGAAAAAGACCTGGTAGTATTAACATCTTATTTATGTAAGGCTTATAAAAGTTGGCCTTTGTTACAGGTTCATGCTGAATTATTCAACAATCAGGTCACAAAACCTCTGTTATAACTTATTGTCAAATACTCCAAACTAATTTGTAACTTTCATTTATATGTTCAAAACATAATGTACAACCTTCTTCTGATATTCAGGATATTATGAATTTGATTTTATTATCAAACTCCTTGCGAATCTGTAGAGTTATCCTTATATATCATAGTTTTACAATCAAATACAAATCTATTTGATGTTGAATTTCAACACAATTATGAGGAAAATAACAGAAGAATATGGGAACTTTATTTCTCTATTTTGCAGATGGTGAAGAGAATAGGGAGAGATAAACTGTTGACTTTGATACATCGATCAAAGGAGATGACATGTGAGAACATATTTATCGTTGTAATTGGCGAATTTCTTCGGAAATGCATATACTAAAAATAATATCTAATGTTTTTGAGTGGATACGAAAATTTATGTCATCTGAGAACGAGACTGATGTTTATTTTCAGCCGCTCACGAAAATAAACATTTGTCTCGCTCACTCATGATATATAATTTTCAATATCCACTCAAAAACACCACATATCCTCTATGTACATATACACAATATATTCCAGTACGGAGTCCCTTATTGTTCTCAATAGTCAAAATTAATTTGTTCAATACAGGTACATGTACTTTCAAATTAATTTATAATTATTATGACCGTTACTCCCCACTCTAAATTAATGTCAACTATGAAGTCATAATGTCATCTCTTTTTGATGTAATGGGCAGTTGGTCAAACTTTAACATGATATTATATATGAAAGTCTATATCAAATGGGAAAATAAATAATGTTGAATAAAATAGCCCCAAAAGTTCAGCCCCAAATTTAATACACAAAAATATTTTGGAATCTGGAAAGTCATGTCATACCTTCGGTGCAGCTATCAAATCTCCCCCTTCCCCTCTGAACTCCCAGCATCTCTGCTCTGAGGGCAATGTGAAATATGTTATGAGTGTAAGTTGTATGGCACACAGATTTGTTATGACTTATCATTAGAGGGTATCAGTAATTCCTGTTTTACTCACACACAGGATTTCTCCAAGCAATTAAATGTAAACATCATGATACTGTGCCACCTATCACTTACTCCCCATCTATCAATAAGCACAGTGTGCCATGTAGCAATGTGTAGCAGGATAAGGGGGCTATTTTTTCAAGACACAGTCAGCAGGTTTGAGGATTAACCAGGTGTGTATATTATCCAAATGTTAACCCCTTAGGCCAAAAAAAAGAAAGGTTTTGGTTCTCAGGCCCCGCCGCATTGAATAACAAGACAGTCAATGACTGTGAGGTCGCTCACCAGACTGCAAAGACTGATAAGACTGGGACTCTGGAGACCAAAACAGTCAGCACTTTTCATAATCACTTTAAAAGAAGTAGATTTAGAGACTTCAAGTATGTAGCTTGGTAAAAATCCACCTTGAAATTGCCAACTGTACACTACTGATCACCCCCCTCCTCCAGCTCAACAAGTCCCCTCCCGACCGGGATCCAGACTCCCAAGTCTTAGGTGGAATTTCACAACCGACACCTCAAACTTTCTCAATTGTTGGAAATTTCCAATCTCACAAGCGCCTTTTTCTAAAACCATTTAAACATGTTTGAAGCCCAATTATCCATGGACCCAAAACACAATACATGTATGTCAGACCAATCAGTCAGGTGGTTCCAAGGTAGATGTTTTAATGAATTTGGTATTTCGATGATTTTATTAGACACAAAAGTGTTAACTCCCCATAGCCTGCCATTTCTTGACAGGTTGACCTCATTTTAACAAATCTGAATCTCAGTCACTAAAGGATCCTCCTGATTCCTCCATACTATATGTAAGCTAAATAGTCCAAACTCTCTTGAGAAGACATTTTAAGAATTACTATAGAGACATATAGTTATGTCCCTGGTCCCACCCTATTTAACCTGGTGACCCCATCTGAATAAATTTGAATCCCAGACACCAAAGAACCCTTCATACATATCATAAATATCAGTCAAATAGACCTGATGGTCCTTGTGAAGGAAGCATATTAAGAGGGAAACTGTCCTTCGCTTGGCCCCTATTTGACCAGGTGACCCCATTAAAAAAATCTGAATTGCAGTCAAGGAAGAACATTCCATTCTATATAAGCCAACTAGTTCTTGCAAACATATTTTAAGAATTACTATGTAGTGAAATAGTTAAGTCTCTTGCTCTGCCCTTATTTGACTTTGTGATCCCATTTTCACAAATCTGATAAGGATAAAAATTAAGTTCCCCAGTTGAAGTTGGTGATATTCACCCATTGGGCACCTCATTTATGAATTTTATCTTCTGCAAATTAGGGGATATAGAAACTTCCTAGAAGGGAAATTTAACTAACAACAATGTAAATTTGATACTATAGATACTTCCCAGAAGATGAGGCCTAAGCAGAATGAGGTCGCCAGAGGGTGAATTTGGTGATGCTAGCCTGCTGTGCGGGATAGCATCACAAAAAGCGTGTCTGTTCCTACATTGTGCATGCCTGGCCTCAAGCAACACAATGTATTATACAACAAGCCTTGAAATAGTGTGATAGTGTGTCTGTCATTTGCAGAATGAGGTCCCCAGAGGGTGAATTTAGTGATGCTAAATTCACCCTCTGGGGACCTCATTCTGATAAGGCCCTCAACTGCTATGGAAGACCTAGAATAAAATTGAATTTCCCCAGTTGAAGTTGGTGATGTTCACCCATTGGGCCCCTCAATTATGAATTTTATCTTCTGCAAATTAGGGGATATAGAACCTTCCTAGAAGGGAAATTTAACTAACAACAATGTAAATTTGATACTATAGATACTTCCCAGAAGATGAGGCCTAGCAGAATGAGGTCTCCAAATGGTGAATTTGGTGATGCTAGCCCGCTGTGTGGGATAGCATCACTAAAAGCATGTCTGTTCCTACATTGTGCATGTCTGGCCTCAAGCAACACACTGTATTATACAATCAAGCCTTGAGATAGTCTGTCTGTTATTTGCAGAATGAGGTCCCCAGAGGGTGAATTTAATGACGCTATCCTGCACAGCGGGCTAGTATCACTAAATTCACCCTCTGGGGACCACATTCTGATAAGGCCCTCAACTGCTATGGAAGACCTAGAATAAGATTGAAGTTCCCCAGTTGAAATTGGTGATGTTCACCCATTGGGCACCTCAATCATGAATTTTATCTTCTGCAAATTAAGGGATACAGAAACTTCCTAGAAGGGAAATTTAACTAACAACAATGTAAATTTGATACTATAGATACTTCCCAGAAGATGAGGCCTAAGCAGAATGAGATCTTGAGACTCTAGATACTTCCCAGAAGATGAGGCCTAAGCAGAATAAGGTTCTCAGAGGGTGTATTTGGTTATGCTAGCCTGCTGTGTGGAGCAACATGAATTCACCCTCTGGGAACCTCATTCCACAAATGCCAGACACTCTTGGAGAAAATGAAATTAATCTGATTTTAATGACCACTGAGTGATAATGTAAACAACAAGGGTGCTTCATTGATAACACTATTAATCTCATTTAAATTATGAATGACATGAATACACTCCCTGGGGACTCTGCCTATGTTTTTTAATTTATTTAAATAAAAAATACTTTATTTACCTGTGAGTTAGGAGGTGAGATAGGGTGGAATGCTGTTGGTTGGGGACAGGGTGGGGTTCTGGGTCATGTGGGGGGGGGGTGATAAAAAAAAAATTGTATGTTAAATTGATCAAGGAGTTCCTGAACTTTTTATTATTTTTTGGGGAATTATGGCCATAACTCTGTTAAAATATATCGGATCAAACCCATATTTGAACTTGATCTGTATATAAGTGTCAAAAATTCATATACCAAATTTGGTGTTGATCAGATGAAAAATGTTTGAGTAATCCTGTCTTGGATGAATTCTATATCAAAACAAGAGTGGAAGGGGTTAAATAAACAATACCAAAATCCATACAGATGAAGAACATGCTAAGAAAAATCTAGGTAAGAAATATGAGACTGTGATGTGTCCTAAACAAAAATTAAAGGTCAAAATGCAAAAATTAAATTTTTTGTTTTTAAAGTTATGTCCCTAGCTCTGCCCCTATTTGACCCAGTGACCCCATTTGAACAAATCTGAACCCCAGTCACCCAAGGTCTCTCTGTACCAAATATAAGCTAAATCGGCCAAATATTTTTTTAGAAGAAGTCATTGTAAGAATTACTATGAGTTATGGCCCTGGTTTCTCAACTAATCGACCGGGTGACCT
This sequence comes from Siphonodentalium dalli, assembly GCA_032622095.1. Classification (NCBI taxonomy): domain Eukaryota; kingdom Metazoa; phylum Mollusca; class Scaphopoda; order Gadilida; family Siphonodentaliidae; genus Siphonodentalium; species Siphonodentalium dalli. The sequence goes on from CP136064.1 coordinate 195,117,097, forward strand.
CATTTGAACAAATCTGAACACCAGTCACCCAAGGACCCTCCATACCAAATATTAGCTAAATCGGCACAATGGTTATGGACAAGAAGTTGTTGTAAGAATTACTATGGAGGAATAGAGTTATGGCCCTGGTTTCGCAACTATTTGACCCAGTGACCTCATTTGAACAAATCTGAATGAGAGTCACCTAGGGAACATCCACACCAAATATGAACCAATTCGGCATTACGGTTTCAGAGGAGAAGATGTTCAAAGAATTGTTGATGGACGGACGGACGGACGAGGAGTGATGACTATAGCTCCACCGGAGACTTTGTCTCAGGTGAGCTAAAAAGGGCCGCATTAGGCCTTTTTATTGCAATGCCTGATGTTATGACAAAATTTATTATTTTTTTTTGTGGATTTTATCAACATGTCCATAGCAGATATGTGTTGAATATTAGTGTGCATTGAGCTCTAACATGTAATGTGTTAAAAAGTGACTTGCAGGCTTACAACATGAAGTAGATGACTACAATTAAGAAAATGATTAGCTGATCCTCATGCTCTTCTTACAATTAGTCATTGTGAACAACTTACACTAATTGTAACTTTATACAATTGAAAGGCACAGGACTAAATTCAGGATCACATATTAGAATGGGGAGGTATCAGTTTTTAGACAACAATAACAGTAGTTAATGTCAGGGGCATTACATATTGTTAGGTAATCCCAGTCATACACTGGTAGTACAATGTCATTTTTATATAAGACTAAATGAGTTTATATGCTTAACAGTTCCCTCTACCTTTCTGGTTATTACTAGACAGAGGAAGGTATCTTTGTCCATGCTTACTATGCGCAGAAAAAAATAAAAAATAAAACCCTCCCTCCCTCATCGATTTGGAAAAAAAAAATTGCCCGAGAACCAAAACACTTTTTTTTTTTGGCCTTATCTTCTTATTATCTTCCCAGTGATTATCCTTGGTAGCTTTAACCCTTTCATGACGGGAGCTGCGCTGATGCAGCATTAAAGACACTGTGTTAGTGCATTCTCTTATATATGAATCTCCAATAGGGAGCCTCACATATATAAGAGAATGCACTGGCTTCAAGTTCAAGGTAAATATTGTTAGTCTAGTCCAACGCAATCTCATATGCGATGTTCACTATGGTAGACTCTCATATATAAGAAAATGCATTGGCACAGGGTTTTAGCAAAATTTCAGGAAGCTCCGTCATGGAAGGGTTAAGGGGCCGAATTACAGGCATCTGTCCGATGCCAAAGTAACCCATTTTACCCAACTTCTAGTCTAAAATTTCCCAATTTACTATATTGTACAAAAGTGATTGATAATTGCATGAGTATTCCAAAGATTAGCTTCAAATGTTGTTAATTGGAAGTACACCAAAATTTATAGATTTAATTTCTTAATGGGAACCAAGGTCTTCGTAGTTGGTTCAAATGAAAATAACATAATATAAAACTGTCATTAACAAGTACATGTAAAATATATTGACTTTATTCTTATTTTCATTATTAATAACTCTCCAATAACGTGTTTGTGCATATCAAAACCATTGTTATGAACCATTACAGTGGAATTACCGATCCAAGGCCAATTAATAATAATTACCAAAGTTTAATCAAAACTCAAAGGTAAACATTGCAAAAGGTCAAAACATTATTTGGAAAATCATATCTAGACTTTGGAAAATCATATCTAGACTTTGGAAAATCATATCTAGACTTTGGAAAATCATATCTAGACTAAACTATTTGAACTTACAAGATTAGCGATGTTTATTTACAAATCACTTTAACAGTTTTGTTTACATAATAATGGTTTCAACACACTAAATCTCGTTATTGGATAACTTTCAATAATTAATATAAGAACAAAGTGTATCTATGTCTCCAACATCTTTTTGGTGGCAATGTTTTTACAAACTTTTTAATTTTTGCACATTTACCAACTGTGAAGCCTTGTGTCCTTTTAAATGACAACTAGAATTATGTGCTAAATCGGCACAATGGTTATGGACAAGAAGTTGTTGTAAGAATTACTATGGAGGAATAGAGTTATGGCCCTGGTTTCGCAACTATTTGACCCAGTGACCTCATTTGAACAAATCTGAATGAGAGTCACCTAGGGAACATCCACACCAAATATGAACCAATTCGGCATTACGGTTTCAGAGGAGAAGATGTTCAAAGAATTGTTGATGGACGGACGGATGGACGGACGACGGACGAGGAGTGATGACTATAGCTCCACCGGAGACTGTCTCAGGTGAGCTAAAAAGGGCCGCATTAGGCCTTTTTATTGCAATGCCTGATGTTATGACAAAATTTATTATTTTTTTTGGTGGATTTTATCAACATGTCCATAGCAGATATGTGTTGAATATTAGTGTGCATTGAGCTCTAACATGTAATGTGTTAAAAAGTGACTTGCAGGCTTACAACATGAAGTAGATGACTACAATTAAGAAAATGATTAGCTGATCCTCATGCTCTTCTTACAATTAGTCATTGTGAACAACTTACACTAATTGTAACTTTATACAATTGAAAGGCACAGGACTAAATTCAGGATCACATATTAGAATGGGGAGGTATCAGTTTTTAGACAACAATAACAGTAGTTAATGTCAGGGGCATTACATATTGTTAGGTAATCCCAGTCATACACTGGTAGTACAATGTCATTTTTATATAAGACTAAATGAGTTTATATGCATAACAGTTCCCTCTACCTTTCTGGTTATTACTAGACAGAGGAAGGTATCTTTGTCCATGCTTACTATGCGCAGAAAAAAATAAAAAATAAAACCCTCCCTCCCTCATCGATTTGGAAAAAAAAATTGCCCGAGAACCAAAACACTTTTTTTTTTTGGCCTTATCTTCTTATTATCTTCCCAGTGATTATCCTTGGTAGCTTTAACCCTTTCATGACGGGAGCTGCGCTGATGCAGCATTAAAGACACTGTGTCAGTGCATTCTCTTATATATGAATCTCCAATAGGGAGCCTCACATATATGAGAATGCACTGGCTTCAAGTTCAAGGTAAATATTGTTAGTCTAGTCCAACGCAATCTCATATGCGATGTTCACTATGGTAGACTCTCATATATAAGAGAATGCATTGGCACAGGGTTTTAGCAAAATTTCAGGAAGCTCCGTCATGGAAGGGTTAAGGGGCCGAATTACAGGCATCTGTCCGATGCCAAAGTAACCCATTTTACCCAACTTCTAGTCTAAAATTTCCCAATTTACTATATTGTACAAAAGTGATTGATAATTGCATGAGTATTCCAAAGATTAGCTTCAAATGTTGTTAATTGGAAGTACACCAAAATTTATAGATTTAATTTCTTAATGGGAACCAAGGTCTTCGTAGTTGGTTCAAATGAAAATAACATAATATAAAACTGTCATTAACAAGTACATGTAAAATATATTGACTTTATTCTTATTTTCATTATTAATAACTCTCCAATAACGAGTTTGTGCATATCAAAACCATTGTTATGAACCATTACAGTGGAATTACCGATCCAAGGCCAATTAATAATAATTACCAAAGTTTAATCAAAACTCAAAGGTAAACATTGCAAAAGGTCAAAACATTATTTGGAAAATCATATCTAGACTTTGGAAAATCATATCTAGACTTTGGAAAATCATATCTAGACTTTGGAAAATCATATCTAGACTAAACTATTTGAACTTACAAGATTAGCGATGTTTATTTACAAATCACTTAAACAGTTTTGTTTACATAATAATGGTTTCAACACACTAAATCTCGTTATTGGATAACTTTCAATAATTAATATAAGAACAAAGTGTATCTATATCTCCAACATCTTCTTGGTGGTAATGTTTTTACAAACTTTTTAATTTTTGCACATTTACCAACTGTGAAGCCTTGTGTCCTTTTAAATGACAACTAGAATTATGACAATGCCCCTATTGCCTTTTTTCCTAAAGGCAGGGCATGGTGGATGGACACACAAACAGAAGTATAAAGCCAATTCATTATACCACCTCAAAACCACATATCTAAGAAATTCATTTCATACTTGAAGTTTTATGCTAATAGGTCATTGCTTTTACGTAGCCACCTCACATTTCTCAATAGTCAGATGACAGATAAATGAGCAAGCAATGACCCAACTGCGTGACCTTTAACATTGCAAGAAATTCCATTAGCAGTGTCTAGCATTTATTCTCTTTGTCCGCCCCGGAACTCCTGGTTAAATTATACATGTCAGCCGTGCCTAGCAGCCACTCACCTATGTATCAAATCAATATTCACATAGCGTTATAACACAACACGATAAATCTTGATATTCGCAGAAAGTAAAACGTGATCTAACAACAGAAGTCCGCTATCTCTCCAGATATTGATCAGTCATCGGGAAAACAAAATCACTGGATATAACACTGAGTTTAGCACTATTATCCCGCACTGCCACTAATCAATGCTCTCGCGCTAATCCTATCCACATTATCGGCAAGCGGATCTCTGCCAGGCATTCATCAGGCGATTCCACTCAAATTGCTGCGACGACCGGATCTTTGCAAAGTATCCCATGATCCGAGGCACTCAGAACACGGATCTACATTCATTGATTATTCTCAGTAAGGCATTTGTAGATCAGCAAGTGTGATTCCTTAGTTTAGGACTGTCCAAACATTTGCCTATTCCGTACAGAACTACAGTCCTAAATCACTAAATTCCTGACATATGGTCGTTATAGATGCCCAGAGCTCTTCTATTTGTCCACTACAGCCGACTCTAAGGAAACAATCAAGATGTGATTGCTTATAGTTTAGGACTGTTTAAACATTTGCCTATACCAGATAGAACTAGAGGTGGAAGTGTCCCACCTACAATACGGATAACCCCCGCAGTGCAATTGGACTAAATTAAGGGTAGCCATATTAACATACATGTATTTGTTTTGTTTTTTTTATATAAAAATAGAAATAAAAAAAAACATATGTAAGGAATACAAGCTCAGACAAAATTCCTAATTCGATATAAAGGGCGATAACTCTTCTAAAACAAGAGGTTGCTGGGATGCCCCATGGTGAAAATTGAAATATGGGCAGGTCGGAAACCAAATTGTGAAAAAAAATATGATGAACGAACAAATTACTGGACAATTCTAACGAATGACTGACGGAAATCCAACATTTTCAGATAAAGAAAGAGGGATAACTCTTGAACGGAAATTGAGAACAATGTCAATAAACACTCTTTAGAAAGTCCTCATGATGCCAAATCTGCAAACCAAATTTCATTGAGATCCGATAACCCATGTTTGAGATATAAGAGCGGACGGACAGAATCCAACATTTTCAGGTAAACAAAGAGGGATGGATAACTCTTGAACGGAAAATGTGAACAACGTCAATGAACCCTCCTTTAAAAGCCCTCCTGATGTCAAACCTGCATACCAAATTTCATCGAGATCCGAAAACCCATGGTTGAGACGGACACATGTAATCCAGTATATTTACATACTAAGTGTTGTCATCACTAAATCCAGCATTCTGATTGGTCGGCGCCCACGTGGCTAGTTGCAATTATTTCTCGGTGAATGCGCAACAGCTAATAACTTCAAGCTCATAACAACATCGATATGTCATTTGGGTTTGGAAAGACGAACGCGTAATGTTTTGGGCGCATTTGGATTCGCGCAGGATTGACTTAATAAATCATCGGGTTTCAATTGTTCCTGTTAACTTTTGCCAAGGGTACTATGGGATATTTTGGGCTGGTTTTGTCACGATACACTTATCGATTTAAAAACATTTATATATATGTATATAAATATAAGGATTAACTGTCATCTGGACTGTTTTTATGGAGATGTAACCATGAGGTAAGTGGTCATAACTTCGGGTTTTAAACAAGTGATGACCACTTACCTCACGGTTACATCTCCATAAAAACAGTCCACATGACAGTTAATCCTTATATACCCACCATCTTTTGGGATGGGGGTATAGCAAGTCAAACGGACCACATAATCAGGTACACAGATTCCCATGGTAGTAAATAACTGTCATGTTTTTTAAAATTGACTGAAAAATATAGGAATACAAGCTCAGATGAAGTTACATCCATGGACGGACAGATGAGCTAATTCCTATATACCCCCATCTCCTATAACTCGTTACGGAGTGTATAACTACTGTCCTGAGTCACTAAAGTCTTGACATATGGTCATTATATAAATGGTCATAGACAGATATATAGCACACTCATATTTGTCTACTGTAGCGGACACTGAGTATAATGTCAAGTCTCATTTCCTTATTATATAGGACTAACCAATCAAACCTGCTCCACATAGAATTACAGTAATGCCCTAAATAATCAACTCCTTAACCACAGCAGAATTATGGATAATTTTTCAGGATTTAGTCAGAAATATGCCTTGTTGCCATTCATCGGAAAGCTCTCACTGAGATATTTCCGACTAAATCCTGAAAAATTACCCATAATTCTGCTGTGGTTAAGGAGTCGATTATTTAGGGGATTACTGTAGTCCTAAATCACTAACCCCTGACATATGATCTTTATAGATGCCCAAAGCTCTCCTATTTATCTACTGTAGGAGACTCTGAGGAAGCAATCAAGACACAATTCCTTAGTTTAGGATTTTCCTTATTTTAATGTCGGAAATCTCTCAAGTCATGATATATTGGGTCATTGTACATATCGTCGGAGGGCTTCAATAAGTTCCTCAGATAACTTGTCAATATTTCAAGTACAAATGCAATTTTTCAATGTTTATCAGGGAAATTGGTGTTCTAAAATGTCATATCTGGGTTCCCCATAAAACATTTTTGTTAAATCTAAAATGTCGTAATTTTTATTTTCGAAACCGTTCCCGATAGGATAATTCTGATTGAACTGTTTTGTAGAAGAACGACTGGAGGGCGTATCATCCTTATCCTGAGTGACTGAGACTAACGAAGCCGCAGGAATCATCAAAACTAAAATGTCGAATCGACAAGATTTCAATATTTAACTTCTAAAGTGTCATATAATGCAATCAAATCATGTTTTCTCATCAACTAGATGATAATTAAATATGAAAGTACTAGTATCTATTATAACAACTGTGATATGACGTGTTATCATGCAAAGTTATTGGCAGATACCAATTCTAGTTCGAGATAAATAGTTTTTTGTGTCTCCTGAACAATTTGATTATCCTGAGGTACGACCTTTTAGAGGCCCACCAATGATATGAACAGTAATGCCCTAAATAATTGACTCCCTATTCACAGCAGAATTATGGGTAACTTTTCAGGATTTAGTCGGAAATATGGGTATGTGGGGATTCATTGTCACAAACACCTGATTGAAGGTCCCACAAAATTATTTCACACCTGGTTGATAATACTCCAGCCTTGACAAGTATGGAATTTTTTATTACATAATAATTATTACAGTTACAGTTGGTATGTAGAGGTATATATAAATGATATATATAAAAATACTTCTAGTTCATCAAAATTATTTTAATTATTGTGTATTTTACCTGTGTCTGTTAGATTTTACGTTTTAGTCATTAATTGTGAACCGACCAGAAAACGATGATTTAATTTGGCTAAAGTTTTTTTCATTTGGCTAATAAAATTATCATTTGGCTAAACTTTTGGCTAAACTTTCTTTCGGTCCAGCGCGAACACTGATCAATACCTTTCATTTCAGGAAACTCTTACATTAATTGTATTATGGTGTTTTGTAAGGTTTAGGAAAAGTTAACACCTCTAACAAGATGCAGTTAATCTGATAGCATTAATATCGATGGGCTGAGGTATCACTATAGTATTTGTTGTTGTGGTGTTCACATAGCTAATCCTCTTTTAATGTGCCCTTCAGATGACACAACCATTCTAAAATGGTATTGTTCAGTTATTGTATGATAAACCACACAAGAGAGGTGAGAATAATTCATAACTAACTGCTTTCCTATCGATATAAAAAGTCGTTCAAACAGCGTTTGTCTAAATATACGACTCAAGTGTTGAAGTGATAGTACAGTATTTGGCAACTTTTAAAAGAATTTGGCAAAAAATATTTTCATTTGGCAAAAATAAATTTTGGTCCAGCGCAGACCCTGGTCCTGTTTCTCTGAAGTTCTGACATATGGTCATTATAGATGCCCATGCAGATATTGTGGCCACTCTCCTATCTGGATGTTGTAGCTGACTCTGTGAGGATGTACGGACTGTAATCAAGATACAATTTCTTAGTTAAATCTAGGAGTGTCAAAACATTTGCTGGTTTTGGAGAGCGGGGTGTCCTAAATCTAAGTCATGATATATGAACCTTATAGATGCCAGTACAGATATATCCTATTTGTCTACTGTAGCCAGTTCTTAGGAAGCAATCAAGATGCAATTCCTTAGATTAGGACTGTCCAAACATTTGACTGTTCTGAATAGGACTACTGTCATAAATCTTTGTGAAAAGTTGTGATAGATGACAGTTATATTTCATCTTAAGTGACTTTCTTGCCTTCTGATCGGCTGAGAGCTTACCTCCATTTCCAGTAGAGTGCATCCATTTGGATGGGGAGGGGGGCACTTGAGCACTACATGCATGTAGTCCCAGCTATTTTAGCACGGTGGCTGCTTTGAGCTTGCCGTTTCATGTTTATGCTTTCAAAAGGTATGATATTCAAAACATATTTTATGAGTTATTCTAAGTAACTTGAGTTCATCCAATCATCTATTTAGTACACGTTTCCTTCGACGCAAACCACCTAGTGAAATCGGTAGGAATAATACTGGTTTACGTATGATTGCCTTACTATTCTATATCAGACTTTATGTCCAGATCCAGTGGCAGGATTATTCATCAATTTTAATTGACTTTATCATACAAATCAATAAAAAATTATATATTTATTGGAAAGATTGATATCTTATGGTCATAATAATGTATTATAATCTAACATTTATGTTAAATTACGCACATAATATGCCGTGTAATTACCAATAACTCGAGTTTGATATGTTTGTTTATGCTCAGATAAGACCTGAACTGTTACAAAAGATGCGAGGTAAAATTATTTATTTATTTTTTTAAATTATGTGATGAAATATATTTTTCACATTTAATAAATTACATATAAGTAATCTCAGTTGAGAACTCTTGTAGAGTTCAGAACAAATATGTTTTCTATGGAATAAACTGGATTACTTTCACAATTATGACATTTTATTACCGTCATATTGATGGGAGTTTAGATGAGCGGTGCTTCACATTTAAAGTCAACTATAAAAGAATAAGACAACCGTATAGTAATTCCCGAATGATATGACCCTTTAACCACAGCAGAATTACGTGAAATTTTTCAGGATTTAGTCGATGGCAACAAGCCATATTTCCGACTAAATCCTGAAAAATTTCCACAGGAGAAATCCCAAAATGGGAACTACAAAAAGGTTAAGATGACATTGTTGATACAATATATTAAATGACTAAAGAATGTATTGGCATTGACCACGTAAATATGGCTCATTGAGTGAGTTTATCTGTGTAGAATTGGGTCCGAATGAATTATCATGTATATGTACTTCAAGTGTTGTGTTTTCTCAAACATTACACAAATGCGGTTGTAGTTTCGGAAATAATAGTTTAATGCTCCAATCTTCAAACAGGTAAATTACCTTCATACTAAAGTTCCTGAGATAGAATAAGAGTATAACATCACTTTAAACTCCATACAATAGTACCTTAACGAATACCTGTCTAGTCGGGGAACCGCAGTGATATACTATAGCCTTATGGTGGAGTACAGCATCATAGGAAGTTTTACAGCGGCCAATTGTACATAGCGCACTGATTAATGCCAGCAGTTTAGTCAGTGAGGATGGTAACTATGTAGGAAAGGATGTATCAGGTACAAGTTAATAGATATGGATGGAAGCAAATCAATTAGAAAGTACAAACTAATGCCAGCTCAGGGCTCGCGGTCAGATAGGCATGCCAGAAATTATTACACACATATAATGCGAAAGTGCTCCAAAGCAAAGAGGGCATGCATCTGAGCAATGTCTATCGCTCTGTTCCCGCATATAACAAAGCTTATTTAGGGGGTGTTTATATCAGACCAGGCTAGCCCGGCCAACCGAGCCAGTCCGGATAACCAAGCTGAGCGCGTGAGGTGTTTACATGTATATGACAAAAGCTAGCCGGAGACAGAATGCCTGCTTGAAAAGCAGAATAATCGAGTTTGCGATACAGTCCTTGCCAATCAATTGATATTGGAACACCTTCATTTTGACAAGCACGTGCTCGACAGAGGGGTTTGGCAAAGTCATGCTTGTCGTATTAAATTGAGAAACAGATCCCGCGTGTTGAATCTGCTGAGGAACGGGATGTCTGTTACTCAAGCCTGCAAATAGTGTGTCTGTCATTTGCAGAATGAGTTCCACAGAGGGTGAAGTTAGTGACCCGCTAGCATCACCAGATTCACCCTTGCGGAACCTCATTCTCCTTAGGCGATAAGGTCAATAAGTGCTGAGTATTCTGACTCGGTAGTGTGCGTGGTGGTACAGCGACTCCCAAGGAATTGATCTCAGAGATGGATGGCTCAGCAATCAGGCTCTAGTGTGTGCCGGCCTTTAGAATGTCTGCATTTCGCCATATAATCTGAGAAACTCTATAAGCAACAGCAGATGATCATGATAATCTTTTTGTTTCCACAGAAAGAAAAGTTTAATATTTTGATTGCACATCCAACTCTCTTTCTGTTTCGTTCAGATTTTGGTCTCATAATTTCTCAATGTTCTATCAAGAAGAATCAATATTTAGAAATGATTTTACTATTTGACTATGCTGGCCACCTTATTGCAACTTATCAAAACTACAGTAATGCCCTAAGTAATCGACTCCTTAACCACAGCAGAATTAAGGGTAACTTTTCAGGATTTAGTCGGAAATATGGCTTGTTGCCATTCATCGGAAAGCTCTCGGCAACGAGCCATATTTCCGACTAAATCCTGAAAAGTTACCCATAATTCTGCTGTGGTTAACGAGTCGATTACTTTTAAATATACTATTTGGCAACTGATATTACATACATGAATGTAACAACGTGTAACTGAAAAAACAATTCAATCCTGCATTACAGCCTGCAGCTCCATAAGTTTCAAGGGAGTCCACAAATGTGACCCGCCATATCAAATCCAGTCGTAAGTCGGGATTTTTTTACCCTGTGCCAATGGATTCTCTTATATATGCGAGTCGACCATAGGTCGCCTCGCATATATAAGAGAATGCATTGGCCTAACAATTTTTGACAATTTTAATAATTTGTTCTTGTATTCTTTAACAATTTTATATTTCACCCATACAGAGCCCCAGACAAACGTGAGCAGACAACACTCTTCTATATGCTTCTATATATGTGTGGGGCTCCCTGCAGGGTAATGGTTGTTTTTTTATTTTATGTCCTGATTCTCTTATATATGCGAGTCGACCATAGGTCGCCTCGCATATATAAGAGAATGCATTGGCCTAACAATTTTTGACAATTTTAATAATTTGTTCTTGTATTCTTTAACAATTTTATATTTCACCCATACAGAGCCCCAGACAAACGTGAGCAGACAACACTCTTCTATATGCTTCTATATATGTGTGGGGCTCCCTGCAGGGTAATGGTTGTTTTTTTATTTTATGTCCAAAAAATTGTAAGAAACATTTATTTAAAATACATAATAAAAAATTGTTAGGCCAATGCATTCTCTTATATATGCGAGGCGACCTATGGTCGACTCGCATATATAAGAGAATGCATTGGCACAGGGTAAAAAAAATCCCGACTTACGACGGGATTTGATATGGCGGGTCACAAATGTTTGGAACGGAAAGATGGTGGAAGGGCACGATGTAAGTGAATGAAACTGGAACTATAGAATCAACTTCACACATAACAACAGAAGTTTATACAGTAGCATGACGAAATCTTTGGATAACATCAGATAGGGAATGACAGTAAATGTGTAATAAATACAGAAGCATATGACTACAGAAGCCGACAACTTATGGCACCTTGTATCAGTGGAACAAGCGGTCATTTAGGCCTCAATTTAATTCTTGCTTTTAACTAATTAAGTGACACGAATCAATCATATTACTGTATAATATATTAATGATTTTATAAATGGCGAGAGAATCCATTAAGTAAATAAAAGGATAACTCAACCGAGTAGTTTTATAGAGATCTCATTGTATCTATTGACTAGTGTGCATTTATTTTATTGATTGATCGATTGCTACATGCTATGGAGTCGTCTTCATTGAATGCCGTGATATTTTCACTGAACAATTTCCTGTATCATACAGTAGCCTTGTTATAATAACCACCAGAAATTTTCTGTATTATGTTGGAGGCTCGTTCCGGAAGCTACAAACCCCCAGAAACTCTCTGCATCATGTAGGAGTCTAGCTCCAGAAAATCAATTTACTTTTTGGGAATAAAGTATGATGTCAAAAGTAGATAGATAAGTGTTATCATAACTGCTTGTATTTGAAGTGCTACTGGGAACCAAAAGTCAATAGATACAGTAATGCCCTAAATAATCGACTCCTTAACCACAGCAGAATTATGGGTAACTTTTCAGGATTTAGTCGGAAATATGGCTTGTTGCCATTCATCTGAAAGCTCTCAGTGAGAGGTTTCCGATGAATGGCAACAAGCCATATTTCCGACTAAATCCTGAAAAGTTACCCATAATTCTGCTGTGGTTAAGAAGTCAATTATTTAGGGCATTACTGTAAGTTTGTTACCCCGTGTCCGTTCATGTAGTACAGGTTTTCACCTTCCCTCAGCAGGCCTTCATCCTCATGGGATACAGCTGGCTGGCTATAAGTAGGTAAAACCTGTATGTTTAACAGAACTGTGGGGTGGATGGAGGGAATGGGTGGAGCGAAAGGGGGGGGGGGGGGCAGGGACATGTAACTAATAGAATATCTATGGGAAATATTTTGTTTTTCAGCAATTTAAGTAACCTACTCTCAGTATGCTGTCAAATAAAAGCAGCCTCCCTCAGTCCACAGTGGTGACAGTGATTGACTGACAGTGCTTGCTACTGGTTCATGATAATTAGTGTTATTGCCAGTCGGGTTTATGACAGCCTTACACAGATTTAAACAAACAAGGTGTCACCCTGCTTGATACCTGAGTATCAGTATGATAAACTAGCACACAGTCCCAAACACTCCTTGTCAAAAAACCTAAGCTCATATCCTGTGATACTGTGTGATACTGCGTTAAATACCTGGCGAGATACAAGTCATATAACACAGTCAAATGAAACAGACAGCTGATCACATCAACAAATACGAGATACAGGTCAGAACAGAAATAGTTGCCAAGCTACACATCCTAAAATAAAGTCAAATGAAACAGAACTGATCGCCTCAAACAAATACAAGATACAGACAAGACTGGAGATATCAGTCCCAACATGTAACAAACAAATGGATAAGAGATCAACATCAAAATGCATGTCATACATGTAAGTACAAGATGCATGCAATAAGTACAAAATGCACTTCGCACAATTTTATAGTCATTAGAAATGAATCCTTTAATAATTTGTTCTGATCCTCATAAAACTGCTAAACATGCATTTTGTTTTCTTTTTCATCAGTTAATTTTAAGTAAATCAGAGTCAAAGCATTCTAGAAATTGTTATTATTTCTACTAGAAACAGGTCCATTGTAAATGTTATGATAGGAATTCTATGGACTTGATTCAAAGAGAAATAGCTACCAGAATTTGAACAAGTGGGTTGCATTTATGTTAAGACAACAAAACCCCATCCCATATCTCAAAAACATGCCTACAATTTTAATATGGCAACACGTGTCATAAGTGAAAACATCTCACTGTTCCATCGAAAATGACTTTGCCCCCAACATCATGGTATTGTGTATCACTTTTTTATGTAGTCGATAAAAGGCAGGTGTTGGTATGAGGGATCTCCATGAGTCATTGTAGTGTCCCGGGTGTACCCCTCTGTGCACAACAATAGGCATTTGTTGCTCGACACAAAACAGCAGTGACAAAATATGCTAACCTGCTGATAAAGCAAGGCAATTTAAGTTGGAAGACCACAAGAACATGTAAAACGGCCATTTGTGTTTAAAGGAGGACATTCATAACAGAGTTATCTGCCTTAAGGCAGCCGGTATATACTGTCCAAGGTTAATTTTAAGTCAAATTCGTCCAGCATTTGTTCAATTCTGTTATGTTATTGAGACCAAAATAGGCTAATAATTTATTATTTCTTCTAGTATATAGAAATTGTACCATCTGGGAAGATTTACAGAAGTGATAGAAATTATTCACTTCAAGAACATTTCATGGGTTCCATGATTTATCATATATTGAATAATAGATTGTTTCTTGTAACACATACTTCTCTTGTCATGGTAAAAATATTAGTATTCAGACCATTTCATTAAGAAAGCTTAACGTTGTGGCAAAAGCCAAACAAACTTTGAGGAATGTAAAAGTATCAGACTTTATTGAGCCGAATTTTCATCGCTTACAATCATGGAATTTCACCTGGGGATCTAATTCAATGGTTATTCCAATATTGACTCATAAAAGTCACAAAAATCATGCAATCTCGAGCTGGGAACACTACAATAGATTACTAAGGATAAAGGAAAAACTATTAAAAAGTATATTTCCTGCATTATAAAGTCCTCCCACCCCTGTCAGAACAGGTCATAACATTAATAAGTATTATTTACCAGCATAGCCAGAGCAGAGATTCATGACATGATCTAGGGTGGATACAAAACAATCAACACTGAATCATCCAATACTTATGAATTACAATGTTGCTTCAGGCATAGTAATTACTACTGTAGTTACTGCAGGTAATGATAAGTAATTAGTCCATAAAATATCAATAAAATGTGGTTGGTGAAAACTTCCAAGTTTCAAATAACAATGGTTTCAGTCACCTCCTGTATATAACAAATACTGATAAATTTAAAAACAATTAATTAAAATATGGCTTGCTGCCATTCATCGGAAAGATCTCACCGAGAGCTTTCCGATGAATGGCAACAAGCCATATTTCCGACTAAATCCTGAAAAATTTCCCATAATTCTGATGTGGTTGAAGGGTAATATACTTTGGGCATTACTGTAGTTGGTAATTGGATCGTAATAACCCTCTTCGTGCATTGAACTAATGATATTAAGGGGGATTTTATTTCATGCAAACTTTTATAAAATAACATTTATTTATATCTATTGCTATATTTGGATTTAAAGTTCTTTTAATAGGCTAATAGGCCTCTGGGGATCCTGTAGAAAAATTGACTGGGAACAAATCCAGCGTATTGAAAAGGCGTTTCTATGTTCAATATGTTTTTGATAAACCATAAATGATTTCCCGGGAGAATTCCATGAGTGTAAAAGGAAAGACTGAAGCAGAGTGGTGGGTACAGGGTTTGCGCTGCTGCCACTTGCCAAATTTGCCAATGGCAAAAATAATTAACATTTGGCAAAAAATATTTCCATTTGGCAAAAGTTTTGGCAAGTCACTTTTTAATTCCTTTAATATTGAAAAATATTGGTCAATCAATACCATTAATTTCAGGAAACTCTTACACAACATAATTATATGTAGTGGTGCTTTATAAGGTTTAGGGAAAGTTAACACCTCTATTAAGATGAAGTTAATCTCATAGCATTAGTACTGATGGTTGGAGGGATTACTAATCCTCCTGTGATGTCCCCTTCTGATGGAGAAACCCTTCTACCATAGTATTGTTCGGTGATTGGCATATTGTTGTATGATAAACCACAATAGAGATGCGAGTATAATTAATTATTAACTAACTGCTTTTCTATCGATATCAAAAGTCGTTCAAACCGCAAGTGTCGAAACATTAAAGACTTAAGGTTGCAGAAAATTATACTTCAGGGATAAAATTTGGAAATTGCTCAAATAATTTGGCAAAAAATATTTTCATTTGGCAAAAGTAAATTTCGGTTCAGCGCGGACCCTGGGTGGGTATAACATTAGAAATATTCCAGATACCTTCTCAAAACGAATACTTCAAGCTGTTGATATAAATCCTGGAATTCCTTCCTCCGAGTGAAAGCAGCAGTAAATTGGCAGACAGGGCAATGAATCAAGTAGATAGAATCACGCTATAGTCCAAAAACCTGTGGCACAAGTAGTCCTCAATGTTTCTTTCTCGTCAGATCAAAAACAACATAAGCGAGTGAAAGGAAAATACCGCACATGCGGAGCAGACAAGAGACTTGATGGTAACACTAAACACAAAAACGATTAATTACCGTGCCCGATCCAGTTATATTATCCAACGCGTTTATAATCCATAGTGTTCCGTGAACAGCTGCCGTAACACTGATGAGCTATGCTGCCACCGCCTCTGGGGGAGGTAGCTAGTATATCTGGCTAAAATCGACAATCCACCATCAATAAAACACCAAGCTCATTTAATTTGTTGTGCTTGATTGCTCCATATAACAAAACATACATGCAGCTTGTTGGATGAAAGTACTCGACTCCCCACTGCCTTCAGAATGTGTGTGAAGTGTTGACCTTTCACAGCTGACCTGACCTAAACACTGTTAAAATAGCTTGAGGGAGAATGATCAATGCATACAGTGGCCTGCATAGTGAGGCAGTATAATATTGATAGTGTTAGTACTGTACTATATCCACAAAATAAACATTACACATTATCTTGCTTGGTCATTAACTAAATCTTTTAACATATATGGGAAGGCATCTCATCGACTAATACCAAAATCGATCTGAGTTATAAGCTCTGTAGAGGAGTAATCAGGCGAGTAATTGAGGGGACTGGAGTATTATTTTATTGACTCCCTCCCTTCCAGCTAGTCTGCCATGAGATTACATAGATAAAACAATTATACTGGGTGGTTTATAATGTTAGGGAAACCACATTTGAAGAGATAAAGTGTATGCTTTCCAGGGGAGGCGCCATAATTTCTACGAAGCAGGGTGGGGGCTACAGGAAACTACCAGGCTAATCATTGCAGATTTCCCCAGGGGGGAGGGGGGAGATTACCTTCCCCAACAGGGGGGTTAAAACAGGGGCCATGCCCTGGTGCCACCCCCTGATGCTTTCCCATATTAAATACACATAACTTGGCTTTTAATTTTTTATAATACATAGATAAAATGATTATATTGATGGGACTACAGTATTATTTTATTGAACCTTTCTCTTCCAGCTAGTCTGCCATATAAGTTTGAAAGAAAGCAGTGTGTGAAAAATAATGTGTTGAATAACCTGAGAATGCTTGTGTGCCGGATGCAGTGTCCTAAAAATATTAAGCATGGTTAATTTTAATAGTAATATAATAGAAAGATCATGTTTAAAGTGATATAGTATGCATATGGTTAAGGAGTCAATTATTGAGGCCGTTACTGTCATTTAGTTTTTGCAGTTCCCATCCATGCACATTTCAATTGTCATTATTCAATACCACCAACTGAGGTAGCATCTGACATTTTCGTGGTTATATGTTCGACAGTTAGATAACCACACAATTCGTCGCACTCATAAACAACCTTTTCATAGAAAGAAAGAGAACATTTCTTTGAGATGAGCCAAATATTGTGGATTCATCGGACTCATAAACAACCTTTTCATAGAAAGAAAGAGAACATTTCTTCGAGATGAGCCAAATATTGTGCACCAGTCCGCCGCTGCAAGAGAGCCACTTGATTAATGATAACATTATGTGGGTTTAGAACCCAGCTAGTCTTTTGTCATATTGTTATTTTTCATTTTTCATGTTGTTATTTACCTGTATGTTTGTCTTTTGTCATTATTTGTGTAAAGCATTAGGTAACATTGTAGTTTCATATAACGATTAAATCTCATCTTATATAAATTTTTTTTGTCCCACTCAAAATTGATCAGTTATTTTTGTGTGTGATTTTCTATATTTTTTGTTTTAGTTTCAATTTCTCAATGATCCCATATTTTGGTTTTTCAGTTTGACCAGTTTCTGAAAAATTACCAGACAAACTAAAGTGATGTGAAACACTCTGGTAGGGTGATCAAATATAAATTGAGAATAATCTTGCTGAAAGTAGTTATTTGTTATGAAAATTAATTCAAATTGACGATACACAACGTCATTCTGATACATTAATTAAATGCAATGACTCTCAATGGTGAAATTATTTGTGTTAGATTATCACCGATAGTTGCGTCCTGAATCGAGATGTAAATATTTACAATTGGACGTAGTTCAGACGATGTTTTCTATGGAGTGATATGGTCAATTTCTTCGAAATTTTCAGTGATGTTAGTAGAATGCTACATTCCCCATGTTGGCATAGCACCCGAGTACTAACTTATCAACTTCACACACTGAACAAGTCCATAATATGTCCTCAAGAAAAGGCCAAAAGAATTTTCTAGGCAGCATGAACCCTGATTGCCCTAGAAGTTGGATACAGTAGTTACAAATTTACTAACAGTTTAGTTAAGGTACAGTAAATGTTAGTAGAAGCCAATGAAGACATTTCTTGCCATTGAACCATAAACCGGTACTTAACAGTCTGCCCCATGACAATCATAAACAAACTGCTGAACACATCCCCAATCACCCCACTAATGTCCCTTTATAAGCCAACCATTTGATCTATTTTATATTAAAGACATCAAATATAACACAGATACTATCTTCCCTATAAACAGTTGATCAGCAATCTAAATATAGGCGCGGACTAACAAAGCCCTGCCCTGGTAGATACCTCATGAGTTTATAGAGGAATCCTCCACCATACTATAAGCAATTACACTTGTAGGCCCTTGATAAGATTTATAGTCACATTAACCATACACGATCTGGTCATAAAACACACACATGTGGCGGGAGATTAGACTTATCAGACTGTCTACTGAAGGCTAACAGACTGCTCTATGTGCAGTGTGTGAGGGCAAATTATTGATTCTCTCTCTGGGAGATGGTCAAAAAGTAATTTCCTAGATGATAAAAATCTATTAACAATTAACAGAAGGCCTGCCAGTGTTAAGAGACCTGTCCCTATAGCTGCCATGATCCTGAATGGGATGAAGAGTGATGATGGCCCCTAGGTTAAAGATGCATTCAGGCTTCCAGACCTCCACTACAACAACATAAACACACACACACGCACAGACACAATTGGACGACGGATACCAAGCCATGGTAATATCTCAAACTTTACAAAGTAAAGTTGAGCTAAAAACTAAACACCTAAAAAAAAATATAGTAATGCCCTAAATAATCGACTCCTTAACCACAGCAAAATTATGTGTAACTTTTCAGGATTTAGTTGGAAATATGGCTTGTTGCCATTCATCGGAAAGCTCTGTGAGAGCTTTCCAATGAATGGCAACAAGCCATATTTCCGACTAAATCCTGAAAAATTACGAATAATTCTGCTGTGGTTAAGGGGTCATATACTTCGGGCATTACTGTAGTCCAAGTTTCCTTTGACAAAAAACAAACTTGTTATTATTAGTTTGCATTGTTGTTTTAAAAACAGCTTGATAAAACAGAACAATAACCAAACAATTAATAACTAATATAGTAATGGAAAAAATTCTATATCAAGCAAGTGGAGTAAGTAAGATCTGTGGTTCAAATTTCTCAAAGTTAGACAAATTTGAGTAACTGTCAGAAAGTTTCAAAATGATGGTTGCACATGGATTTCCCCTCCCATTCAAGACCCCCGCCTACACCACCCATCGATATATACCTCTCACTCCAGTCATCTGGGAAAGGGTTATTGTATGTCCCAATAGTTAGTTCAAACATTTTGAGCATGAGATCCAGTTGTGAAGTAACTTTCAGATATGGAAAAATAGGAATTCTGATGAATGCCAGCAACACGGGGATATATAGATGATATGCCATTAAATGTTAAAATAGCTTTGCCCAGTCAAGATAGCTTTCACTTTTATAACCCTTCCATGACTGGAGCTTCCTGAATTTTTTGCTAAAAACCCTGTGCCAATGCATTCTCATATATGCGAGTCTCCCATAGGGAGCCTCGTCTATATAAGAGAATACATTTGCCTAACAATATTTACCTTGACCTTGGAAGCTAGTGCATTCTCATATATATATGCGAGGCTCCCCATCGGAGACTTGCATATATATGAGAAAGCACTGGCACAGGATCCTGTCATGAAAGGGTTAACATAAACAGAGAAACATTTTTCACATAGTCAAGGCAAGAAGAGACTCAAATAAACACGGGACATAAGGGATTTTAATTATTAAAATATTTTATATATTGAAAATGTGATGTGTTATACATGTATACTATCAGTTTCTTTTTCGACAAAAACAAAAGAAGCAGATAAAATACAGAACGTACATATTTTGCAAAGCTGGTGAATAAGACAGAATCTGATAAGCATGGTGAACTCAATAGCCTAGTTTTATATTTGTCCTATAGACCGTTGTTCATCTAAGAATTTACATGTATTCATACAAAAACAAATTATAAACTAAGTGTCAGTACAAAAAATAAATAAACCTAAAAACTAAGTTTCTATCCTCCAAGTTCAAAGGGATTTAAAGAAATGTGAAAATCTGGTTAATTTAAAATAAGAATAGATCATACAGAGGAGAGGCATTCAAATGAAATTAGTCAGTATGAGTACAAAAATATGCACATAAGTAAATATGTGAGCAAATTTAATACAGCAGAGACATATGACAACACATACCTTTTCAAATGAACATCAGTCACATAATTTTAATCTACATATCAGCACGATATCAAGTAAGTGATGACTAAATGACGGAGATAAAAAAAATCAACTGTATCAATATAGTACTGTCGAGAAATCCTGCCTACATCAATACGCTTCAGTGACGGCCATCTAATTCCGCTAATGGTTGTATTTCAATAAAGCCACCTCAACACAGGAATAATTGATCCGTCAAACACACAAACGGAGCGTGTACACATGATCTCTTGGCTATGTTTAAGTAAATACGAAACATCAATATCTCGCTGCGAGCTTTCCGTCAACGCGAGTGGTGACACAAAGAAGCGATACAATTATTATATTATTACAATTTCGTTCTCATTCACTTGTCAAATGTCAGTCATGTTAGAGAGTAGAACCTCACAACGTGGCTATGCGATCGACACCAAGGCATTGATTTGGCCTTAATTGTCCACTCGGGTGGCTCAGTGGCATTAGTTTGGCCTGATTGTCCACTCAGGTGGCATAAAGCTGGCCTTAATAGTCCACCCTGGTGGCTCGGTGGCAGTAATGTGGCCTTTATTGTCCACTCGGGTGATTCAGATGGCCTTAATTGTCCTCATGTGGCACGGTGGCATTAATATCGCATAATTATTCACTTGGGTGGATTTGTGGCATTAGTATGGCCTACAGTAATGCTCTAAATAATCGACTCCTTAACCACAAAGAATTATGGGTAACTTTTCAGGATTTAGTCGGAAATATGGCTTGTTGCCCTTGTTGCAGGAGCTTCGCATATATAAGAGAATGCACTGGCTTACAAGATCAAGGTAAATATTGTTAGGCCAATGTAATCTCTTATATATGTGAGGCTCCCTATGGGAGACTCGCATATATAAGAGAATACATTGGCACAAGGTTTTCACAAAATTCTAGGAAGCTCCAGTCATGGAAGGGTTAATTGGAATTGATTTCATTTGGGCAGGTGATAAACACAGAACCGCATGTGTAATGGCCAATAGCCTATAACACTCAAGGTCAACCTTGTATAAGTGTTTAGAGGACCCATCCAGGTTATAATTGTCTGCCAGAAAACTCAAACAGCCTTGTTAGCATTTACCATGGCTACCTGTATTTTGCACACTGGCAATTGTTTATACTCCCAAGTTAGATTGTTTGTTTTGTAAACAAGAAGAGGCAGTCTTAGTTAGTCAAAACAACTGGGAGTAAAGTACCCAGAATAATTTATAGAGAATTACTGGATTCACTGATACTTAACTGGTCCATTTTTTTTATTAATCGCATTAAAGATACTGAAGGCCTTCCTTCCCAATGGGTATTGCTGTTAAAATATATAAGAGAAAGCAATGGCTTACAAGGTCAAAGTAAGTGTTGTTAGGCCAATGTATTCTCTTATATATGCGAGGCTTCCTATGGGAGACTCGCATTTATATAAAAGAATGCATTGGCACAGGGTTTTCACAAAATTTCAGGAAGCTCCAGTCATGAAAGGGATAACATGACAAGAGAAAACATAAGTTTTAATGCTTTCCATGGATATTTCAGAAAATAATTAAAAATTAAAAATTTCAATGTTAACCCTTTCATGACTGGAACTGGAACTCACAAACTTGTCTAGCTACATGAATCAGGTTAGCTTCCCTGTGTGTGGATAACAATTCCCACTAATTATTTTGAACCAGGTTTGCCTGTTAACCTATATAATGTACAATGCATGTTACCAACTGAGCAAACAATTATAAGGCCCCCTTCACGGGATGGAATTGCTGGCTAGATGGAATCCACTATTCCTCAATTGAGTGAGTTCTCTTAAAATCAAACGACAGTTAAGCCAAATCCATTGTTATTAACCTGATTTCAAATTTTTTGTTTAAACTGTCAGCTTTAATTCAAATGTTTTTGTTAAAAATCTGTTTTTAAGAGATATTTCTCAATGATCTGACATTTTTCAATGTTTAACATCACGATTTGATATGAATTTCGACACCATGCAATCTGCACTCACTATGAATACCTTAATACGCTTTAACTGAATCAATTTTTCATGAGTTCCTGTTGTGGGGCAAATTATTCTACAACACTTCCTGGGGTGTAACTCATTTTTCTCAATTTGCAGGCCACTTCACTGTTAATTATTCAGCACTAGATAGAGACTATTATGTTTTTGAACAATATCAATGACAAATGATATGTCCAGTCATTTACGTACAATGAGAATGAGACCTCCGGCATTCACAGAATCTCTTAAACGGAACAAAAAGCAAATCAATAGAAGAGGTGATATTGTCTATGTGAGCACGGAGCGCTTTCCGTGAGATACGTGTCAATACTCATGTCATCCTGCCATGATCTACTCCAGTCTGGTTACGAGCTTGCACAATAAAGAAAGTTTCCAATCAATAGTACCACATTCATAGATAAGTGTTGCAGAGTGCCAACCAACAGGGAGCAAGCTTATACCATGCCAACTGACAGGAAGCTTGGATCTTATAAATTCTACCAGAAGAGTTTAGTGAAGATAGTGTAACATATTCCGATATGGCATGCTTTATGCTTAAAATGTTTTATAACTGAATGCTCACAGATGAGTAGTTACTTTATTCCCATTCAATCATTTGCAGGGATGTTCAACTGATAAGTTCAACAAGGAGCCATAGGCTTATGCTGAAAAATATGCTTTTTCTTATAGCTTATGAGTTGACTTGAGGAAAAAAATAGCCACTTTTTTATCTCCATTGGTAATTTCTAGGATTTCAGTAAATCTGAATTAAATAAATTCCATTTAAAGACATATTATAGACTTGTTCGGGTGCATGAAACTGATAAGTTAGTACTCAGGCCCTGTGCCAAATGGGGAAATGTAGAATTCTACTAACATCGTCGAATCGACGACAACAATACTCCATAGAAAACATCGCCTGAACAATGCGCAATTGTAAATATTTACATCTCGATTTGGGACGCAACAAACAGCGATAAACCAGCACGAAGGATTTTCGCCATTGAGAGTCATTGAATTTAATTGATATATAAGAATGACGGGTGTGTGATGTAAATTTCGATATATATTCGTAAAAATAACTACTTTGAGCAAGATTATTCTACATTTATATTTGAGATCACAGGAGTGTTTCGCATCACTTTAAGTATTTTGCATATTAAGGACCTATTTTGATCCCCGGAACTGAGCAAGAATGTGATAAAAGCAAGAATTACCCGTTATAATTTGAGGCTCAAAATTGTTGCGGGCCTTTAACTAAGAAAACAGTAATTTAACAGCCTGGTTTATGAACTGCTCCTTTAATTTTTTCCTCAATATTGTAAAAAAAATAATAAATATTTATATGGCTGATTACAATGAGGTTTGTGGTCACAGTGGTGAAGAAAATATTTTATGGCAGAGAATCTTTTTTGCTTTCACCTTCTATTCCATTATTTATACAGTTTTATGGGAAGAAATACCATAAATTATTTTTATTATTTGAGGCATATTCAAAAATCTTATGAAATTCATGGTCAATTCTGCTATCAACTGCACACTCATTCGTTTATATTTACGAAATACAGCAAAATACAGATTTCAACATGTTCAATAAACCGTTTACGTCAACATCATTGGAGAGGTCAACTTTATCAGAAAATTTCTTCATTAACTTATGAGGTATAGTTTACATAAAGCACACGTTTATTCAAGTAAATAAAACATTATCAACCTAAATTTCATAACATTACAAGCTACAATCTTCAGAGTATGCAATAAACCTAGAACAACAAAGTTGTGTCAACATGTTAACGCTATTGCACGTGTTTGTGGTGTCGCAAGGTAAAACTCGAACCTACGGTTTTCATATTACCATCGCCTCACAACAAACTTGTACAATAATGTTAACCAGTTCACACACTTGTGTTGTTCTATCTATTTGTCAATTGTTGTGGTGGTTATGACCGATTTTATTTTATTATTTTCCCCTTTCTGCATCTACTATTTTTTAGGCAACAGGCGATCGAGGCTTGGTGTTGCCTAATACTTTTCGCTATCGTTTAACCACAATTCCTTTAAAAAATGGCGCTTTAAAATTTTCCCACAATTTTTTTAGAAATGGTGATTCATGGGGCCTGTAACATGACACCATTTTATCCTATTTAAAAGATGTTATAAAAACAAAACAGCAAATTGTGTGTTGCCATCTAGTCAATTAATATGTTTTGGTATAGAGATAACTGATAACTTGATGTTCACAACACATTACTATATAGTGAATAGGTAAACATGTATGGCAATCCTTTGCACCGTGACATCATGAGTCCAACATCACAACCCGGGAAACGTCACGAGTGATTTTGCACGAAAAACATCACGACAGCGCCTTCAGATAAACTGTAGATTCTGTCGAACTAACAAGGGTCAAGTACATTATCCACAATTTATAAAGAAGGGTAATGATTGAAAACAAGTGTACATATATAATCAAACAACTCCATGGTCATAGTTTTAAGATGCTGCGACATTGGTCGATTTATCGCTAATATTGGTTGAATAAACCAAAAGCTATTTACGTGATCAATACTCATCTTTGTTCCCACTAGCAATAGTAGGCCTATAGATATTTTGCAATACTCAAGTTCTGTATGAGTTTTCTGACAGACTGTCGGGAGAGCTGCTCTTAAGAAACTAGCCAACACTACACATACATCACTTATATCAAAGGAAGTATCTAGACAGGAAACATGTATAGATCATAGTTTAATTGCAGTCTTAAGTATACCCTGCATATGAACATATACAGTAATGCCCTAAATAATCGACTCCTTAACCACAGCAGAATTATGGGTAACTTTTCAGGATTTAGTCAGAAATATGGCTTGTTGCCATTCATCGGAAAGCTCTCAGTGAGAGCTTTTCGATGAATGGCAACAAGCCATATTTCCAACTAAATCCTGAAAAGTTACCCATAATTCTGCTGTGGTTAAGGAGTCGATTATTTAGGGCATTACTGTAGAATGCAACTCCGTCTTCTCATATTTTAGTCTGTGAATAGGTTTCATTCTATCTGAGTTCATAAGATCAAAGATAGAAGAATCACATTCAAGTAATGTCCAAGGGGAAATTAACATTATCTCAATAAGAAAGTGACGAGACTTAGAAATACATTGACCTACATTTAAATCTAGATCATTCCATTTGCTTGAATTACCACTTTCATGAATCATGCATTTTATTATAGCAAATATATCGAAAGCCGATGGACAATGTAGACCAGTTAATGATTTCTTTTATAAAAATGCCAAAATTCCATGTGCAGCTTTAAAGGGGTACTGTACATTAAATCCGGCCATTTATGGGACCATCTCCTTTCAGGGTGCCTCGGTGGCTCAAATTAAAATAGGGGTACAACTTCAAGCCGTTTCGCCCTCCAGCGCTGGCGATTAGGGTTCAAATCAACATGTTTCCATCGTGGACTTTGTAACTCGAAATCGTTATCTGGTGGAGTTACCAGTTACTCGCCGATGGCCGGTGGTTTGCTGCACATGGCTGACGAGTTTATCAGCCATTGAAATCACTGTTAGATTAGTCGCAAGTGTGCCGATTTCCTCCACCACTAAAACTGGCAATGTCGTGATATGGCCTTAGTGGCTAAAGCGACAATAAACCCCAAATCAATCAATAAATCAATCAAAATCTCTGTTCATACTCATCAGAATATATGGTAATTATAATGGGAATGAATTTATGACTCCAGTCATAAATTCATTTTCATTACAATTACCATGTTGTTTGTATAGTTCATATAGTAAATGAGTGTAATTTTGCAATAATCCATGGCTCAAATTCATTCATTTGTTGCATATATTCTGTTGAGTATAAAAGAAGATGGTCCCAAAAATGGCCGGATTTAGTGTACAGTACCCCTTTAAGCTGCATTTCTTGTTTAACCGAATGTTTGTAAACCAGGTTATAGTATTGTTGTGGCCTGAGACACATCTAAAATGATACCCAAAATAACTAGTTAATTTCTTGCCAACATTGGTTTTACTAACTATACGGAACGATGACACATATTTTAACTCGCTTCTTAATGAGGATCTAATTAAGCTCTGACGATGTTGAGCTAATTAATGACATGATCATTTAGTGTGGTGGAAGTAATTAACTGAGAAAACTGCATCATGAAACAGAGGTGTCTATCATCAATTTGGCAAAGTAAGGGATCTTGACTAAACTATCCTGACATTGGTGGTCTCACAAATCTGCCCCACCCACACCCCCAGTCGCTATTTCGGTAATGTGCATATCATATTAAGGTGGTCATTATAGCCATCCCGCATTCACCAAGTTGCGATAAACAGAACTACAGCACAGCTAGTTGAATAAAATTCCCTTTAGTTATTATGTATACCAGTTGATTTGTAGTTATCCCATAGAAAATGTTCAGATGATAACTTCAACAAACAACCATATTGTTGAACTTATTATCTGAACATTTGCCTCAATAAATAGGGCTCCTTCTGCACTTTTTTTGGACACCCATGTGAGGATGCTAACCATTTTATTTTTTACTGCACTTTTTACAACGAAGCCCAAATTAACATGATTTCTCAAATTAATAACCTGAACATATCCATTACTTCCATGAAGGAACTTCTTTATGGCATGGCCTCTTACAGCAACGAATTAAACACACATCTTTTTTAAATAGTCCAGGCTTTAATACATTTCAAATTCCTTCTGCTTCCCATGACTGAATAAACAAATCTGAATAATATTTTCCAACGTATTCAATACTTACCAATTTCAGAAAATTGTGGTGTAATATTCAATGAACAGGGAGAGGAACTATTCTAAGTTATATAACTTGTGTTCCAATTCCCTGTGCAACCTCATTCAATATGTCTATATATATGATAACTAGCAGGTTAGCCCGCCACTGGCGGAAATCGTCAGAAACATGACAATTTTTAATTTTAATTAATTTTTTAATGCATTCCCGTGGGTTTTTACCCTTAGATGGGAAGTTTGGTCTTGATCGGTGCAGCCGTTTTCGATTCTATAAAGTACAAATATATATATTTATATATATATGTAGTTCTCAAAATATATAGTAGATGTTAAAATATGTTGTAATAATTGGGTCACAATAAATATGTTCAATCATGCACTTTTATTGATGTCGTCTGCTTTTATCACCCCTCCAAATGAATAATAGACCATTCTGATGTACACTTTTTAACTGACAGAGAATCCATTTGGTATAAAAGGAGTAAAGGTGTAATTTTATCCTTATAAATATCATGACCATTTGCAAAATTAAGTGATTCATTATAGTTTCATCATTTTTTTCTGTCAAGATATAAATCATATCACCACTCCCAGAAACAAGCCTGAATTGAGTGTGTCTGACATCTGACATTTGCAGAAGGAGGTCCCCAGAGGGTGAATTTAGTGATGCTATCTCGTACAGCAGGCTAGCATAACTAAATACACTCTCTGCTTAGGCCTCAACTGCTATGGTATCAGATAGAAGTTCCCCACTTGAAGTTGATGTTCACCAATTAGTCACCTTGATGTGCATTTTATCTTCTGCAAATTAGGGAATATAGATACTCAATATAAGGAAAAAAGTAACTAAAAACAATGTTAATTTGAGACTATAGATACTTCCAAGAAGATAAGACCTACGGAGAATGAGGTCTACAGAGGGTGAATTAGGTGATGCTAGCCCACCGTGCAGGATAGCATAACTAAATTCAGCCTCTGGGGACCTCAATCTGCAAATATCAGACACATTAAATTCAGGCTTGCCCAGAAACGTGTTATAACACTGTCAGGATATTATACCCTCTCAGCACAGCGTCATGACATCATTTGTTTGAGTTGTTCAATATTGGTGTGTGTTAATTATTTAAAACTTATTTAACAGCTCGGGGAATTGGTATGAACAAGACAGTCAATGACTGTGGGGTCGCTCACCAGACTGCAAAGACTGATAAGACTGGGACTCTGGAGACCAAAACAGTCAGCACTTTTCATAATCACTTTAAAAGAAGTAGATTTAAACAGGATATGTGGCTAGAGAGACTTCAAGTATGTAGCTTGGTAAAAAACCACCTTGAAATTGCCAACTGTACACTACTGATCACCCCCTTCCTCCAGCTCAACAAGTCCCCTCCCGACCGGGATCCAGACTCCCAAGTCTTAGGTTGGAATTTCACAACCGACACCTCAAACTTTCTCAATTGTTGGAAATTTCCAATCTCACAAGCGCCTTTTTCTAAAACCATTTAAACATGTTTGAAGCCCAATTATCCATGGACCCAAAACACAATACATGTATGTCAGACCAATCAGTCAGGTGGTTCCAAGGTAGATGTTTTAATGAATTTGGTATTTCTATGATTTTATTGGACACAAAAGTGTTAACTCCCCATAGACTGCCATTTCTTGACAGGTTGACCTCATTTTAACAAATCTGTATCTCAGTCACTAAAGGATCTTCCTGATTCCTCCATACTATATGTAAGCTAAATAGTCCAAAATCCCTTGAGAAGACATTTTAAGAATTACTATAGAGACATATAGTTATGTCCCTGGTCCCACCCTTTTAACCTGGTGACCCCATCTGAATAAATTTGAATCCCAGACACCAAAGAACCCTTCATACATATCATAAATATCAGTCAAATAGACCTGATGGTCCTTGTGAAGGAAGCATATTAAGAGGGAAACTGTCCTTCGCTTGGCCCCTATTTGACCAGGTGACCCCATTAAAAAAATCTGAATTGCAGTCAAGGAAGAACATTCCATTCTATATATTTTAAAGCCAACTAGTTCTTGCAAACATATTTTAAGAATTACTATGTAGTGAAATAGTTAAGTCTCTTGCTCTGCCCTTATTTGACTTTGTGATCCCATTTTCACAAATCTGATAAGGATAAAAATTAAGTTCCCCAGTTGAAGTTGGTGATATTCACCCATTGGGCACCTCATTTATGAATTTTATCTTCTGCAAATTAGGGGATATAGAAACTTCCTAGAAGGGAAATTTAACTAACAACAATGTAAATTTGATACTATAGATACTTCCCAGAAGATGAGGCCTAAGCAGAATGAGGTCGTCAGAGGGTGAATTTGGTGATGCTAGCCTGCTGTGCCGGATAGCATCACAAAAAGCGTGTCTGTTCCTACATTGTGTATGCCTGGCCTCAAGCAACACAATGTATTATACAACAAGCCTTGAAATAGTGTGATAGTGTGTCTGTCATTTGCAGAGTGAGGTCCCCAGAGGGTGAATTTAGTGACGCTAAATTCACCCTCTGGGGACCTCATTCTGATAAAGTCCTCAACTGCTATGGAAGACCTAGAATAAAATTGAATTTCCCCAGTTGAAGTTGGTGATGTTCACCCATTGGGCCCCTCAATTATGAATTTTATCTTCTGCAAATTAGGGGATATAGAAACTTCCTAGAAGGGAAATTTAACTAACAACAATGTAAATTTGATACTATAGATACTTCCCAGAAGATGAGGCCTAAGCAGAATGAGATCTTGAGACTCTAGATACTTCCCAGAAGATGAGGCCTAAGCGGAATAAGGTTCTCAGAGGGTGTATTTGGTTAAGCTAGCCTGCTGTGTAGAATAGCGTCACTAAATTCACCCTCTGGGAACCTCATTCTACAAATGCCAGGCACTCTTTGAAAAAATGAAATTAATCTGATTTTAATGACCACTAAGTGATAATATAAACAACAAGGGTGCTTCATTGATAACACCATTAATCTCATTTAAATTATGGATGACATGAATACACTCCCTGGGGACTCTGTCTAAGGCTGCAGAAGCTCTCTTTATCTCTCTATCTGCCTTGCCATGTCTATCAGTTCATAGGAGAGTTGCCTTGTAATGGGAATTTAAATAAATATACTTTATTTACCTGTGAGTTAGGATATGAGATAGGGTGGAATGCTGTTGGTTGGGGTGGGGTTCCGGGTCATGTGGGGGGGTGATATTTTTTGTTTGTATGTTAAATTGATCAAGGAGTTCCTGAATTTTTTATTATTTTTTGGGGAATTATGGCCCAACTATTTGACCCAGTGACCCCATTTGAACAAATCTGAACCCCAGTCATTCAATGACCCCACATACCAAATATAAACTAAATCGGCTTAATGGTTATTGACAAGAAGTCGTTATAAGAATTACCAAGGAAGAATATAGTTATGGCCCTGGTTTCGCAACTGTTTGACACAGTGACCTCATTTGAACAAATATTAATGACAGTCACCTAGGGAACATCCACCCCAAATATGATCAAAATGCAAAAATGTAATTTTTTGGTTCTTAGAGTTATGTCCCTGGCTCTGCCCCTAATTGACCCAGTGACCCCATTTGAACAAATCTGATTCCCAGTCACCCAAGGTCCCTCAGTACCAAATATAAGCTAATTCGGCCCAATATTTTTGTAGAAGAAGTCATTGTAAGAATAACTATGAGTTATGGCCCTGGTTTCTCAACTAATTGACCGGGTGACCTCATTTGAACAAATCTGAACACCAGTCACCCAAGGACCCTCCATACCAAATATTAGCTAAATTGGCACAATGGTTATGGACAAGAAGTTGTTGTAAGAATTACTGTGGAGGAATAGAATTATGGCCCTGGTTTCGCAACTATTTGACCCAGTGACCTCATTTGAACAAATCTGAATGAGAGTCACCTAGGGAACATCCACACCAAATATGAACCAATTTGGTATGATGGTTTCAGAGGAGAAGATGTTTTTAAAAAAAGTTGACGGACGGACAGACAGACGGACGGACGGACGAGGAGTGATGACTATAGCTCCACCGGAGACTTCGTCTCAGGTGAGCTAAAAACCATGTGTTTATTTGTGATTTTGGCTGTAAAAAACTGATGTAGAAAATAAAATAAGGACAACAGTCGACTGTTATGTGTAACGTATGATGTTTCTCCTCTCGTATGATGCAAGATTTATTTTCACTCAGCTAGTGCCTCAAATAAATAATCCTCAACATCTCCCACAGAGAATAAGCATCAGAGATTGGGGGGTGGGGCTTGAGTTTGCAGTAGCTTTGCCAAACATATGGGCTTGAATTGAATATGCATTAATTGTAACAGGCTATCATACACAACACTGTTGAGGATGTCTGACATACCAAATAATCCCCTGTGAACAGATAAGTTATTGTGCTATCGCGAACAGAATTCTCAAAAAGGAACTAATTAAGGGCTGTAATTCTGCCACTCAGAACAGAAAACTATTGTGTATGTATTCGAAAAACTGCAGATGGAAACACTCTGTGTGGCTTCACTCTTCACGGGCCTTCATCCTATTCTCTGGAATAATTATTTCATTAACTTATTCTGGCTCAAAAAGCCTAATAATGAGGATTATTCTATGCAAGCTATAAGCGCCATTGCTTATGGATGCCATTGCACGTACCATGGTGTGATGCCAGTAATTACGCCACAACAATCGTACTCAGATTGAGATCACGCTTAAAATTGGTTGGAAAGCATCTCAATGAATTTATCAGGGAATCAATATGCACGCCAAGCTTTCAGAAAATTACAAACTAATCTCGACACAGAATCAAAGGAAAAGCTCTCGTTGAGGGTGTCGATGGTGCATAACGACTGCCATTGAGCCAGTAGATGATGAATAACAGATCGCATTATGGTGGGCAATTAATGGTGCAAAAATATTTCTATGTGGCTGGTTTATCTATGATGCAGAACAACTACATACTGCAGCAAAATAGCGTGAAGCAGTTTGTGCATACAAAGAAAGGCTGTTCCCTGAGCTTAAATATAATTGCTGTACCCCATAAAAGACCCATGCACAACTTCGGGTTGGCAGTAATATCATGTTGAATCTTATTAAAAGCCAGACATTTGCTTTTACACCTACAGATAATTTCAAGGCCATATTCATGGTTCCAGACTAATTTTTATGAAACCTATTTTGATTTTCATTTTTATTCTAGTGTATAAAATTAAAAAATTGAGTTGAGAAATGCCAATAGAAGAGACTATTGATATGCATTCTCTTTACATTCAAGTTGTTAGTTTTTCAAAATTGTGATTAAAAAAAAAATGTTTTGTTAAATTGTTTAATCTAAAAAAAATTAAATTAAATTTGTATTAAATTTTTTGTTGTTGTTGTATAAATCAAAACTTTTTGATCATTTAAACAAAATGATAAAAATGTGCGCAAAGTGCACAAAGGAGCCGCTGCTGAATAAAGGCTCTCAGAGATCATAATGTGCGCTAAGTGCACAAAGGTATACGCAGGCCACTCCGATGTTGAATAAAGACTCCCAAAGGGAGCCTGTTACAGCTACATGTAGTGTTTATATTTTCAATGGATGTAGACAGATACTGAGATATCAATAAGGACGGACGGAATGAACAGGTATAGTAATGCCCTAAATAATCGTCTCCTTAACCACAGCAGAATTATGGGTAATTTTTCAGGATTTAGTCAGAAATTTGGCTTGTTGCCATTCATCGGAAAGCTCTAACTGCAAATACAGATAGATAACGCTGGAAAAATACGAGAAAAGCCATTGTATTGTTTTTAGAAAGTAATGCGATGCAAACTCCATTTCATCAATAGCTGAAAACCCCATGGCTCAGTGATCTAGCTATGACGGCCAAATTCAGAAAATCAAGATAAATAAAGAAAGACATGAACAGGCCTCAATATATGGTGCTAGACATTTGCAGAAGAAGGTACCCAGAAGGGTGAATTAGTGACTAGCCGGTAGTGGGATAGCATCACCAAATTCACCCTCTGGGGACCTCACTCTGCATGGCCTCATCTGCTATGGGAGATCTAGACTCAGATTTAAGTTCCCAGATGATGAAATTGATGATATGCCCACATTGTGCAACTCGATTATGCATTGTCTTATCTACCAATTTGGGGATACAGAGAAACTAAACTAAAAAAGAAACTTTCTAAAGAAGCTTCCAAAGAAACTAAAAAGATTTATTAATTTGATAATAAAGATACTTTCCAGAGAAGATGAGGCCTAATAAGCAGAATTAGGTCATCAGAGGGTGAATTTTGTGATGCAATCCCGCTGTGCAGGGTTATATCGCCACTAAATTCACCCTGTGGGGACCTCATTCTGCAAATGTCCAGCACCATATTTTGAGGCCTGGACAGGAAT
This sequence comes from Siphonodentalium dalli, assembly GCA_032622095.1. NCBI lineage: Eukaryota > Metazoa > Mollusca > Scaphopoda > Gadilida > Siphonodentaliidae > Siphonodentalium > Siphonodentalium dalli. The sequence continues at coordinate 195,151,091 of CP136064.1, forward strand.
TACAGGTACAGTAATGCCCTAAATAATCGACTCCTTAACCACAGCAGAATTATGGGTAACTTTTCAGGATTTGGTCGGAAATATGGCTGAGAGCCATATCTGAGAGCTTTCCGATGAATGGCAACAAGCCATATTTCCGACTGAATCCTGAAAAGTTACCTATAATTCTGCTGTGGTTAAGGAGTCTATTATTTAGGGCATTACTGTACTTCAATATTTCAAACTTGGAATTGTATCAGTGGTATCTCATGTCAGAAGTATACCTGATAAACTCAACACAAACATTAGGAAGATAGTCTCAGTGAAATCTGTTTAAAGAGCTCTTAAAAAACTATTTTAAATCTGTTTGCACATATAGTTATCGGGTGATGTGAAAACCAATTCATTTTTATGATCTTGTAATGGTCATAATTATTTTGAACAATTTTATTTTATTTTATCTGTATACCGTTTTATAACTTCGGAGTCATCTCTCAGGATTTGTAGGGTACTTAGTGTAATTATTTTTACTGTTATGTGATACTTCAAAACTTCAACTGTTATTCTGTGATTTTGATTCATTTAAACCTCGCATGCATTGAAAATAAAAATGCACAATGTATGTCTTAAAGATATATTATGTAACTGTTCAGGTGCGTGAAACTGATAAGTTAGTATTCAGGCGCTATGCCAACTGGATGAATGGAACATTCTACTAACATAGCTGAAAATTTGAAGCAAATCAACCGTACCATCATCTGAGGGGTGATGCTATTTCTGTGCCAAAAATTTTCAGTAATATGCATTGCTATTGGTTTTCCCCATATCATTTTCATGTGATCTTGCAATGTTCATTTATCCAATAGTTTTATTTAATATTGATAAGACTACATTGTATTGGTTAGTTAACATCTAAGTGGAAATTTTAGTTTTGGCAGCTCACATCTTTTTGGGCGTATGTTGTATCCTGCAATATGTTCATACAGTTTTGTCTTTGTTTTTGCATGTTAAAGCATACTGTTTTGTAACATGGTGGTTTGTGGTCTTGGCCAGCTGAGGCAGATAGAAAAATAGACAACATCCCCATCAAAATGCACAGCCTGATTATTTCTGATATGGACTGATCATGCATACATAAATGTGGCTTGATTACATCATAGTAAGACATGGGGTTGTACATTTTTAGAGTGGAGCTCTATCTATATGCTCCTTCCAGGGGCGCCAGAAGCATCCAAGGGCAGGGGGGGCAGAGCCTAAAAAAGGGCACTTTTCCGCAAAAAAGGGCATTTTCTCCGCAAACTCGGGAAAATAACCATAAATTCATTGTGGCAAAAATCCCTATTTTAAAGGTATTTGTCGGTTTTTATGGCCGTTTTGTGATAAAAAAATAAATATTCCTTGTGAAATTGGTGGTATTTGGACCAAAAAAATCACATTTTGCTATAAAAACACGATATTAAACACACAAAAAATCATTTTCTGTCTCCAGAAAAAGGGCAAGTCCTGCCCCCGCTCCCCCCCCCCCCTTGGTCAAGGGCAGGGGGGTCAACTGCCCCCTCTGCCCTCCTCTTCCGGCACCCCTGGCTCCTTCAGCACTAGAAAGGTCAATTAATAGCATGTTATACAACACAGTCATTTTAATGAGCACTTATTTGCTTATGCAATTCAGACTATGGGTGAAAGTTGTACCCAGCTTGAAGATTATAAATGCTGCTTTAATGCGCAGATTATAAATTTCATCTCTGGTTATCTTCACGCTAGTACCATTCAAGAAGTAATGTTTTTCATTAGATGTTTGTGTGAGCTTTTGGTGTCTAACTAACCACACACATGTGTTGAAGCCGGAAATCTGCTCTCACTTTGGATAGCCAGATAAACAAATAAAGCATGTTAATGGCGTTTGCAACTCTTACATACTGACAAGCAACATGGAGGTCTTCATGATTTGTGTCTTGTACTTGATTGACAAACACCAGATTTCCTTGGCATAGGCTATAAGGTCTACATCACTTAATATTCTGTAATGTGAGATAAAGCACAAGACCAGTTAGGCATCACATGCAGCTACAACATAAAATAAGGTGAACAGCAGGGGTGGCAGAAGTAGTAAAGGGGGGGGGGTGTTCAACCTTCAGAAGAGCACTTTTCCCCCAATGTAAACCAATGGGACTAAGGATATCCCCCATGGCAGACAGTGGCGAAATTGTTTAACGCGCGCACTCAAGTTATGCTCTGTAAAGTTAGTTCTGACGTGCACAAAACTCCACACAAAAAAAGTTAGACGACCACATAATCGCAGGTGCACAGGTTCCCATGGTACTAAATATCTGTTCCAAGATTAAAAAATATGGACTGAAAAAATAGGCATACAAGCTTGGACAAAATAAATGCATTGTGAGAGGTCGAAAAAGAGGGATAACTCCAAACAAACAAAAGTCGGACGGACCTCAAAATCGCAGGTGCACACTGGTTCTCATGGAACTAAATGTACTATAACTCTGGTAAAAATTGACAAACCACACCCATGTTCAAACTTGACATATATTTCCATGTGAGTAAATTTGAAAACAATCAAATAACTAAAACAAAAGTTATCAACCGGAAAAAGTTATCAAGAAGGGCCATAATAAAACTCCAGTAAAGATGGGTGGAATAAACCCAAATTCTAACTTGACCTGTATTTTCTTGTGAAAACATAATTTGAAATTCACCCATAAACCATATTTGAAAACAATCTGATACTGATAACTAAAGATATCACCAGGAAACAATCTGGGGCAGATGTACACATAGACACAGCTGATTTTTATAGTCCCCAAATTTTTTTTCCACTATGATCACAAATACAATACTTGCCCCCTAGAATTCATGACCACTATATATTACAGTTAATTCAAAATCTGTCATCATTACAAATACAATAAAAATACAGAATATTATTACCTCATCCCTGTTCCCTGTCAGAATGTCCGAACTGCAAACTAAGAAGGAAGACACTATGACCTTGGCAACGAACCCTAACTAATATGTGTACTAATACATGAAAATGTGTCAAATTTTGGATGCAGGTGCTGTTTATGGTCTTCTTGTGAGTACTACAATGTCAAACTGTAAAACACTAAAGCCAAGACAAAATGACAGAGAACATCTAAAGGTGAAGAAATAACAGCGTGCTTTGAATTTTAAAAACCAATTTGAAACTCCTATATAACTAACGAATACTACATTCCATACTCAGTATCAGTCGGTTATAAATTTAAAACAGCAAGTAATTATGTGGATCGTATGAACTAAATAGCAAGCTTTAAGGCAAAGGACTAAAGGATTTACATGACAAACAAATGACACAATAAAACTGTCGTTGAAAATTCAAAGGAGCTATAAAAACCCACGTAGCCTGAAGCGGGATCTCTCAAAACAGCTTCACGCCTGCTGTCAAACAACTGAACCTGAGACAGAGATCTTTACCTCTTGATCTCCGCAATCGTTTGAGGTGATAGAACACCTATACAGACACCTTTTAGAAACCAAGGCCATGGTTAACACTATTTAGGGTTGGCTTTCCCTACAAGGGCTTAAAATGCATTGGAAGTGAGAAGAATCATACTTTAATTCTGACCATTTGATTTGTTGATAATCAAAATATCTAATATCTGGAACGTGTGTTTGTTAAAACTCGCAATTTCCCACCCCACCGATGCTAAATTTTGAGTGCCAAAAACAGTCATATGATGCCATGAATAGGGCATATGTTATTATAGTTCAAGAACATGCCCTGTGATTGGATAAAACATAAATGTTAAGGCATAAAATTTAAATGGGATATTTTTATAAAAATGTTTTTCACAAGTTTTCTAATCGAATCAGATGTTGGCACATGCGTAAATCGAATTCCGATTCTCGCCAGTGTTCAACGATTTAAGTTCCCAGATGGTGAATATTGTGATGTGCACCCATTAGGCACCTCAATTATGACAATTTGGGGAAATAGAGAAACTGAACTAAAAAGGAAAAACAATCTTTCTAAAGAATTTCTCGATAATTTTGTATGTGGTTCACATTTAAGATGCAGCCCAGGTTCGATTATGTTCACGGTCCATTTATTTTTGACGGAGTTATGCCCCTTTTTGACTGCCACTGCCTTTCAGGGGACATTGGGCCTGCGACCTTTTATTAATCTGTAAATCATTCTAAAGTCATTTTGGCTTTAAAATAGCATAACGAAGGTTTAAACACTGTGTCACCTTTAAGCTTTGAATGAGTGTGAAGATTTAAGTAGTTATCTTCAAAGGGAATAAAGAATAAAATCAATGAACAATTCTAAGATTGCACAACCAAAAAGTAGGAAAGAAAATTCAGAGAAATCCACTTATAATCAGACTAGAGGCTGTCACTGTCACAATCCTTTGTTCCCATGAACTGTCAGCGTATTTGATTAAAGGCAAATTACCAGCTATATGAAGGTCAACTGTTGGATAATGGCAGTTACCATTTTAACTTGTTGTTACAAAGCAAGCCACTAAATATTGTGAAAACATTCAATAGTAATAGAATGCCTATTGACATAAATGATTGCCATTTGTGCATGAGTAAGACTGGGATACTCTTAGCACTGATCAAACAAGGGTAGGAGAAACTCGCACTGTATGAATATAGCCCCACGCTACAAGCAAAATAAATGTTCAAATTAAGTAGATAAAGGCTGAATGGCTCAGGCATAATCAAGATCAATATAATCAATGATTACACACCAAACCGCGACAACACGCCATACGACCTATATATAATTACCTATAGAAATCCACACAGTTCCTAGCGCATAGCACTTCCGTCCCGACAGTCCGCGATCCTCTCGAGTCTCAAAAGATTTGCGATTCCTGCGTATTCGTTCTAAAGATTGTCAATAGAGCGGCTAGAACATTCATCAGCGATTCGCAACAGGCCAATCAATAAGTAATATCTCAGTCGACGAGAAATCAACTCACTCAGCTTGCCACTCAATCATCACTATAAAAAAGATGCCATGTCGATGCATATATAAATTTAATCATGCCTATTTGTTTGATGTGTGCGAGGATCATCTTTGAGTATTCGAGGGGAAACGCATCCTAAAATGAATTTAATGTGTCAAAATGAGATATGTCAATGCCATTTGAACTCCAAAACATCTTTATTTAACACTGATGTTCCCAGTAATAGTTTTCTTCCTTAAAAACATTGAGCCATAGCCTGATCAAACTGTAAAAGGGGCCTTCAGTCTGGTGTATATAAAGAGCAGTACTTGTGTGTTATTGTCCAAAAATTCATGGAATGAGTACAATGGCATGAGAATAGCAGTCAGTTATTAAGGGAAATATAAAATCTACAGTATATGTACAGATTCAGCAGGTATAACAATAATTTTGAGAATTATCAACATGAGCTTCTGTCCCAAGGAAATAATTATTTTTCTCAAATTTTTCTCCGCATATTGGTACATAAAATGCAGATAATTTTAGAAAATTACAACGTTCATGTGATGTGAATGTTTTTTGAATGAAAATCTGTTTTTAAAGATCTTTTCAGTTAAATATGTTTTGGATGTTTCACTTGTGTTTTTGTGGGAATAAATAATGCAAACAAATATTCACACGAGAACCATAAAAATGTGTTGTTACTGTCGGAAATATAGTCAGGAAGAGACAGCATCTTCAACAAGATATTAGGGAATTCACAGGAAACTTAACAAAACTGTCAACAACACCCAAACCCCTCCCTAAATACAGAACAAGTGTCTGCGTTCAGGCTTCAGGTAAAGCTAAAAGCCTCAAAAACAATGGCTACAAATAGTGTCTTTCATTTGCAGAATGAGGTCCTACAGAGGGTGAATTTAGTTATGATATCTTGCCCAGCATTACCAAATTTACCCTCTGGGAACCTCATTCTGCTTAGGCCTCACCTTCTGGGAATTATCTATAGTCTCAAAGTAACAATGTTTTTAGTAGATTTTTCCCTTCTGGAAAGTTTCTATATCCCCTAATTGGCAGAAGATAAAATGATATTGAGGTGACTAATGGGTGAACATCACAAACTTCAACTGGGGAACTTCCATCTGAACCTAGGTCTCCCATAGCAGTTGAGAACTAAGCAGAATTAGGTTCACAGAGGGTGAATTTGGTGATGCTAGCCCATCATACGGGAGAATTGTCAACGTCGTATGGGATAGTGTCACTAAATTCACCCTCTGGGAACCTCATTCTGCAAATGGCAGACACACTATTTGCATGCTTGCTGAAAAAAAGCCTCAAAATAATATTAAAGGCAGGAACTCTCACGCTACATTATCCTTTAAAGTCCGTAATAAAGCTGGATGACTAGTGCGTCTCTTATTTATAGGCAGTGTATAATTATGTGAGTAAGATCGTTGACACAGCAAATTATATGTGGCTTCCAGTGTGGAAAACAGTGGTGGCCCCAGCATAGGTACCATTATGTACACAGCACCACTTCTCAGTAAACCTCCACCATCAATAGCCGATTAGAGCAAACAAAGCAGAAAATATATACAAACATCACACTGGCAGCATTAAAGCTCACATGTTAGTTTTAATACAAGCCCTGATAACAAATTGATTGAATAGCCCAGAAGATATTTATAAGGCCTACTGTAGCTTGAAAGCAGAATGTGTAAATATGAAATACACAGGGCTTAGTTTGTCGAACATGATCAAATACAAGAAGATTTCTCCCTGGCAGATGGCAGTGTGTGCAGTATTTGATTTGATCCAGTGAACTTAGGGAGACTTAAAGCTCCAAGCTACCACCTTACTTGTTACAGTCAGATCCAGGATGGAGTACAACATATTTCACACCTGCAGATATTGAGCCGAGTCTAAGTATAGGCTTAAAGCAATATATAACATATTGAACTGAGTCTGAGTCAGGTTTAACCCTTTCTTTACTAAATGGATTATACCACCCTGTTGTAAAAGTATGCGTTGGAATTTTCTATTATTCATTTTGAGGGATGTTTAAGAAATTTAGGACAGACAGACAGACAAGATAATATAACTGCAGATGGATTTATTTTCATGGTGCGAAATGTCCAGATAATAAGCTCAAAATATGGCCTATGCAGTTTGTTGAACTTATTATCTGAACACTTCCTAAGGTAACTACTTGTCAATGAGTTTTTAGTATAGAAAGGGTTAAAGCAATATATAATAGTTCCAAGTACATGTACAAACCCAGATAGCTGTATATGAGTTCAAGGGTTATAGGAGGGCTGAAAAATAAGAAAAGAACTATCTGGGGGGAAATAAATTCTATTGTAGCAAGTAGCCTGTGTTAAGTGTGTCATTGCCAGTTTAATAGTTTAATTATTTTTACAAAGCTGCAACAGTTCTCCAAAAATAAAAAGAAATTTGGATGTGTAACATGTTTTTTTAAATTCAGCACAGGCCAAATCTTAGTTTCTCTTATTTTTACCCCTGAATGTTGCCACCTGCACAATGTATTGAAAACATGCTTCATTGTGCCTATCTTGGCAATAGGTGAGAATATATCTGACAGTGCCCCCCCCTCACAAGACGGAAAACAACTTGAAATTGTGTACTGCTGCCTCCGGTTATATTAACTCTGTGTAATGAACTAGGTACAGAAGAAACTATACCTTCTTGTATAATTTTTAAATTCTAACCCTTTCCATGACTGGAGTTTCCTGAATTTTTGCGATAACCCCATGCCAATAAATTCTCTTATATATGTGAGTCTCCCATATATGGAGCCTCGCATATAGAAGAGAATAAATTGGCCTAACAATATTTACCATGACCATGTAAGCCAGTGAATTCTCTTATATATGTGAGGCTCCCTGGGAGACTCGCATATATAAGAGAATGCACTTGAACAGGATCTTTATTACAGCACCAGCACAGCTCCCATCATGAAAGGGCTAATTAATACATGTCCATAGAGTAAAGAATACTCTGTTTTATACACTAAAAAGCTAGTAAAAACTCAAAACTAATTCTTAAACTGTAACAGAATGAACCATGGGCACATAAATACCCACAGGGTGCCAAAATGAAACAGACAGGATGAAACCCAAATTTAAAACTAGAAAAACAAGGATAACTGGAGAACGGAATGTCATTAGGCACTATTTTGAAAGCACTCCTGATTGTGATCTGCCATAGGAATCAGGGAGCTAAATGTGTTCTAGAGTTGGGGAGCGAGTACACCGTGGAATACTAAAGGTGAAGGTAACTGAAGAATGACCTTCACCTGATACATGCGACACGTTATTAAAGGATGACATCGCGTTTATTTGATTTGTACATAATATCTAAATAATTTAAACTGGTGAATGAATGGGGAAATGGATTTTTGTGAGCGGGACATTTATTTAACTAGCTGCTGTAGTTCTGGGTTTTTCCAGATCAAATTTGGCTGTGAGATAGCCCTGTCGTAGACTTGGGGATTTATTTTTAAAAGTAAACACATGACCTATGATTTTTCTTGCATTTTCGTGATCAACTGGTGTCAATCTAGCTGGGTAAACATCACTGGTATGGCCTGCAGGCTTCAATTCAGTGAATTTGGCCGAAACGTTAACACTGTCGCCTGTGGGAAACCATTTAGTTCAGTGATTCCCATACCAAATTTCAGTTAGATCCAATAAACCATGGCTGAGATAAACATAAACTGCAAGAAATCATCATATCCAGAGAAAAACAAAGACAGATAACTCTTGAATGTAAAAATACAACAAATGTCATTGGCATCTATTTTGAAATGTATGTGACTTTATTTAAGGAATAAAGTTGGTTTCCTAATGCATTATAGTTTAAAGATGGATTATCTCCTTAAATAACAAATTCTAGATAGTTTCCTTGGTATGAAATACTATGAATGAGATGTAAATCCCTGCCCGGAAACGATTCTATCAATTTATTTTGATTTTATATTGATATTATTTTATTCAATTAATGGGACACTTCTGTGTTCTATAAATAGAACTTTTAGATAGAGGCCTCCAGCATTGTGCTCCGAACACATCAGAGAATCTGGAATCAGTCTGAGTGACTGAGTCAGCTAAAAAATACTTTAATTCAAGAGAGAAAACAATGAAAATTGTGATGTGACACAGATACATGGCAGACATGACAAACAGTAATCAACTAAACAAGGCAACAACTAAATTACATATTGCAATTGTGAACGACATGACATTGAACCAGGAGACAAGGAATTTTATCTATTTTCTGACGATAACCCTAACGGAACAATCTCCGAGATAATTAACGAATCAATACAAGCGTAATTCACTCACCGCCTTCGTAGTGTCGATCATGTAGCAATGACTGCCGAACAATATCAGGAACCTCTGACAGCCGGAAATAATTCTTCACGTGAACCACCAGATTGTCCCGTTTCGTCTATAATGATAGGTATTCACATCACATAAATCATCAATTTGCTTCTAAGTACTATTGGCAAGGATATTTTACAGGCCTATCGACATTATGCACACACGCCTTTTGTTGTTCCGCTTATAATGTAATATATGTCGTTACTCTAGACAGGCATTCTCTACAATGCAAATTATCATCTTTTGGCTGGTCTAAGTGCATTTTTTCTGTGTGAAAAATGTTCTTTTCTTGACAGAATGTGCCATGTATGATGTCAATCAAGAGTACGGAAACAGCCAGAATAAGTGTTTATTTTACCACTGATCAAATCATCTGTGAAACAACAGGATTGATTTCCTCATTTATGAAGCTTTAACCTTTAGTTGCGATACATCAGTACTCAGTACAGACATAAAATATCATTCTGTGTGCTATATGTCTGTACTGAGTATGGACCTACTTCAACATACTTGGGGTTGCTCATTTATTATAATATTCATAACCAAACTAAGATATTAGTACATCGGATTCATTGTATCTCGATGATTGAAACTGTGTATGATGTTCCAGGATTGTTAATGATAAAAGCCATTCTATTGAGTCAGTGTTAAGGTTTTTTCTATATTCCCATTATATTTTTCCACTAGAAAATGCCAGAACGGAACGTCAACAGCCCTGCTCATGACTTCATTCGGCAGTGAAGAGGTTAAGATAATAATAAAATCACACATTATTATGCTAGAATATTCAATTTAGACCAGAAAAATAATTGGCCGAGCAGTGGGCCGAGGAGAGAGCTTTCCGATAAATGGCAACAAGCCATATTTCCGACTAAATCCTGAAAGGTTACCCATAATTCTGCTGTGGTTAAAGAGTCGATTAATTAGGGCATTACTGTATTAAATATCTCTCCCATTGCCATACACCCACACTTAAAAAAAATGTCAGTGAGAACGATTATAATTATACTCACTCAGAAAAAAGTCATGATATGATACAAATATCATTGGAATAATGAATTATATTTTACAACAGTAATTTCTAATGGCAAATACCAAGTACATTTTATTTTATTTGATGGTGATCAGTTTGCATATTATATTATACACCATTTGAAAGAGGAAGCTCCAAACATTGTATTATCAACTTATCCATTTGAATGAACTATGAACATGTTGTTTTTGTCAAAGTACAGACGTGTGTTCTGTAAATAAATTTGATCTGGTCTGGACTGCCAGTCTATTATTCTCAATGGAAGGAGAATAACTCTATCTCTTAATTGTGAATTATGATACATTCTGGGGTAAATAATGGGGGAAGTCCTTAATATGTGTATCTGACAATCTCCGTCACATGGTGGACACTCCTGGGCCATACCTGCTCCATATTCCAGTATAATATATACATTTTTTGGTTCCTCTTCCAAATGGTATATAATAAGGTATTTGTTGTGTATAATTTGATCTGGGCATTCAAAAATTAAGTGGGCCTTTAATACATGTTAATGAAGTAACACAGTAAAACAAAACTTATCAAGTTACTTCTAATTGTTTGTGCTGCTGCCATTTGGTAACATTAAGATCACTGAAAATGGTATATTTTGCACAAAATTCAGCAGGATTCCAGTGCTAAAATAATATAAGATAATAAGAGCTCAAGTTATCTATCAATGAGGAATCATGATCTGACTGACCAGAGGACTAAGCAATGAAAAATTCATAGAATTAATGCTGTATGGACCACAAGCCAATTATTGAACTAAACATTGCTGTGAAGCAAATGTGAGTTATTATGATGACATCACAAAGGGGCAATTAAAATTCAAACGCCTGAGGCATACAAACAAATTGATCGACATGTTGATTTATTGAAAATGATTTAACAGTAATTTTAAATTTGTCTTGTTACTTCAAATGCAATGAAGCAAAATTTCAATTTTCACTCACTTAATTATGCAGATTTTGAATTTTGATTTTTAGGTTTTATCATATTAGTTATATTCAAGCAAAATATCCACAAAAGTCCATTATTATTAAATCAAGAAGAACATCTGCTTCAGATTATTAAGAAACGGAATTTTCTTAGAATTATGTTTCATGATCCATCCTCCAATCAGTGATGTAAACATTGTTGTTAAGTATAAAATGTGAGTTATGATATTACAACACAAAGGGGTCCACTCCACAAAATCAAAGGGGTGCATTCTGCCTGAGGTGAACAAATAAAATGATGGTAGTGTTGATTTATTGAAAATGATTTAATGGCAAAATTATTGAAACAAATTTGTTTTGTCACTTCAATGCAATGACGAACAAGAGCATAGCCAGGGCGTGGCAAAATATATGTACACCCGTGGTTAATTTCAACAAAGGGCCATAACTCTGGTAAACATTGGGCGGAACCCAAATTTGAACTTGGCCTGTATTTCGGGCTAGTAAACCCACATACCAAATTTCTTTCTATTCAGTTTGGGCTTACTAAAGTTATCATCCGGAAAAGAAAAAGTGAATGGACGGACAGAATAACATAATACACCCCGTTTTCAATATTTTAGTTTTGTTCTTGTTACTTTAATAGCTACATTCAAAAGTTACAATTTCGTTAAAGGTACGGATGACCTTGGTTGCATGTAGGTTATAATTTAGAAATAAAAGTTACCAAGTTATGAATTTCCTCAAGAATAATCTAATAGTATAGTATGATGATTAAGTAATGCGGAGTGGACCACAAAAAACGGTCCAGTACAGGTCCACGGCTTTACTGGACAGGAGAACGGACCAACCCTTCTGGATTGTTCCAGTGCGAGCTAGACCGGTCCAGTCCAGACTACATGTATTATGTAAGTGACTAACTTCAATATGTATACTGTTGTCTGCTGTCATGACTGAGATTCTGTCAGGTTCAGATGCTGCCAAACACAAATTGTGACAAATTTCCCATACAAGATATCTTCATCTTCGATATTGACATGAAGAGTCTGAAACTATCCATTGTTATTTTTGTTTCTGTTTTTGTGATGATACAATTATAAAATATCAGAGTTACTACTAATCAGTGTGATAAATATTTCAATATCCAGTGAGTCAATGACCCACCATTGTCGTAAATATGTCAAACACATTATTCAGTTTCCTGACAGGGTGCATGGTGTCATGTTCCCAGCCTGGAATAATATTCAATCTCGCGCTGGCACGGCTTAGTTGAATATAAATTACAGACCGGAAATATGGTACCATGTACATTGGCAGGAAACAGAATAACTTATACTGTTAAAATAACAATCTTACCCTCCAGAATGTTGTCGCGAAAAGGGATGTGCATCTTTAATAGCTTAATATACACAACAGCAACCGTAAATCATCTCTGAAACTGGGGCAAGCAATGCTGTAAACATTGTTTGCACACCTTGTTTTGATATAGTAAGCTCAATTTTCCATGTAAATGATGAACACTTTGTTAAAACGGTATTCATCCACATGTAAGCGGACTGGACCAGCAATTAAGGGAAGCGGACCGGAATGGCCTGGACTGGACTGGACCCCCTAGTCAGTGTACCGAAACACCTAGGTCCGCATCACTATAATGATTGTATGAATGTGATATTCCCCACAAAACACATGGTGACCCATTCAATACGGAAATCTCGAGTGGCAAGGATTAGCGAGCGCTAGATCTGTATGTTGTAAATTTTTAACCAAAGTAGGCCTATACACTTAGTGGGGTCTCCACGGTGTGGAGTGTATTGCGCACACTCTTTATGCACTGTACTGTATTAACAATGCATAAGATGTTGACAATAACATCCTATTTATGCGATATTTATGATCGGTATAAAAATTAAATTTTATTATTCTTTAGTGTAAACATATTTTAATTTCCAAATCCAACATAACATAATATACAGATGATACAAATATGCAAAATAGAAGAGATAATGTATGGAAATGAGGATCAGACAAGAAGCCCGAGGGCCTATATGAAGTCTTCTCTTATTATTCTTTCTGTTTATGGTGGTCTTTAGGGATGTGTCTGTTAAAACAGCAATACCCATCGCGAAAGCCATCTGTATCTTTAACCGTTTCTATACTAAATACTCCTTCACCACTAAATCTCTTAGGAAATGTTAAGATAACACTTCAATGATTGGAGCTTCCCGAAAATTTACAAAAAACCAGTGCCAATGCATTCTCTTATATATGCAAGTCTCCTTATGAGAGTCTCGCATATATAAGAGAATGCACTGGCACAGGATCTTTAGTGCTGCAATTGCGTAGTTCCCGACATGAAAGGGTTAACAAATGACCATAATTTATTATCTAAACATTTCCAGCCAATGAATATGAAATCTTCTGCATTAGCATTATCATTTTGTCTGACTGTCGGCTGCTCATATATTAAGATCATCCCTCCAAAAGAATTATTGACCATTCCAATGTACACTTTTATAACTGAGTGGGAGAATTAATTTTGTATAGCAAGGATTAATATAAACCATGGTAAACCCATTCCCTCAATCTATACCATAATCTAATATAGAGTCAGACTAAGTGACACAAAGTTCTGAGAGCAGCTGTATCTATTAGCCTTCAATTTCACACCAAATCACCCTGAAGTTAGTTTTCTGATCTTGTGTTATCAAGTCACTCAGTAATGATCTGGGGCAAGAAAGCAGATTGCACATGAATGTCCTGGACTGTTTCATGGGAAGTAACTCTATTGTTATCATTGAAATTAACATCTGTATGCAAGCAATGGGAATGCTTGTGTCTGGTGTTCTAAACACTGCTAGATGGATAGGAGATAACAAGAAAACCAATGTCAGAAATGGTAACCCACTCAAGATATATTATATACCCATGATTGTAATTATAGAATATAAAATATACTGGTTTCACGAATGACCAACTCATAATTCCGTTAAAACAACTAATTCTTCAAATTATTACAACAACTATATGCGGCTTATCACTGATGGTTTGTCATGCATCTCACCACAATTCCCAACTACACCTTTTACTGGACTTGGCCTCCGGGTCGCAGTTCCGACTTTTAATCCGTCCCAAAAATTCCCATTTCTATAAATAAAATGCCCATCGCCCATGTATACAAAGAATCAGCGAAACATACAACGGAGCATGAATAATTGAAATTGTACTTGATGGCGCCAGAAATTAACGGAATTTTTTTTTAATATATATCTGGGTGAAGGGAAACCTGATTGCACCAATGATACACATCAAATTTACATTTGACCTTTGGGCCAATCAAAATGATACTAAAATTGGTATGTTCTTATAAACAGTCTCCCTTTTTTTTATCCAAAAATTTGTGATTTTTAGTCCATTTAATTCTAGCAAGGATGATGACACAATACCTGGGAGATATCTTGAAATGAGAGGTCACATGAGAATTTCAATGTCAGGTCAAAATGAAATATGGACAAAATGGAACCCAAATTTTTAAGCAAACAAAGGGGAAATTGGAACAATATCATTTGCAGAATGAGGTCCCAGAGGGTAAATTTAGTGATGCTATCCCTAATGTCACCCAATTCACCCTTGGGAACCTCATTCTGCTTAGGTCTCAGCAATGGGAGACCTACTATCAGATTGAATTATCAGTAGTGACGATATTTATTTCATATTTGTTTTATCTCAGATGATTTAAAGGGGTATTGACAAGCAATACAGAGCATTAATTCCTTATAAGCTTAGAAGATATGTAGGATAATTGGTACACATATGTTCACATGACCAGGGGAATGTCAAGGGATAGGTGCCTTTGACCTCAGATGACTAAATGAAGGGGGATTAATAAATTGCATGATAAATTAAAAGCCTTTATCATCAGCTCAGAACATATGTTGGAAAATTGGTGCACAGAGGTAACATAATACCGGGAATGTGATGGGATAGGTGCTGTTGACCTCAAATGACATAAAGTGGCGCTAATAATTAGCAATAAATAGATAGAACGACACAAGTATGTGAACTGGTTAACAATATTGCACGAGTTTGTTGTGACGCGATGGTAAAACGAGAACCGGAGGTTCGAGTTTTACTTCGCAGCACGACAAACGAGTGCAATAACGTTAACATGTTCACACCAACTGTGTTGTTCTATGTTTATTGCACACTCTGAAGATTGCAGCTTGTAACATACTAACATTTAGGTCGATATTGTTGTATTTAATTTAGACTATACCCCATGATTTAGCGAAGACATTTTCTGTTAACCCTTTGAACCCTGGTGCCCCACAATGATCGACACCCTGACCCGGGGCTCCCAGTGGTATGTCCGCTTAAATTAGACAGTGTCTAGTAGCATGGTGTTGATTATGTTCAAATTGCGACACCGGTCTGAAACTTTACACGTTTGTCCCCCATGGATCAGCGATCATTATAAGATCGCGAGACTTTGCCTCGCGGCAACTCCTTGTTAACGGTTGCTAGGCAACTACACGGAATTGACTGGAAAATGTAAATATAGCTTATAGCGTCGTAATTCAACCTCAGTGATTGCGTTTTTTTATGCAGGTACTACCCTAACGTGAAATTTGAGATATACCCGACCAGAATAGTGAACCAAATATCCCATTTAAGGGTAGCAACGGTTGCTAAGCAAATACCACAACTGATCGAATGACATAATTGCACTAACCATTCAGTGGTATTTTTGCCTTAATTTAGACAGTGTCTAGTCGCATGGTGTTGGTTATGTTGAAAGGGGACACCTACCTGAAACTATGCAGGCATGATATATGCATGCACGGACCACTGATCATTGTAAGATCGGGAGACTTTGCCACCCGATCTCGCCTTAGAAACGGTTACTAGGCAACTACCCGAAATTTGCAGGATAAACGAATTCTAGCTTATAACGTTGTAATTATACATCAGCGAATTGCGTTTCGATGCAACCAATATCCTAATGTGAAATCAAGATATACCTGACCATGCGTGAGTAAGTCAACTTGAAATGCGATTGACTTTTTCCTGCATGTGGCACAACAGAGACTGATATTACAGAGACCAGAAACAATTTCCCGTAACATATCGTGGCCCCATTGTTCAAGTAAGCTGTCTAGATTGTGTCTACTGTACTAACATGTGAAACATGCAACAAAATGTCATATATAGCGCCACATTTCACTTCAACGCATTTTTAAAAATGAATTAGAGCCTGCGCCCATGCGCATATTTTCCTAGCCGTTTCTAGCGGGCAGCCAATCCATATAGACACCTTTGTCAGCGCTGACTTCAATAGGCCAATTTAAATATATATATTAGTGGGTATGTCGTGTATAAGTACGTTATAAACCATTTATTTGTCATTGCGCTAGTCTGCGCATGCGCGAATAAATCAACTTCATATGCGATAGACCCTTCCCCATATGTAGCAGACACTGGTTAATATACACGAGGGTAATTTAAACTGAAATTGTGTGTCTATATTATGTCTGTTCTGTACACACACGGGGAACACGAAATTATATGCCGTAAATATAGCGGCACAATTCGCTTAAAATATCGTATGTTTTTGTAGATTATATGCTATGCGCATATATTTCTACCCGATACTAGCGGCCAACCATTCCATACGCACCATGGGCGCAGCTGACATATGTGGGGGCAATTTAAATATAAATCAGTGGGTCTGACGCTCGTTATACTATATATAAATTTGCTACCGAATCATGTCGTCGCTGCACCGAAATATCGGTGTTACGGGATATAGTCACGGTTCGTTTGCACCTAAATATCGGTGTTACGGGTTCAAAGGGTTAATGTTGACGTCGCCAGTGACGTTGTTGACGTAATAGTATTGTTCAAGAACAATAAACATATTTTTATTGAACGCTTCAATTCTTCTGTATTTTGCTGTATTTCGCACAAATGAGCCATTTGGGTCAGTCTGTTTGGGTGTGCAATAAAGAGTGTTTATTATCAGCTTAAATATTGATGGTAACTTTATCTGGAGAGTGTCATGCAATAGGCACTGCATGTTTACCTCAGGTGACTAATAATTATTTTAAATGACTTGTTCAAGCAATTATAATTTACTAATTCTTCAAACGATTTTCCTGCATGTCATGGTTGTCACCCGTCAATTTTGACTAGTTATACATATAATTAAAGATTAAAAAAACTCGAAGAAGAGAGCTCCAATGCAAAACAGATTAAATAGATAGAGTTATGGTTGGTCAGAACCACATAATTCGTCTATGGGTTAGAGATGGGCGGTTAACCGTGGAATCAGTTCGGTTTCGGTTGTCGCGAAAAACCGGAAATGACAACCGTGGTAAGTTGGGAAAACCCGTAGTTTCGGTTGTCACAACTTCCTGTAATCATGGCAGAGCACGACGAACAAACGAGTCCTGTGTGGAAATATTTTTCCAAGAAAGATAAGAAATCTAAGTGTGCCGCCTGTAATATATGCAGAAAGGAGTTCGCATGGTGAAATCGCGCGACGAATTCATTACGTTGCTTCCGTGTACACCTATTTTCGCCATAGTAAACACAACACAAGTCAGTTTATTTCTCATGTTCTTTTAATCATTAAGGCCGTACAAATACTCTGAAAGGTGAATTTGATGAGGATACGATATCAAAAGGTATCAATGATTGTTACCCCGCATTCCCTATTAGTTTTTATCACTGTTTGGATGTTAAATCGTCAAATATATTTGTGCGCCGTTGATTAAAAATGTTATGCCGGAATCGGAGCCGGAATGAATTATACCGTTTGTCGGTAAACTGTTGAGAAATAGCACTCATTCAGGTGACTTGTATTGGATGCATGTATAGTGTGTACAGTATTATGTTCCCTAAATATGGTAATAGGCATATAGCCAGATAATGTGATTAAGAGATTCTAGTCATGTTTTATTTTCATTTTGTTGTTTATTTCAAATTTTATTTTTCAAATCATAACTATACACATATACTAGTATCTAGTCACACATATTAGTTTTATGCCAATATAAATGATCATTATATTATTTCACACTTATGATCATATGATGCTGAATTGCAGTCGTACACAATACAGACTCACTTGCATTCTAGCACTGCCACTCGACATGGACATTAACAATATACATGTAATACTGGTAGTAACAATATGATACATAATTTACAATTATAAAAGGACATGTACCTCACAAGTTATGGTGATAAAATTGGTGTGTTTTCTTTGTAATATGATGAAGCATAACTAGATTTTGTTCACATTAGTCATTTTTATTAATAAAAACCGAAACTGAAACCGAGACTCAACTCTTTTTCCGAAACCGAAACCGAAACCGAGGCAAATTTTCACAACCGCCCATCTCTACTATGGGTGGATGTTTATACACAATTCTGTGACTCACTGGTACAACAATAACAAAGGTTGAGGTTGTAGCTCACAGCATGACAAATAAGTGCAATAACGTCAACATGTCATCACAATGTCTTTTTGTTTTTCACACAGCTCAATCTCTGTAGTTTGCAGAACTCTAAATATATTGTATGTATTAACTTGTTTAGTCCGGCAGCCAAACCTCGATTATTAGCTGTTTTTTTCCATATATAGTTTTTTACTTTGTGGATTCGGGTGGTTCAAATTCCCTTTCAGTAGTACATCAAATTCCCTTTCAGTAGTACATCGGGTACAGTTCAGCAGATTTTCCAAATGCAGTTTAACTCAATTGTAATGAAGATAGTCATGCGTGGATTATGCAAATGACCTGTAATGGACAACGCATATCCCAATACAGGGAGGGACCATCAACTGACCATCTTCCGGCTCGGTTCAGTAGTTCAAAATCCCATTCAGCAGTTCATGGGCTGCAATAATGCAGATTCTCCCAAATGCAGTTTAACTCTTTTGTAGAGATGGGCGGTTAACCGTGGAATCAGTTCGGTTTCGGTTGTCGTATGAATGGCAATATTAAGCCATATTTCCGACTAAATCCTGAAAAATTACCCATAATTCTGCTGTGGTTAAGGAGTCAATTACTTTGGCCATTACTGTAGTTCTCTTAGGAAATGTTCCGATAATACTAGTAGTTCAACGAATGGCAATAGACGGTTTGTTAAACTTTTATCTGAACATTTCTCACCAATTAATATGAATCATTCTACTCTTCTATGACCTTTTCATCTGTCTGTCATCTGCTCATTTTTCATGGACACCCCTCCATTAATAATAGACCATTCCAATATATACTTTTATAACTGGGTGGGAGGAATCCATTTAGCAAAGTAAGGGTTAAGGGTGATATACATGTACAGTCAATGCCCTAAATAATCGACTCCTTAACCACAGCAGAATTATAGATAATTTTTCAGGATTTAGTTGGAAATATGGCTTGTTGTTGCCATTCATCGGCCGATGATTGGCAACAAGCCATATTTCCGACTAAATCCTGAAAAATTACCCATAATTCTGCGGTGGTTAAGGAGTCGATTATTTAGAACAACACTGTTAGTGAATACATGTATAAAGTATTAATGGAAGTTATAAATTGGGGACAAGATGAATGTCTGAACTAAAATTTATTTTTCTCTGCAAAAAGAACAAACACAGTGCTAATCCTTTCATGCTATAAAGCCTCACGTTCTCTGACTATTAATCAGAGTAAACAAGCCTGCCAATAGCAGAATGAGGTCTTCAGAGGGTGAATTTAGTGACACTCTCACGCCTGGTTGGCTAGCATGACCAATTTTACCCGCTGGGGACCTCATTCTGCTTAGGCCTCATCTTCTGGGAAGTGTCAAATAAACATTGTTTTAGTCACTTTTTCCTTTCTGGAAAGTTTCTCTATCCCCCAATTTGCAGAAGATAAAATGCATAATTGAGGTGACTAATGGGTGAACAATACCAACATCAACTGGAGAACTTCAATCTGATCCTAGGTCTCCCATAGGAGTTGAGACCTAAACAGAATGAGGTTCCCAGAGGTTGAATTTGGTGATAATTCTGCAAATGACAGACAAATTTTGTGATAATTCTGCAAATGACAGACACATTATTTGCAGACTTGAGAGTAAACAAAATCATGATTGGTATGGAACATTGTTTAGTATATACATGTACAGTAATGCCCTAAGTAATCGACTCCTTAACCACAGCAGAATTATGGGTAATTTTTCAGGATTCAGTCGGAAATATGGCTTGTTGCCATTCATCGGAAAGAATGGCAACAAGCCATATTTCCGACTAAATCCTGAAAAGTTACACATAATTCTGCTGTGGTTAAGGAGTCGATTACTTAGGGCATTACTGTACATATGAACAGCTGTATAGAACTATGAGTTAATACCATTTAAAACCAATTGGAATTTCTCTAACAAGCTTTTGCAAACTCAAAGCAATCTTCAGTCAAGTTATATACACACAATATGTGGAAGTGAAATAAATTAGCCAGAAACCAGATGATTAGGGTGGAATTAACTGACACTATTATAGAAAACTGAAGATCAACTAAAGATAAACGGAGGAATGCAAATGCGCCTCTAGGCCTGGTTAAGGAAAAACTTCTTACAAGTGCAAGAAGTACAGTAATTGAAGACAGGATGATGAAACATGCATAATATTTCAAAACACATTTCTCCCACATATTTTGGAATTGTGTTCACGTTCAGGAAGCCATAAAGGAACTCAAAGATTGGGGTAAAATTAACAGCATTGATCTCTGTCCCCAACAAATGACAATGATTCTCGGCTCGTCACCAACGGATCTGAACTTTACAACGAACATGCTATGGCTCCTAATTAAACAATACATAATTAGGATTAAATTCAATCCAATTAACTTATAGCTAAATCTTTTCTTCAAAGAGTTGAATTATAGATACCAATGTGAGAATTATACCACATGATGCCAATCGAAACAATTTTTTTTGAAAACATGGTTCTTTTAGAAAAGGCTTTACATTTATAACAAGTACGCACGAGTGAACACCAATCAACTTGAGTGTCCTGGAAATAATCTCTTCACCAGTTCAAATACTCAGTTATTATAGATATATGGAAATTCGATACCACTCCCACCCCCCCCCCAATATCAAAATACCGTCTATGGTTAGATATACCGATACACTGTACACAGGAACAAAGTTCAAGGATTTATAATCTGAATTTATACTATATAAAAATGAACATATATTTGATTTATCCCTATTTACATGTCAGTCGAATTGAATTGAATTGAATATTTGTTTATTATAGTGACATTGTGTTACATATATAAATGCGTATACACACACAACAATAATCGACAATTACACCCGGCCCATAGGGCCTATAAGTCACTCTATTTCAAAATAAATATAATTATTAATTAATTAATTTCGCGGCGTCGTTATTAATTTCTGTCTTTCTCCAAATGCACGGTACAGGAATTTAGCAGTTTGTCGCGGAAAGTTATCGAATAAATGTTTGGCTATATAAGTCAGAGAATTCACACCATTGATGTGGAAATTGGCACTACGAAAAAAATCCGTCCGTAAATTATCATATGCGTTGCACTGAAGAAAAAGATGGAGCTCGTCTTCCACAGACTTTGATTGGCAGAACACACATATTCGGTCGACCAAGTCTTCATTTCGCCATCGACCGGTCTCTACACGTAGCGGCAGGATACCGCACCGAAATCGGGCAACAACTGAACGTTCTCCTTTACTAATGTTCAGTTTTACGTATGCTTCTGTGATATATTCCGTTTTGAGATCTTTATACAGTCTTAATTTATCAAGTCTATTTACATCAGCTTGCCAATTGATCTGGTTACACTTTTTCAAGTTAATTTCGCATTCATTTAGGTCACAAACCAACCTGTTAGCAAATACGTGAAATTGGTCACTGGAAATTAGTACAGATCTCACAGCCGATACCCAACTGTCTTTTGAACATGTCTTGAGTTCCCATAAAAACACAGTTTTCGCAATTCGACCATTGTCCATTCTTATCAGCCGATTCCAAAGTCTTGCCATGCTTAACCACCGTCGGTGTGTTGAAGATATCCATCCAATCTCCCCGTTGAGTGATGGTAGAGGTGTGAATCGGTGCACGCCGAGAAAATATCGTAGCGCACGGTTTTGTACCATATCAATACTATGGAAGGTTTTAAACCCCCATACACCACTACAATAGTCCAGAATAGGAACGACGCAATTATTAAATAGTTTTTCATATGTATCTATGCCAATGTCTTTGAATGAATGAATTCTCGATATTACAGCTCCCAGTGCGCGACCTCCAGAATGCGCCAGGGTCTCGGCGGCTGCACTAAACTTGTTCGTTTCGTTAAAAACCACTCCTAGGTATTTGTAGTTATCGGTGTATTCTACCACGTCATTTCCAATTGAAAACACAATATCACTTCGTTTGCGTTGAGGTTTGCGGAAATGTAGAATTTTAGTTTTGGAAGTGTTCACATGGAGTCTCCATTTTCTACACCATGAGTCAAGTACATCGAGCATACATTGCATATTGCGTTCATTGTCACTGATCAGAGCAATGTCATCCGCATACATAAGAATACTGATGTTTGTATTACCAACCTCAACTCCTCTATTTAAGGTTTTTATATCACAAGCGAGGTCGTTCACATACACGGAGAACAATGTAGGTGATAAGTTATTTCCTTGGATTACTCCAGAATTGCACGGAAACCACTCTGTTAGTGCACTGCCAACTTTTACACACGAAGTCGTATTTCTGTAGAGTTCTTTTATGGCGAAGTACATGTTTTGCGTGATGTTATTCTGTAAAAGTTTATATTCAAGAAGATCGCGGTCAACAGAATCGAATGCCTTTTTTAGGTCCACGAATGCCACAAACGTTGATTTTCTATTTCGAGTTATACTGGACAGTGTGTACACATGATCGAGACAGGCACGTCCTTTCCTGAACCCATTCTGTTCCTCAACCAGAATATCGTTACACGCGAGAAATTCAGATATCCTATCATTCAGTATCGAACAATATAATTTTGCGACAACAGATTGAAGACTGATGCCACGATAGTTCATTGGTATTCTCGGATCAGATGAGGGATCTTTCGGGATCGGCAATACTATGGACTGTTTCCAAGTAGAAGGAATAATATTACATTCAAAACATAGAGAGAACAATTTATGTAGAATATTCACGGATGCTTCGTTTTTAAGAAATTCATATTGTATTTGATCGACTCCTGGCGCCTTTCCCTGTTTTGATCTGTCAACAGCTCGTTGTATCTCAGTGCGTGTTAAAGTCTTGTTTAACATGTCGATGTCATCAATCGGCGGACGAGGAATAACATTACACGCAATTTCAAGGTGAAGTTTAGTGGCAAGAACAGATGTTTTAAATGCATCATCAAAAGTTGTATCAGACGACAAATCGTAAAGATTTGCGAAGTCACTTCTCCACTTATGAAGTATCACATCATGATCATTACTGATAGTTCCATCTTCATTATAACATTCGGTAGGAATTTTTTGCTTTCGCTTTGGGCCCAAACTTCGGATCTGGTCCCAGAATATATTTGGATCAGAAGTTGCTACTGTCTCCATTTGAAGTGCCAAATCACGTTTATACTTCCGTTCGAAATAGCGAATCTTTTTATCTAAAGTATTTTGGCTGTCCTTGAATCGCATTCGAGCCTCTCGTTTAGCGCGCGTATTACCACGAATATCAAAGTATAGTTTCTCGTTCGTTCGCATCGATTTCCACAGCTGCGTCAGTTCGTCATTCCAGAAGGGTTTATCAACACGAAGTCGTTTTCGACATCTTTTACTGCCATCTCGGTTAGGCTGTCCACATGCAGCTTCAGACAATAAAAGTTTACAAAAGTCAGCATGTATCGTGTCCACATTGTGTTGCGTGTTTTCATTCGATTCTATCTTGTTTATCAGTTCAAATATTTGGCGAGAACATGAGTTTGTGCACATGAATGCTTTTGAAAGATTCCGTACATCAATGCGACGATGTTTATGTGACTTTTCCTTGGGTGTGGTCTGCGTACAGTGATGACTGAGTTTGTATTTTGCACTTAGCATAGCATGATCTGGAACTTTGCTTCTTTCGCCCAATAGACCGTGAAGGTTATTGTCATCTATAATATTTTGACATGTTGTTATCTCAAAGTTGTAAAAGTTTGATAAAGAATGTTGAGGGACACACATGTAGTCGACCACTGATTGTCCTCGACCAGAGTGGAACGTGTGTAAGTTAGAATCGTCACCATACCGTCCATTCAAGACAACATACTTGCAGTCGTTGAGGAATTCAAGGAAAGTATGCCCGTGTTGGTTGTACGTTTTATCAATGACTTCTCGTTTGGGTATGTTATCGGTATCAGAATTAAAGTCACATCCATGTCCGATACGACTATTAAAATCCCCACATAAGAAAACACAGTCAAGTTCAGATAAGGTATGGATTTCACTAAATATGTGCGTAAAAAAAGCAGTCGCGTCGCGTCCCCATGGTGATGTTTCCGGTGGCAAGTAACAACTGTAGATCGCGAAACAGGCATCAGTGGCTGGATCGAAAAATTTAACTCCGATAACCCCTTCGTAACTTTGGTCACATACAGTTATAGTGTAGTGTTCGTACAACCAGTTTTTTATCAGAAGTCCGACACCCCCTGAACCTTTCGGTGCGTCCCTGTGAATTCCTCGTCTATTAAAGCCTATCCAACGGTAGTCATTTGGAGTTATACTCAGTTCATCGTCTCCTCGCAAGTGTGTCTCAGAAACCGCTATCACATCACAGTTCGCACACTGTATAATCTCTGATCTTAGTTCACTATTAGCTGTTGTCCAACCACACACATTGAGTTGTCCTAATGTAATATAGTCTATGTGCCGGTGTGAATGCTAATTACTACTGTCGTTATCACGTTGTCGCTCATTGTTTTGAGACCCCTTCTTCACAATACGTCCACTACCGGTTATGCGAAATTGATTGCCTTCATTAACTGTTGTAATAACGTACGGGCATTCAATTCTATTAGTCTCTCCACGTGTGATTTACAAGATCGCAGATAAACGTCTTTGTATTCGGCAGTTTCTTTCAAAGTTAACTTTCCTCGTAGGACACGAATTTTATCTTCCAGTGAACGAAATACGATTTTAACTAGCCCTGGTTGGCCTTGTCTTCGACTTAGGAGTCGCTTGGCTGCTATAACCTCATCATCACTATGATCAGAACCGAGACAACGAATCAACTTCCTAGATTCCAGCAGAATATCCTCGTTTTCTGTATATGGAACATTCGTTGCTATAACGGTAATCTCCGAGTTTTCAACTGAATGCACATGTGGGTGTCGATCGATATCGATTTGATTAGCTGGACCATTGTTTTCAAGCGTTGATAATCGCTCAGCAATTGTCTTAATTTCGGCCGTGAAATTATCCATACGTGTCTCCTGTATACTGGGTGTGCATATGGTTTACAAATAAGTGTAAATGAAGTGAGCCAGATGTGAGCGAATTGGAAGAATGTCACTTGATATATATATAATAATGTGTACCTCTGTTTATATTTACATTCCTTTAATGATGTATGTTTATTCCAATATAAAAAAAAAACTTAATTGAATGCCACAATGCTTCAGATTCAATCTGAACCAAAGATGCAGGCCCCTACTATGGAAAGTGCCATTGACACTGTAGCTCAACATGGAGATGGGATAATTTCATACTTAACAGTCAATTGTGCGATAAGAATGCTGACAGTTTAAATGTTTAAAAGTAATACCAAAGGTCAACTGGAAGAGCCATATGAAGTTTGTCTATTTTTGGGGATCCAAGATAAGGCTAACATAAATTCCAAATGTGTTAAAACTTCCTCTTTTGAAAGTCGATATCTGGCCATCAAAACCTCCCATTAATGGGCTCATGGGTTGGATCCAGTGATTTTCTGGTATTTTAAACTAGCATGGTGGTTTTTGGCGTCAAATCAGACAGGGCATTTTAGTAAGTTGAACAAATAAACTTAGGTTGTAATATTGAACTTATCAGCTGTAAATCCCTACAAATGAATCGATAGGAATCATCTAACAACTTATCAGCGAGCATTCAGTTAATAAAGGGTTAATCCTTCCATGACTGGAGCTTCCTCAAATTTTGTGAAAACCCTGTTCCAACATATTCTCTTTTATATGCAAGTCTCCCATAGGGAGCTTTGCCTATAAAGAATAAAAAAAATTCCCTTGACCTTGTAAGCCAGTGCATTCTCTTATATATATCTCCCTATGGGAGACTCACATATACAAGATAATGCACTGGCACAGGGTCTTTAATGCTGCACCAGCGCAGCTCCTATCATGAATACAGGTGCACAGCATTAATAATATACAGTAATGCCCTATATAATCGACTCATTAACCACAGCAGAATTATGGGTAAGCCATATTTCCGACTAAATCCTGAAAAGTTACCCATAATTCTGCTGTGGTTAAGGAGTCAATTATTTAAGACATTACTATATTTCGGCATTATCACTATGATTGATTTCTAGCCATCACTTTTGCTGAAATGGTTCTATCCCATGGTGTTGGTTACTGAGTTACCCAGGCCACTAATTGGTATTATTTTTACCAACAGCTGGTATTTTGTTTGACGCAAATGTGGCAAATCTTGTCTAGTTTGCTTGTTCAGAAAATTGTTGTTTGCTTGAATCAATTTGAAACAATGGTTTACATAAAATAGACAGATGTTTATTGAATTTCACTGGTCCATGCTGCTCAATGGCAACTTGATAGAACCAAAAGACAAAATTCAAATCACACCAACTAGAAGAATTTTCCCAACCTAGCTAGGTATTAAACAAAATACCATTTCAGTTAACCCTTTCTATACTAAATGGATTCTCCCATTTAGTTATAAAGTCTATATTGGAGTGGTCTATCTTATATATGGAGGAGTGTTCAGGTATAAAAGCAGACGACAGACAGAGGAAAATATAATGGAAGTGCAGAAGGATGTATATGTATTGGAGAAAAATGTTCAGATAATAAGTTTAACAGTCGTTTGATGAACTTATTATCTGAACATTTCCAAAGGGAACTACTCATCAATGAGTATTTAGTATACAAAGGTTAACCTGGATAAAAAATACTATTTTTGGAAACCTGGGTATCTTAGTAACTAAAACAACAAGATAATGATTACTATTATCATCCAGGTGAGACTAACAGTTACACAGTTTGGAATTTATTCATGACTCAGAGCATAAAATTTATCAATGTCTACCAGAGCGCACCAGTCATACTTCCTTTCTGACTTCCTTTCCTCCAGCTAAAATGGCAAAAACGATTGCCCCCAAAGAAAAATTTCCTATGCGCTTTGAGAACAATTCCCTAATTCCCTCACTAAAACTTTTTGTTATATTAATGACAGAACAGAGATTTAGAGGGGCAGTCTTGTTGAAGATTTTCGAATGCTACTCAGAAAAATGGCATCCAAATAGAACTCTTGTGTTGGACTTAACAGATGTTGCAATGTGGGTTGCTGTCCATGTGTGTTTAGATATATGTGTTGATAAAATAGTTCTTCTTTAGTTCTAGTGGTACTTTCCAAACTTAATGTACAAAATTACACACACTTTTTTTCGATATTTTGTGTCAGTTTGCTTAGTATATAATATTAATATCACGAAAGTCCACAATCAGTCTACTGTTGATGTCATTGGCAGTCAAGTAACCATTGGTCATATTAGGAAAAGAGAGTTCCGTACACCTGCAGCAGCTCCAATCCCTCGTCTCTTTTCGTGCCTGATCTCAATGAACTCCTTGACTTTCTACTTGTGGAAGTGCTTTCAGAGGTGATAACTTTGGCATCATTGGGGTTGATTGTGTGTTGAGACAATGAGGAATGTTGACTTGAGCCTCTCCAAAATGCCCTAAATAATTGACTCCTTAACCACAGCAGAATTACGGGTATTTTTCAGGATTTAGTCGCCAATATGGCTTGTTGCCATTCATCGGAAAGCTCTGTGAGGTTAAGGAGTCGATGAATGGCAACAAGCCATATTTCTGACTAAATCCTGAAAAATTACCTGCAGTGGTTAAGGAATCGATTATTTTGGGCATTACTGTAGTTGTCCTGAGTTTTTATATTTAGTATGATAGATGACACCACATTTCTTCACATGAGATAGCTGTTGCTTTAATGAAGTTGAAACAAGGTTAACCAACCATGAACATGAATGAAGGACTGGAACTGTACGGACCTCTCCATTCCTCATGTGGCACCAAAAGTAAACATGGATGAGGGACTGTAGCTGCCACAGGCATACAGACCTCTCCTTTTGGCATGTACGTGATACCAATGGTCAAATGACTGTCAATGACATAAACGGTAGACTGAGGAAGGTGAATTGGTTTTGCTGAAATATCTCAATGTATATACATTTTATGCCCGGAGTCAGGAACTCCAAACTGAATCAACCCCATAGCAAGGAACCAACTTATTTAACAGTGACATACATACCACCTTGATCTCCTTGATTTCACATATGAAGTATGGAACATCTGGTCTGTTGCTATCTATGAATACAGCATCTGCAAAATCAGGATAGTTATTCAACGCAATGGAACTTTCAGCCTATAAAAAAACTTCTTCACTGACAGATGCAATTTCAATCTTATTCCAACCATCATCACCAAATTAAAGCAGCCTAGGGCAGTAAGACAGCGCTTCAAATTGCTGCATAGATGTCAGTTGGGTCTGTTGCAAATCTGGTAAATAGTGTTACACCATGGAATCTTACATCTGGATATAACATAGTCCCCTTGGATTTCTCTCTCCTCACCCATAACACAGATTACCACATGATATTAGATAATAGAATAGAAAATAAATTTAAAAAATTGAAGTGAACCCTAGAATTCTCCAACATCTCTCTTATGCCCACATCACACAACTCGGCAGACTGCTTATATTATACTGTACTGCCCTCAGTAAATGACTCATCGAACAAGTTAAATCGCATTTCTGTTGGACTTTAAACACGGTTATAAACCATTAGAACAACCAGATTGTGTCGCTAAAACAGATGTAATCATCAACTGGTATGAACCTGGACTGGTAACTTCCAGTACAATTGCGGCTCCAGCAAATTTTTACCGGTATTTGTCATAGAAATGAAATTCACCGACAGTCTGACAGCAGTTAGGCCTTTTATTTTTGATAAAGTGGTTTACGGAATTTTTGCCCATTGGTTCAGTCGGGTCGGACGAAAAAAAATAAAAAATAAAATGGCAATATCTATTTTTTTTTTTAGGTTCGTAAACATGTATGTCAGCACTTCTGTCAGGGGGCTTCCAGAATGAAGATAATACATTTTATTACACTCCTATGCGCGATTTCCATTGAAAACGCTGTTAATTAAAATTGGTAATGTCACTAGTGAATTATGTCATTTCCCGTGACCTCATTGACGTTACGTCGCTTACTGATCTAGACTGAATTTTCTATGGTTGATCTTTATCCACATCGGGACTTTTAAGCATTCATTCTGTGTGTTTTAATCATATTTGGCGAACCAAATTGATGCAGAAGTGTAATAAATAGAGTAATCAATTAGTTCCGAGAATTACGTTCAATAATTCACTCGAGGCGAGAGACGTTTGGGTAAGAAACTCGTGCGCTAACGCGCACTCGTTTCTTACCGACGTCTCTCACCTCTCGTGAATTATTTAACGTAATTCTCGGAACCAATTGATTACTCTCTATATACTTGGGAAAAAAACACAATATTTGGTGTCAATATTCCGAATAATTAAAAAAAATAAAGATTTGAGAATTTTTTAATGTTGAGTATACTGCTCCACAGATATATTGCATCTGCCAGTATTAAAGTCACGGCTTTCCATCCATATATTACTCTAGTGACCCAAATAAATGTACCTGTACGATTATTATTTTTAAAGTGAAAGTCCACCCTGTAGTCTGTACGATTCTTATTTGGGCCCTACTATTATTAAATTTAATGAAACATTTCTGATTTATTGGAATGCTCACATAAAAGTGTACATTACGTGGAAGAATAACATGTAAATTTGTGCCAAGACACCGCCCTTCTCAATCCCAGCGCAACATATATGTTATCGGGTCAACGTTGGTGTGTTTTCGGCCGTTTTCCCAACATGGAAACACATTTCTGCTCCCAGTTTCCCAAACATTTCCAGCCCGTTCTATTATTCCGACCCCTACGATTATTAGAAATCATAGCATTTTCCACACCGTACGATTATTCCGACCCGTACGTTTATTCGGGACATGAGAGTATATCAAAGAATGACATCACAGGAAGCCTGTCAGCCCCTTTAAACGGGTAGGACAATTTTACAAAAATCATGTGTGTGGACACAGTTCATCATGTGATGATGCCTCCCCATTGCTCCTTCAACTCCCACCCCAATTAGTATGTTTTACTTCACCCCCCCCCCCCCACACCAAATTAACTTCACCCCATGGCTGCACCCAAGTTCACAAAAACTTCTAGTTTACTCCATGGTCAAAATAATTCAAAACAATTTTTTAACAGGACACCCAAATAATCAACAAACGGGTTTAAATTTTAATAGTACCATAAATCTGCAGTATACCGGTTTGCATCTCCGACCAGCGTTTGAAAACTGAAGGTATTCGTGACCAATAAATGTATAAAGCCGACAAATGTCCGATAAATTGATGACACCTGTTTACACTTCCGGGTTTGGAAGATGAAATACATGGGACATAACTCCAAATTCCAATCGATTTAAAAGTGCAGATTTTTACAAAAGTATAACTGGACATGTACCTTTTAGGTGGAAGATTGTTATAAGCATTTTTTTTCTTGTTGGCATCGAGCATTTACATCAATATTAGGTTAATACTGATTTTCGTCGCGCTCTCCATGACGGTCGTAGTGATAAATCATATCACGAAATTTGGAAACGCCTTCACCATGAAGAGCGCGACTATTACAAAAGCTACCCAGTATCGATTAAATACTGTACTAATTGTACGGGAATGACTCGCCGAGATCAGGGGATGAGTTTGCCCGATCAAAAACTGATATGAAAAGTATGATGGTCGGAGAAATGATTTATTTTTTATAGTCGGAGGAAATAATAAAAAAAAAAATTATAATCGGGTTTTTTTTTTTTAAGCGGACGTATTTTAAAGGGGTCGGCGGATCCGTAAACCACTAAATAAAAAAAAAGAGGCCTTAGCTACAGTGTATTGGCAGTCAAGGAATATAACCATGGTTTATTTGATGCATTTAATCATGGTGCCACAGAAGACACAGAACAGTTAACTGCTGTGCAGTTATGGTCTGACCGCAGTTATAAATGCATAATAACCCCAGTTTAATACTGGGTCAATTACTTAGGCTGAAGGGGTCACTATCATCATGCGACGTGCAGTTGAGTACCAAGCTTAATATTTTGTGCGGTCGAGTATCTCGCTTAACGAATCAGACACCATCAGTGCAGTTGAGTACTGCACTTTACAAAATCTCACAGCTAAAGAAGATTACCGATATCATCTGGTAAATTGCTTTTATTTTTGTAGAATTCCAGTGTTCAAAACAAAACGAAAATACAAGCTGGTGTCACAGAAAGTTTAAAGATGCACCGTATATCCTTACATTTAAATCGTTTGATGGTAATCATCCCTTTGTATCATGTGATCCCAGTCCAATATTTCGTAAAGTGAGGTACTCAACCACATTGATTCGTTAAGCGAGGTAATCGACCACACAAAATATTAAGCTGGGTACTCAACCGCACGTAGCATGATAATAGTGACCCGTTCAGCAATACTTAGGGCAGTGCCGTTTTCATCTATTTTAGTATATATTACCGCGCTTGTATATATTGTTTTAAAGAATATGATGAACTTGTTCGGTATGTGAAACTGATCAGTTAGTATCCAGGTTCTATGCCAACTGGAGGAATGTACCATTCTACTAATATCGCCGAAAATCTGAAGCAAATCGACCGTACCACTCCATAGAATACATCGTCTGAACTACGCTCAAATGTAAATATTTACTACTCAATTCGGGACGCATCTATCGGCGATAAACTAACGAAAACGATTTCGCAATCGAGAGTCACTATTTTTAATTAA
Source organism: Siphonodentalium dalli (assembly GCA_032622095.1). Lineage (NCBI taxonomy): Eukaryota > Metazoa > Mollusca > Scaphopoda > Gadilida > Siphonodentaliidae > Siphonodentalium > Siphonodentalium dalli. The sequence continues at coordinate 195,183,570 of CP136064.1, forward strand.
TATATGAGAATGACGGCTTTGTTGTAAATTTGGATTAGTATTTGTAAAAATTACTACGTTGAACACGATTATTCTCCATTTATATTTTATCACCCTTTTTCACATCACTTTAATACAATGATGCATGCTTGCAGCATACTATGGGTTAATTGTATTTGGGTGTTTACATGAGAGCATATGAACGTGTGCTGGCCACCGCGCAACCTGAGTTTCACTCACTCCAGGCAGGAAATAATTAGGTTTGGGGACTCTATAGTTTGTTTGCATATAGATCGGAAGCACAGAACAAATTAATATTAACATTGAGAGGAAATTGCAAAGTTTCCTCAAATAGGATGACTTAATATATGATTGTGTCATTTGTGTGCAGTTATGTGATCTATCATAAATAAGATTCAGATATCGATGAATAAACTTTATTGACCCAATAATGTTGTTGAACTTTATTCAATTATTCAAATACAGCCCAGCGGTACAACACCATAATGAAAAATCAGCTCGATATTGTTCACACATTCGTCTTCTACATTCATAATATGGTGAGAAACATTCATTGGATTTGTTGAGAGGAAGTAGCAGCAGATCCAGAGGGATTGGTAACGAACAAGTCCATGAGTAATCCCATCCCCTCTGGTTGTAGCAGACTCCAGCAATGATATTTACAGTCATAGTTAAAACCAATCAATTATCACAATTATCTACAATTTATGAGAGTGTATATTTGATAACATCTAACAACCACCTGGGTTCCAAGTTCTAACATTATTCATGACATCAAATGAAGAGCTTTAGTAATAGGGGCCTGTGAACTTAGATTTTGGTTCGAATTGAATCTCAAATCAAACATTCGAAAATTTATCCCCGAAATTTAAAAATTTAAATCATCAATATTTACGTCGAAATTTCCCCCAAAAGAAACGAGGATCTTGTATATACAAACCGTATTCACTTGTGTCATTATTGTTCATGTATAAAGCTCAATTCTGAGTAACTTGACATTTGTCTAACTGATTTGATTCCCGAATTAGCGAAATAATCAATAATGACAATCACCAGTGGGGTTTGTTGACACCAAGAAGTGAAGACACTTGCGATTTTATGAGATTTGAGGCAAATACGTACCATTGAATTGCGTTCCAAACATTTATGTTGTAGTCGTATGCGATTAGTTATTCAATAACTGGGTACAGTTGCAGAATTAAAATTTCTATGAGAGTTTTGTATGGGTTTCTATGAGAGTTTTTCATATCATGGATTCATGGATACAAGGTCATTTAACCCTTTACCCAACAGAAGGGCCCTGTGCCAATGCATTCTCTTATATATGCGAGTCGACCATAGGTCGCCTCGCATATATAAGAGAATGCATTGGCTTAACACATTAAAAATTATAAAATTGTTAAAGAATGTAAGAAAAAAATGGTAAAAAGTGTTAAAAAAAGATTTTGTTTAGGCCAATGCATTCTCTTATATATGCGAGGCGACCTATGGTCGACTCGCATATATAAGAGAATGCATTGGCACAGGGCATAACTGTAACCATCACAATGTGGTCAAGGAGCCGGTTCCAATGATATCCATATTTGTATGGTTCTATTGAGACAGACCGAAGATATTTTAGGCTGTTGAAGCTTTATTTGGCCGGTTTTGGCCGGTTTGTTGGGTAAAGGGTTAAATCATATTTAATATATATGTCTCCACTGAACCGAGGGGAACCCAGGCAATATGCTCTCTTCAAAGACCAGACCTGTTGAAGCATGATAAACTCACCAGTAGGGCAGTACATCTTATTATCAAGACTGCTCTCAAATGACACTATAGTTTCTCCTTTTAAAGTCAGCTTCCCGAGACTTCGACTTCCAATTTTCCGACCACATGGTGCAGACATGGTAACGACGCCACAGCTCCCAATGTTGGGCTTAATTTCTCTCTTAGGAGGTTTAAGCTTCGGCTCTTTCTTGGTGTCATCTCCGGACATGGTCTCGGCATCGGACCGCGCAGAATCACCAGGTTCATCCTTGACCACTGGTAATGGTTCCAGCATCATATAATTTCCCTTATTCTTTCAATCCATTCCTAGTAATAAAATAATAAAAATCAGAATGGGAATAATAACACTCATTGGTCCAAAGCTTTAAGCCAACGACAAACAAGAGCATTGCTAGGGCATGGCAAAATACGTCTGTGCTAATTCCAACAAAGGGCAATCACTCTGGTAAAAAAATTGGCGGGCAGAACCAAAATTTGAACTAAACCTGTATTCCTGTGCTAGTAAACCCACATACCAAATTTTCATTCAGTTGAGAGTATCTAAAGTTATCATCCGGAAACCAGAAGCGAACAGACGAATGAACAGACCAATAACATAATAACATCCAGTTTTTATTTAAATGGGCATATAAAAATAAGTAATACAACAGTGATGTTCAAGGTTATTTATAGTGTAACCATGGAATGCGACATCAATGATTATTGGCAATTGATCAATGTCTTTATAAATTTCTAAATGTGCTAGTCAATGTTAACTTGGTGATATGTCATCATAAATTCATTTGTTTGCACCGAAGAATGCATGAGACCCACTGGGAAAGCTTTGCACTAATAAGCATTATTATTCCCATCATTTCATGATTTGGATAATTAAGACTTACCATGGACACTGATACTAATTAACATAAGTATTCAAGCCTTGAAATAGTGTGCCTGTCATTTGCAGAATGAGGTCCCCAGAGGGTGAATTTAGTGATGCTACCCCGCATAGCGGGCTAGCATCACCAAATTCACCCTCTGGGGACGTCATTCTGCCGAGGTGCAAGCAGAATGAGGTCCCCAGAGGGTAAATTTGGTGATGCTAGCCCACTATGCGGGGTAGCATCACTAAATTCACCCTCTGGGGACCTCATTCTGCAAATGACAGGCACACTATTTCAAGGCTTGTAAGTACATGTATGTTAACCCTTCCATGACTGGAGCTTCCTGAAATTTTGCGAAAACCCTTGCCAATGCATTCTTTATATATGCGAGTCTCCCATAGGGATGTAAGCCAGCTAGTGCATTCTCTTATATATGAAAGGCTTCCTATGGGAGACTCGCATTAAATGAGAATGCATTGGCACAGGACCTTTAATACTGCAACAGCACAGCTCCCATCATGAAAGGGTTAACAGCAGTAATGTTAACTATAGAAATTCTCAGTTATGCTATATTTAGTTTCAATATCAGGCTACAATAAGTAAATGATTCTGATCAAATGTTTTTTACATAGTTGAACAATTATGAGATGTAGGCAATGAACATTTTATATGTGATGTAGACAATGTGTAGGACAAATCTATCACCTTGTATTTTAATTCCATTGCACATTCCCACAATTTCCCACAATAACAATTTAGTGTTGTGACAGTCATAGAGAAACTAATCCCTAGAGTGCCTAGTAAAGGATCCCCGATCCATAATTTAAAACAAATTTAATCTCTTTGCTGCTGTGACATTGGTAACTATTATGAACATCAAAATGCATGTTGTGTGCTCTGTTATGTTAAACTGAACAGGGAGACAATATATTTTTTAGAAAGATTCAATCTCCTAGTTTGAAATAGTTTGATGTTCCAAGATGTAAATTATAACAGCCTAGAAGTAAGTTTTTGAGCTTTCATGATATTCCTGTTACATGTATATTTCCCACTTGCAAATGGCCATAATGTCAATGGCCCCACACACAATGTCATGACATGATTCAGCTTCAGCAGTGAAGAGGTTAAAAAATGTTAATTTTGAGAGAAACTATACAGGATGCTATCTGTTTCTTACATGTGATGCCCTAAATAATTGACTCCTTAACCACAGCAGAATTATGGGTAATTTTTCAGGATTTAGTCGGAAATATGGCTTGTTGACATTCATCGGAAAGCTCTCACTGAGAGCTTTCCAATGAATAGCAACAAGCCATATTTCTGATTAAATCCTGAAAAATTACCCATAATTCTGCTGTGGTTAAGGAGTCGATTATTTAGGCATTACTGTATACCAACCAGTTCACTATGATATTTCACTCTTGTTAATTCTCAAATGGCATATATAAATTTGGAGGTTTATCAGAGGGTATCTGTTCCAGACAGGAATGCTCAACTAAATCACAGTGTGAAAATGTTAATAGTTCTACGAACCTACAGTAGGTGATATCCTCTTCTAAGTGTTATTGATAAAGCTGCAGTGCTTACTGTTTATCAACACTGTGGCAGGATCTGTCAAAGAAGATAAGACAACCCTGAAATCACTCATTATATCATGCATTAGTAGTTTTCCTATTTGCTTGAGTTAACTATTTGAGTATTGGCCAATCAATCCGAGCAAAAATTATATTATTCCAATAATAATTTATGGTTCATAAATGAAACCTAAAATGTAAACATGAGCCCAGCAATGGCAATAATATACACTGAAGACACAAATCAATACCACCCATTTACTAGTACATGTACAGTGTATATTAAACAATTTTCTGATGTTCTAAGTTTGAAAATCGTTGACATTGGGCATTGGCACTTTGTTTATTAATTGGGACCAGTAAATAATTTTAAAAAAGATATAGTTTTCACAAGCATATAAATTTTGGTTCTGCTATTTGTATTTGTGTGCTTTCGAATAGGAAGGGTAATTGATGCTGAATGTGAAATAATGTCTAAATTGGTAGTAGCCTAAATTAATCCAGCTAATCATATTTTCTACAATATGAAGATATCAGACCTCTACACTCCAGCATTGGCATTCTTATATTTCTCCATATAGTTTGGAACAATTTAATTATAAGCAGTCAATCAGTCTTTGTAAACATACTCAGATTCATAACCCTTTGAGTGCCAGGTCCGATTTTTGTATCAACTCATATACCCTGTGCCAATGCATTCTCTTATATATGCGAGTCGACCATAGGTCGCCTCGCATATATAAGAGAATGCATTGGCCTAATCCAAAAAAAATAATTGTTTTTTTAGGGCACTCTGCAGACCATAAATTAGGGCCGATAAGATCGGCCCCTGGCACTAAAAGGGTTAAGGATACTGAGTCTTTAGTATTCCTGCAAACTTTTCATTTCACCGAAGGCTTGCGATATTGCCCCGATTTACATCACATCATGCTGCAATAATCATTTTAATTGGACTCCTTTATCTTGGTGCTACTAATATTGAGTTCTGATTGCTGCTATATCAATGTGGAATCCTGGGGTTGGGAAATTAAAACTCTACGAAAAGTCATCAGACCCACTATTTTATATATGAGTATGTATTTTACTTCAGCTTGGTTGTCAATCCACAGATCGAATGCTGTAAAACAATTGGCTGTCAAACATTTATCCATTATTTCTTAATAACCTAAATTTCTTGATTACTTTAGCTACGTAAATAACATCAGCATTGTGTGATATGACCATGTCTGGATACTGCATGCCTAAAACATGAAAACTATTTGATACCTCCGACGATTTAAAATAGAATTTTTTGTGTTGTGTGAGAAATCTTTTGAAAAGGAATGCCCTGTCAATAGCTGTACTGCTAACCTTCAGTGAACATGTACTAGTACCTAGAGATATCAACAAGACTCGTGCTAACATCTCCAAAGAAATGAAATTGAAACTAACAACTGAGTGCTGCAGCCGAAATATATCAGAAAAATGCGTGCACAGCATGCCATTGTGTGACACTTGTCATTAGCCAATCAAAAACGATGAATTGATGACACTTCTTGATCAATTCAGTTGTGGAGCTCAGTGATCCAGTGGTTAGCGCGTCGGACTTGCCTTCGCTGTCAGCAAAGCAAGGCGAGTTCACAGCCCGATGTTAGTCTAATGTGAGTTTCACACAGCAGTGGCTTGGCCGAATTGATCGGTGTGCAATTGTCTGATTGCATGTACAGTACACTGTTCATATTTCGCACCAAGTTGTGACCCTTGAGCATGGTCGCTTGTACTGTGTCTGTTTCGCACCACCAATGCGTTGAAAAGGGTACTTGATCATGAGCAGTGAAAGATATTGTCAGTATGCTAGCGACATTGTGGATGTACCTCCCCCTGTCCACAGGGAGCAGTAGATGGTTACTGAGTGTTCAGGCTCATCAGGGTAATAATTGCCCCTGGCATTGGAACAGGGTACCTGTAGAATGTGTGTAATAAATGGATTGATTATCAATCAATATTTGGAGGTTACTGTATATAATGATTGACAGCTTGTCTGTTTCAACTTTATTTGCCATTTTACTTCTACCTTCTGCTTATAGTGTTCGCCTGCAAAATGACTGATTAAATTATAAGAAATAATTCTTGTTTCGATTAAGGTTACGCAGTTATAACTGAACAGTTAGAAGAAATATTTTCTATAATGCACCACACAAGTTATAAAATTTGTCTTTTTAGTTAAAACTGCATATAACCTTAATCAAACCAAGAGTTATTTCTCAATTAATAAAATTAAGAAAGATAAATTATGAGTTGTTCATTGATCATAAGTCATCAATTAATTATGGCTTTGTACATGTACCTTCCCGGACCCCCAACCCAATCAATTGGGCATACCATGATGAATTGAGAATTGTATTAGTTGGCCCCGAGTATCACTGAATGAGATGATGGGAATGCAACATGATGGAGAAACAGGAACAAAAACAACACAAAACAAACTGGAAACCAGTGGTTCTGCATATTGAACTGTTGTCACCATGCATGTTCATGTTCGTTAAACTCATCTATTAAAACAGAGCCATAATAATGTGACTGGCTATGATGGAGCGGATCGTTGTAGATCAATATGCTAAAACTTATCCTTTTACATGTATGTAACAATGCAGCGTCTGCATAGAACACTATTAAACAAACAATAAATATTTACAATTAATCGCGACTGAAATCTCAAGATCACTAAAATAATCACGAAGAATCGAAAGTGTCAAATCCAAACACGATCGGGTGCAGAATTGTAGCAACAGGTAACTTCATATTTATCATCACACTGATCATTTATCACAACATGTTTATTTTGATCGAGAACACTGTCGAGAACCTTAATAATTGTGACAATAATAAAGAATTTTTTATCAGAATTTCCTAGTGGCAACTAATTTTGATTCAATGAAGGACTGAACTGAACTGAAAACATTACACTGTTACCTAAATAACAGAGAATTACATCAGCATTATTCTTGTTAGGAATTAGGCATGCCAAGCCTTTATCTGTAAATCACCAAAAACTTTTTAACACTTTCATGATGGGACCATAGGTCGCCTCGCATATATAAGAGAATGCAATTTTTAATATTTTTGTTATCAATTTTGCTTAAATTCTTGACAATTTTTATAAATTTTTTCTTCTTTTTCGTACATTATTTAACAATTTTATTATTTTTTCTTACATTCTTTAAACAAATTTTATCATTTTTTATATTTTTTTCTTACATTCTTTAACAATTTTTATTATTTTTTTCCATTATTTCTTACATTCTTTAACACTGTTTTTTCCATTTTTTCTTCCATTTTTTAACAATCATAAAAAATAATATAAAATTTGTTGCCAATGCATTCTCTTATATATGCGAGGCGACCTATGGTCGACTCGCATATATAAAGAGAATGCATTGGCACAGGGTTTTCACAAAATTTCAGGAAGCTGCAGTCATTAAAGTGTTAATGGACTTAAAACACATGGATTCAGAGATTTCAGGCAGACATAAAAACACTTACACCAGTTAAGTTGATCGAGCACTATATGGCCTGGAATATTTGAAACAGCATTTGAATACTGTTCGAATTTCAGATATTTTTACGTCCAGTAAATATAGCCTGTGAATGCTAACTCAAAAATGAGCACAACTGACAAATTCATTGGACTGAAATCCGATGTACACTTGACATGTGTATTCATATGAGAAGTCCATATATCAAATTTGAACTTGATCATCCAGAAATCACATAATGACGTACTCACACATGAACAAGCACACAGATGGAACATCTCAGTTAATTATTTTCAAGATCAAGAGTGATATAACATTTGCTTAGTCTATAAATACAAGGTTAATAGGTGTAAACTGACATGCAATTAATTTAATTCTAAGACTCAGGTACACTTCACATTTAACCAACAAATAGGATCGATCATTTGGGGTTATATATAGTCTTCACACTGCCTTGAAAAGATTTGAACTGAACAGGCAATGCAGCAATATGGTATCTAAATTCCTGATCAGATGATAGATACAGTCTCAATTTTCAACAATGATAAGTCCATGAATTTCACTAATACATGAATAACAAGAGCATGCCGTCGGGCGTGGCATAATACGCTGGTTTCTGGAGTAGAGTGGGGCAAGGTTTAATTCATTTGTTTGAAACCTTTGACTTAAGACGAAATAATAACAAATATAAAACACAATAACTTCAAGTGTGGTATATTTTTGACTGAAAAATACACATACCAAATCAGAATCAGAAACCAAAATCTAAGTTGAAAAAAGGGCATAACTCAGTCAAAATCATGCGGACGATACCCATATTTGAACTTGATCTGTATTTTGGGGTGGTAAACTAATATACCAAATTTGGTTCAGTTTACTTGATTCAATCTAAAGTTATCATCCGGAAACCAAAAGCGGAAGTACGACAGATGACGGACAACGGATGGACAGACAACCCATTTACATAATACGACTGTTTTTTCAAACGGGCGTATAACAAAAGGTCCCCGTAATATCATACCAAATTGTTTACTTGTAGGTATTTATCCAGATCCAGAAGGTATAATCAGGTAAAGGCCTATTAAATCAAATGCAGGGTTCATGCCCTCTGTGGTCTTTGGAATATGGCCAAAGAAAATTTAATTTGGCCAAAAAGTTTCAAGTCTATAGTTAGTAATCACCTCTCAAGTTATCATCAGATCTCTATGAAACCCTTCATTTGTTAACAGGTAATCAGCAGTTGCTCCCTGTGTATAAATAACAATTTATCAGAATTCACACCTGCTTACTTATCAACACAATGATTAGCTGCAAGAACAGTGTACTTTCTTTATAATCAAATGACAATATTTTACTGCTTTTTGGTTTCAAAATAAGGCAAATGTAGGTGAATCTGTGCTCATTTACATTGATATATGTTGCCAGCGAGACCTATTTCAGATCATATACAGCGGTGTGACTAATTACCGCCCGGGCGCCCCCCACGGCCCCGTGGACACTATATCTCGACGTTATAAGGTAGCGACATACCACCTGAGGGCAACCTAGACGATTTTACTTGCTCGCTTGTCTCCGGCCGGTGTTATTAACCCCGCAAATGCCGATATTGGCTAAGAGAGCCCGGGGAGCCAGGGTGTCTTCGTTTGTTTTCGGACAGTATATTTTAGTGATGCGTGGTAGTGCAATACACCTGAGTGTGAATTCCATATATCGACTCGTTGACGCGTCTACGGCCGATGTTATTAACCCCTCAAAATCCGATAAATACCATATAAACAGAAAGAGGAGCCCGGAACCATGCACCCGGGCGCCCCTATGGGCACGTGGACACCATATCTCGACGTTATAACGTAGCGACATACCCCATGAGGTCAACCTTGAAATTTTTACTCGCTCGCTCGACTCTGGCCGGAGTTATTAACCCCACAAAGACCGATATTGGCTAAGAGAGCCCCGGGAGCAATACACGCAGGTGTATTGCACCACCACACATCACCAAAATATACTGTCCGAAAACACACGAAGACACCCGGGCTCCCCCGGGCTCTCTTAGCCAATATTGGTATTTGCGGGGTTAATAACACCGGCCGGGGTCGAGTGAGCGAGTAAAATTTTCTATGTTGACCTCGTGGGGTATGTCGCTACGTTATAACGTCGAGATATAGTGTCCACGGGTCAATGGGGGCGCCCGGGCGGTCCCGGACACTTTTGTTTATATGGTATTTTACCGGATTTTGAGGGGTTAATAACATCGGCCATGGATGCGTAAACGAGTCAATATATGAAATTCACACTCAGGTGTATTGCACTACCACACATCGCCAAAATATACTGTCCGAAAACACACGAAGACACCCGGGCTCCATTGAGTTGACGGGCATCATATTGGTGTACTACCCTCAATACACATAACATGTTTCGATAACTAACCGATTGATAAAGTAATGCCCAATATAATTGACTCCTTAACCACAGCAGAATTATGGGTAACTTTTCAGGATTTAGTCGGAAATATGGCTTGTTGCCAATCATCGGAAAGCTCTCACAGAGCTTTCCAGTGAATGGCAACAAGCCATATTTCTGACTAAATCCTGAAAAGTTACCCATAATTCTGCTGTGATTATAAAGGAGTCGATTATTTAGGGCATTATTGTAGGCCTCAATATAATCCAAAAGAGGAATGGTATCGAAAAGAAGGAACAACTGACACCAAATGATTCTGGGCAGACCAGTTTGATGTAAACAAAGAGCACTTGGAGGTTAATTCAATCCATTATATTCCAATGATATAACTGATCTCTTGTTGGAGGTTTGATCAGAATTATTTGTGGAATCTAGAGTGTATTTGAGACAGGAACACAAAGGCTGAGTTAGAGGAGTATTTTACAGTGATAGGATTATAGCCTGTCATATGGGAGTATTACAGGATAGGAGCATCCCTCAAGTGTGCCAATTATTGGCAGGAAAAACCAATCCCAGGAACCACCAAGAACCAAGCTCACCAGGGATCAAACACATTCCCCTATTTACATTAGGGAATTATGTACAGCTTGTTCCAAACACAATGGCTACAGTTGTCTTGTCTTTCCATATTAAGAGGAACTAAGTTGGATCTTTAAAGGGGTGACCTTGTTTTTGGATCACATAAGAGTATTTGTTCACCATCAATAACCTTATTGAATTAAATTCATGCAGCCAATTATGGATACCATGGACATTAATAGATTAAAAATTAATATAATATTTAGTATTGTAGCAGACTGACCCCCCCCCCCCCCCCCCCCCCCCCCCCCTAAAAAGGCACAGAAACATCTTGTTCAAAGTAATTATTTTCATAAAATTTATACCAAATCATTGTAATCATTCTTGTGTGTTTATCAGGAATAGATTTGTCATGAATCAAGCAGATCAAGGACACAATATTCACTATTGTGCGTAGTTCAGATTTTGTGTTTTCTAAAATAATACTGTAAGTGTGGTTGGAATTTTGGGAAATATTAGTTAAATGCTTTATCAGTATATTCACTGAAATAAGTATGCTATCACGCTGGGTATTCGGATCGGTAAATAGTTGCGTTTTGGAAGGGATATTTTGGGCCTATATGGTCCAGTTACCTGACAGTGTCATAAACCAGCACATAGAGCAGCATGTAAGAATCGTACATACATTCTAATCAATAAAATTACATAGAAAATGTAATTCTCAAAAGTTTTTCCCCATATAATGGGAGCTTTCCGATGAATGGAAACAAGCCATATTTCTGACTAAATCCTGAAAAGTTACGCATAATTCTGCTGTGGTTTATAAGGATTATTTATGGCATTACTGTATATGGGGGAAAACTAATAAAATTTACTTTATCCATTGGAATGCATGTAAGATTCGTATACCTTCTTGTATCCAATGGGCATCAGAATCCCAGTTTAACTGAACCATTGGCACAAATAATGAATAGGCACTAAATGTCCATCCTGCCCAGGACTCATCTGTACCTATTGACAGCAGCATCCAATCGACTGACCACTACAAGGTTTCTGCTAGGAAGGTGGAGGGTCCATAAAATGTGCCCAAAAAAATAAATAAAGGGGTGTGAATCAATATAAAAAGAATTAATTTTGTAAGGTTGTATTTTATTAAAGATACCGGCGGCCTTCGCTGTGGGTATACATGTAGGTGTTAAAATAGTCACATCCACTAAAACTGCCAAAATATTATATAATAGACAGAGGTTGTTCTTATACCAATCACAAATATCATGTACATTGCATGTTATTTTCATGTTTGTACCCTTGGTCATGTAAACAAACATCAAAAATGTTATGGAACTGATTGTTTACAAACACTTTGAACTACCGTCTAATGAAAATGTTCCATTGCGCTGTGGAAGGTGTATATAAAATTATTGGCGCAATCAATAATTGCATTCAAATCACTGACCCATGCATTCTACCCGCTGTCAGTTCAAAATCAAGCTAATCCACGTTACTTCATGATTGAGAACTGATCAGACAGAAAACGCGTACATAATATAATTGTTCTTGCAAAGAGATGAATATTTTTCAATCCAGTTAGTATTTTCTCTTAACCTATATATGGTAATACATACCAAATAAGGAATATTACTATGAGTAGTAAATTGTGAGTTGAAAGTCATAGACGCACCAAATTAGGGGTTTTTCAACAGACATATAAACCACGCAAATCTAAATAAGGAAATGGCGCAATATCATGACTGCTTATAAACAATCCACTGCACTGTATTTTCTTGGACACAAAGCGTGTTTTGTGAATAATATTGCATTTATATCACCATTATGCTATACTATTAGTATATTCTTGAGAAAATTATCATAATTTGATGATTTTATAAATTATAACCTACAACAAAGGTACTCCCTTTAAGGATTAATGTCAAGAATATTAAGGCAATTTGATGATTCCAGAATTGATTTGGTCCTTAATTCATGGTGCAATTTGGTTTGATTCAAATCACAGCTTTCAAAAATCTTCAAATTTGCCATCACAACATTCTCATATTTCAGATACAAGAAAATTATATGAGGTTGAAAATTACAATTAAATATACGAGTCATTAACCCTTCCATGACAAGGGTTGTCAAAGTACTGACGGTACCACAACTTTCGGTAACGGTTCCGTACTGATGTTCAGTACCGCAAACCGGGTCGGTATCGGTACTCATTGAGTGGACTTTTATACGGCAAATAACTTTTGTTTCATGGGGTTCCATCATCAATTATTTGTTAAGTTCGACTGTTCGAGGTTTAGTCAAACAACGAAAATAAAAATCGTAACGATTAAGTTGTTGTCTGTGGCGGTTTTCGACAATTCGCAAAGGGAGGATTTTTTAAAAGACGGAAAACAGAGTGGAACGAATGTAGACATGTATGTTTGACTACTGGGTCGGCTAACACTGTAGATTTATATGGATACACGGTACATCATTTTATTTGTGTGGTAATTAATTAGAGTACTCACTAATCGGCCATATACTCGCATGTTGTAATTTCATAAATGATGTCACCCAATGAAACCAAAGCCGTTTCCAGTAAGCCTATAGTTGTAGTTGGCTAGTTCGAAAATTTGAAATAGATTTAGAGAGAAAATAGTCAAATACACTCTGTGTCTGTAACATTAACTTTATATCACAATAAAAGTTAAAACAAGGGGAAATAAAACGCAATAGATGTGACTCATGTGATCATAAGAGTCATTACGTCATAATACTCTGGTAACTCTGCCCTGGTTGCCCATGCCTCCATGTCATGACTCACAACTCACAAATATCCTGTCATTCGAGTTATAGAGTGTCAACATCCATGTCATCATATATATATCCATCGATGCTAATTTGGGTGTTTGGCACTTTTGCGCCTTGTGACCATGTCGGTGCCCAACAGGCTCCTCTCAAATGATGCATGTGTCATAAATTGATACGGCGAAACGGCAAGTGCAGAATTGCTTCCGGCGGCATTCCAGCAGCATCCAAGAAATACAGTTATCACAAGCGCCTACACAATGCATGCATTCTGTCAATGTAGTGATAAGTTGTCATAGTGCGGCATACTGTGCCTTTGATGTTTGAATGTGCTAATGATATCACGATGACCAATCGCAGTTTTGTTTGGCGCGATGTTGAGCTGCTTAATTAACCCTTTATATTTGTTAAGATGTATATTAATAGAAATCAACAATCAGTACCGAGAACCGTTGGTACCCGACATGAGAACCGGTACCGATTTAATTCCTGATTACCGCCGGTTCCGGTACCGGTACCTATTGACAACCCTGTCCATGACTGGAGCGTCCTGAAAATTTTAATGACAGGCGGAAATCAGCTTTTGTACCTGCCAGTGTGACAAGACTCTAATTTAGTTGATTATCGATCAGTCACAGAAATGCCAAAAGCAACCAGTAATACTGGTTGCTTTTGGCATTTCTGTAAATCTATGGAAACAATCAAGATTAATCTAGGTATATTAACACGTTCGCTGCTGATAACCATTCAATTACATGCAAAAAGTATGAGATAACTCATAGTTGGCAGTGAAAGTGTTACAATGTAAGCCATATGCAATCAGGAATGCAAAATGTTAGGCTTTTTTATGCTTACTGTACTTCCCTAAATAATCGACTCCTTAACCACAGCAGAATTATGGGTAACTTTTCAGGATTTAGTCGGAAATATGGCATTACTGTATTACAATTGAATTCATCAATGACTCAGTTTTGTAATATACAGGAATGAGCTAAGATTCTTTAAAGAATGATGACACATTCCAGCACAGTTGGTATTTACTGTGACCTGTTGTTGACAGGTCGAATGTATGATCTGACAGGCTAAAATTGTAATGAGCCTGTCATGATGATTAGCTGAGAATTGCTAAATTATTTCAAAGATTGTTACTTATTGTATCTAGTTGGGGCAAGGCTGGAGCTATATTTGTAAACCTGAAACCTGACAGATAGCCATATTGCTCACAGAAGAATTAATTAAGGCTAAAATAGCCCGCCCTATTCCAGTGCACACAACCTTTTTCACTTTATTGATGTTGCAAAATTAGTATGCATCCGATTTTATTTTCCGTGTAAACCGATTCATTTCGGTGTAAAACGGACACATCGCATGTAGTGTTAAACCGGAAATTATACCACACTTCAATTAGGTCACAGTCGAATCAAACTTATTTTTTCATGTTTTATCAAATAAAACAATAAATTACACTATATAGAGGATCTCAAACGAGTTACTATTTTATACGGAATTTATCAACCGAGTTCACTAAATTCGATTTGAGCCGAGGTTTACCGAAGCTCAAATAGAATTTAGTGGACGAGGTTGATAAATTACGTATAAAATAGAACGAGTTTGAGATACTTTTTGAGATCACATGATCATATAATCGCTAAAATTTATCGAAAACAAAAATTAACTGCAGCCAGCGATCATTGTCCCAAAGAGCAGCGTGACGTCATTGCACGCGACGATATTACACGTGTCTATTACGCTTGAATATTACATCGGAAAATGGTGCTAATCATGTGATAAATTATAATATTATGTACCTAGTTTTATTATTTTGCAGTACACTAAAAACAAGGAGAAGGAGTCTGGGAGTATTCATATTTATTTTGAGCCAAGTTAAAAATTAAATGAAAAAATAAAATAAAATGAAACCCATAGGATGAATTTGGTGATGCTAGCCCACTGTGCATGGTTCATCACTAAATTCACCCTCAGGGGACATCATTCTGCTATGGTCCAGCACCATATGTTGATGCCTGAGGGCCAGTGAACCAGGGGAGATGCAGTGATCTATTTGCTAAAATATACAGCACATGCATAACACAGAAAGTGTTAGGTTTCCATTCATCAATGGGCATATGCTGTCTAAATCAAGGGGGTCTTTGATGCCAAACTAGAATAAATAAACTAATTGTATTATCAAAACAATTAAAGGTGGAATCACTTATGCTTGCAAATTAGAGGCACAAATTGAGTTTACCAGAAGAAATTAGTTCAGGGACACCAGGTCACTAATAATAAATATGGCAAACTGGCCACATACAGTAATGCCCTAAATAATCGACTCCTTAACCACAGCAGAATTATGGGTCATTTTTCAGGATTTAGTCGGAAATATGGCTTGTTGCCATTCATCGGAAAGCTCTCGGGTACAATAAGTATAATGAGTTCCCACCCACCACCCCATCCCGCCACCCATAGTATCTTATGTGCCACAGGCGCTCGTATAGAGGCTACTGCCCACATAAATAATAAGTATAATGAGTACAGAGCTTTCCGATGAATGGCAACAGCCATATTTCCGACTAAATCCTGAAAAATTACCCATAATTCTGCTGTGGGTAAGGAGTCGATCATTTAGGGCATTACAGTACCCAAATATCCCTCAAGGCAGTGAAACAGTTTCAATATTCAAATGCAAGCCTCAAAATATGGTGCTGGACATTTGCAGAATGAGGGTCCCCAGATGGTGAATTTAGTGATGTGCAGGGTAGCGTCACCAAATTCATCCTCTGGGGACCTCATTTTGCATAGCATCATCTGCTATGAGAGAAATAGACACAGATTTAAGTTCACCAGATGGTGAAGGTGCACTCAATTGGCACCTTGATTATGCATTGTGTCGTCTGCAAATTTGGGATAAAGAAGTTTTTAAAGGAACTAAAATATATGTTAATTTCACAATGAAGATTACTTTCCAGAGAAGATGAGGCCCACTAGTAAGCAGAATGAGGTTCCGAGAGAGTTAATTTAGTGATGGTAGCCCAATGTGCAGGGAAGCATCACTAAATTCACCCTCTGAGGACCTCATTCTGCAAATGACCAGCACCATATTTTTGAGGCCTGTTCAAATGATGAGGGTGTATGTGAATATTCGGCTCCTAGGAATCAAGTTAGAATGTCAACATACCGTATACCTAAACATACCTACATGCACATATTTATTTTACTGTTTTGTGACCATGCATAACAGCTGTATAGTTTCGGTATCATATAACAGCCAAAAGTTTCTCAATTGGTACCACACTGTGTGTCGATTCCTACCCAAATATGGTCTATGTACATGTACCACATGTCACTCTATGGTGAATCATCCAGTTCAAATTTCACCAAACGATGTAATCCAACAATTTCTGCTGGATGATAATGGTATTTTACCCAAAATTAATGCCAAAATGTCCATGACAACACCATATCCTGCCTGTTGAATCTTCTGTGTCAAATACGCCAATATTCCCCACATACACATATCAGCATGAAATTATGTAACTCCCCCATTGAGGTACATGTATATACTGTACAGCTATCAACACGCAAGACAGGTGAACTTGCCAGTTTGACTGACAAATGGAATCCGAGCCCTACCTAACATATATGTAGATGAAGTTTTCATGCCTGCATGGAGCAGTGGAGCCATTATGCTGCAATGGACGAAGGTTACGGAAGGTTAACAGACAAATGATCCTCTAAATCATTCATCGTGATGACAGTTCCCTAAAAGGATCATAGCTCTGGCAGGTAACGGTAAAAAACCTATGATATGCGAGTATCTTTTCACCTATTACTGGCCTACCATCATACCAAAGCCACAAGCTATGCTTTTGGTATAATACAATAATTCATACCAACAAGAGCATACCTCTGGTATTCCAAATTTTAAATAAATACAATTCCCCGAAATTTATGAGGTATTTATGAGATAATTTTTCGAAGAATGAGAATTATCATATCACATAAGATGGAATTGGTGATTTGTGATTCTGAATGATTTTTAAATGCTCGATGCGCAAAGAAATCTGAAATGTTTTGAGCTGTATTAATCAAATAAATTATTTGGTTAAATGCTTATTACCCTGTTCATTGATCCAATATATATTGAGATCTATAGGCGATCAGCTCCCAGTATAGTGTCTGACCTTGTGATTAAAGTTTTGTAGATCACAGTCCAAAGAGATCACCTCAATCAGAAAATAATATGCAGTACATGCAAGTTGATGGAGTACGCAGTTAAAGATACCGTATCTCTTAAAGATCTCTTCTCGGCAAATCTTCCAACACCAACAACTGTTAAACATATTTCACTTAAAAATGCTTGTCTCGCGGATTCAAAATTATTATTTTTTAACCTCAAAATCAATAGAGAAAGTACACTGTCTTAGATTACACATACATGCAGATCAACTGACTATACGTCAGGGTTTCCGCTATACCGGCATGGGATCCCCACAGAGTGTAGCATGTGTAAACAGTGTCCAAGTCAAACAAGAGCTACGCTGGGCGTGCAATATACGCCCTCTCTTGGGTCGGCGGAAACTGGAAAAAAAGGGGCATAACTCTGTTAAAAATTGGCGGACGGAACTCAAATTTGAACTTGACCTGTGTTTTGGTGGGAGAAAGTAATATACCAAATTATCATTGAATCCGATAAGCTCTAGTAAAGTTATCATCCGGACAACAAATTTCAGGGATTTTCTAAGTCAAATTACGTCGAATAAGGGGCATAACTCCGGTGAAAATTGGCGGACGGAACCCAAATTCGAACTTGAGCTGTCTTTTCTCCTAATAAACCCACATACCAAATTTGATTGAAATCGGTTCACTCTAACTAAAGTTATCATCCGGACAACATATTTCAGGGATTTTCTAAGTCAAATTACGTCAAAAAAGGGGCCATAACTCTCGCAAAAATTATCGGATTAAAACGAAATTCGGACTTGAGCTGTATTTTGATATATGTAATCCACATTTTGTAATTTTGCGTATAAACATTCCAAAATCGAGTTATCATCCGGAAACAAAAAAACATAAGAAAAACTGAATTTTCTGAGTCGAAAAAGGGGCATAACTCTGCCAAAAATGGTCGGACAGAACCCAAGTTCGAACTTGACCTGTGTTTTGGTGAAAGAAAGTAATATTCCAAATTTGGATTCATTCCGATAAACTATACTAAAGTTATCATCCGGACAACAAATTTCAAGGATTTTCTAAGTCAAAAAACGTTAAATAAGGGGCATAACTCCGGTGAAAATTGGCGGGCGGAACCCAAATTCGAACTTGAACTTACTTTTCGGCTAATAAACCCACATACCAAATTTTACTAATTTTGGTTGACTCTAACTAAAGTTATCATCCGGACAACAGGTTAACGGACGCCCGGACGCCCGGACGGACAGACCAATACTATAATACGGCCTTTTTTTCAAAAGGGCGTATAAAAAGGAGGATGACTCCCTGTAACTCCACTAAAAAAAAGTCAAACAGATCTCATATAAATCGCAGGTGCACAAGTTCCCTGCAAAATATCTGTGCAAAGTTTAAACAAGAGCTACGCTGGGCGTGCAATATACCTCTTGGGTCGGCAGAAACTGGTAAAAAAGGGGCATAACTCTGGTAACCAAATTATCATTGAATCCGATAAGCTCTAGTAAAGTTATCATCCGGACAACAAATTTCAGGGATTTTCAAAGTCAAATTACGTCAAATAAGGGCCATAACTCCGGTGAAAATTGGCGGACGGAACCCAAATTCGAACTTGAGCTGTCTTTTCTCCTAATAAACCCACATACCAAATTTGATTGAAATCAGTTCACTCTAACTAAAGTTATCATCCGGACAACAAATTTCAGGGATTTTCTAAGTCAAATTACGTCAAAAAAGGGGCCATAACTCTCGCAAAAATTATCGGATTAAAACGAAATTCGGACTTGAGCTGTATTTCGATATATGTAATCCACAAAAAAACGGGTTTTGCGTATAAACATTCCAAAATCGAGTTATCATCCGGAAACCAAAAAACATAAGAAAAACTGAATTTTCGGAGTCGAAAAAGGGGCATAACTCTGCCAAAAATGGTCGGACAGAACCCAAGTTCGAACTTGACCTGTGTTTTGGTGGGAGAAAGTAATATACCAAATTTGGATTCATTCCGATAAACTGTACTAAAGTTATCATCCGGACAACAAATTTCAAGGATTTTCTAAGTCAAAAAACGTCAAATAAGGGGCATAACTCCGGTGAAAATTGGCGGGCGGAACCCAAATTCGAACTTGAACTTACTTTTCGGCTAATAAACCCACATACCAAATTTTATTAAATTTGGTTGACTCTAACTAAAGTTATCATCCGGACAACAGGTTAACGGACGGACGGACGGACGGACGGACAGACCAATACTATAATACGGCCTTTTTTTCAAAAGGGCGTATAAAAATAATGACTAAAAAATGTAGGAATAAAAGCTCAGACTAAGTTGTGTCCACAGACCGACTACTGGCGGACAAGCTTATTCCTACAGTTATGCCTAAGAAATCGATCCCTTAACCACTTAGGGCATAACTGTTTATACATACCCCCCCCCCCCCCCTAAAGAAACTGATAACTTTTGTTACATTAATAATACTGCTGGTTCCGGGGATCAAAATAGGACCATAAGTATGCAAAATGATTTTGTATGATCATTGTAAACATTGGAAAGACTTATTGAAGTTAAAAGAAATTACTGCTTCAGAAGATTACAAGGCAAATTATTATATTTAAGACAACACTTTTTTCAGCAACATATTGAGGAGTTGGTAAAAGTATTCTGCGTATGTATTGATATCCCTCTCCAAATTTACATATACATAATTTGGAGATTCAAACAAGCCATTTTGGTTTAATACAGGTGGGTTGAGGGGCTGTCGTATTGAATCAATAAAATTTGGTTCAATGATATTGCACACATGGATTTTCTCTGATTACATGATGTAATTGTGATGTAAGGGATCCTAAAATTATGTAACAATAAGGTAAAGCATGCTGGTGTCATTAACACCATGAATGGGATCACAGCAATTTGACCTAGCTCATTATACTTATTATTTATGTGGGCAGTAGCCTCTATACGAGCGCCTGTGGCGCATAAGATACTATGGGTGGTGGGATGGGGTGGTGGGTGGGAACTCATTATACTTATTATTTATGTGGGCAGTAGCCTCTATACGAGCGCCTGTGGCGCATAAGATACTAGCTGATGAAGAGTCATTCACAACAATACAACTAATCTATGACCAAGCTATAACAGACATTTTCAGTTTTCATGCTGGACAAGTTTGATAACTTTGATTATAAAAATCAGAGGACCCTACTTTTCTAATAACCCTTTCATGACTGGAGCATCGCTGGTGCAGCATTAAAGATCCTGTGCCAGTGCATTCTCTTATACATGTATATGCGAGTGCATATATAATAGAATGGACTGGCTTACAAGGTCAAAGTAAATATTATTAGGTCAATGTATTCTCTTATATATGAGAAGCTCCTATGGGAGACTCACATAATATACACATGAACATGTAAGAGAATGCATGGCACAGGGTTTTCACAATATTTCAGGAAGCTCTAGTCATGGAAGGGTTAAATATTCAATAATACATTTAATATTCCACATATTTCGTAACCATGCACTGCTGCAGAAAACCATTGATGCACTGTTTCTTGAAAAACAATTGCCATATGGTTCAAATAGATGTGTCACCTATTTATAGTAAATTTATAGTCACCAAATATCTAATTACTTTCTCACTTTCTCAGATGTACAGTAATGCTATAAGTAATCGACCCCTTAACCACAGCAAAATTATGGGTAACTTTTCAGGATTTAGTCGGAAATATGGCTTGTTGCCATTCGTCGGCTTTCCGATGAATGGCAACAAGCCATATTTCCGAATAAATCCTGAAAAGTTACCCATAATTCTGTTGTGGTTAAGGGGTCGATTACTTGGGCCATTACTGAATACTGTATATATATTATGTTATAACAGACACCATTGCTTTATGGTTTGTTTCATTAAATGTTATTTTATCTTACCCAAATTAATGGTAAATTTTGGTGTCCCCTTATCCTTACATGTAATAAAAATTAAAATCAATGAAATTCCATAAAAAAAACAATTGCATTGTGGTACACACATATCTGATTTCATACTAGTACTAAATATCGTGATCCTGGTCCCTTGATCCTTGAATTTCAAAATTTCCTATCATATATGAATGTACTATGTATATACTAGTACTTGAAATTTCTTGCAGATTTTATATTTATGGACATGTTCGCTAACTGAGCAAATTGTTAGGGATGACAACTAAACAGCCACATGTACTTCACCCTTCAGGCTTGTGTAACTTGTGAATATTATCATAAAACTTGCCAATGTGAACTCAGTAAAGAACTTCCATCTGAAATGTTATCTTGTTGATGTAAAGTGTTAATAAATGTGTCAATCACATTCTAGCTCACTGTGGAAAGTTGAGATGTCAACTCAAATATCCATACGATGTTTTGGATAAATTGGATGAAAAATGCTGACTGTAGGGCATTCCAAAGTATTTAGTCATGCAAAGAGTAAAATTTAAGATGGTTGCCGGTGGTCACATTTTTCATCGAAATTTGAAAAACTTTGATAGCTCTCATCTAGTGGTCACCCCAAAGATCCATATGAAGGTTTTGTGACAGAATGAGGGATGTGGCCTGTAGGATATGCCGAAGGATTTATATGTTGTAATGCAGCGTAAAATTTCAGATGGCTGCTGACAGCTAGGTTTTTTCATCGAAATTCAGAAAAAAACTGACATTGTCAAGTTAAATTCGCAGATAAAATGAGTGTACTGACAAATCTTGATCTCATCTACAAAATCAGTTAGAATAGAGTGTTAGTTGAAAACGTAATTGCGATGTAACCTGGTCAGAATCAACCAGGCGGCTTTTAGCAGGGGGGGGGGGGGGGGGGGGGGAAGGATTGTCAAATACAATTAACTTTGTTTATTAATTGACGATTGTGTTGTAGGTAAACTAGGTATTAATCTGTGGATCGGGTAGGAGAATATGGTGAGAGGGTAAATTTGGGTGAGGGGACCTTAAAACTTAAAAGATCCACATGAAGTTTGGTGATGATCAGATGAGGGATGGTGCCTGTAGGGTGTGCCAAAGGAATTTGTGGATGGATGGATGCATGAATGGATGGTTGCATGCACGAACAACAACACATGACAATAGCTCCTCAAACTTGACTCTGATGAGGAACTCAGAAAATGGGATTCAGATTATTCTGAGCATTAGCGTTACGATTGTCTGGTTAACCAACTCGTTTTTCACTAGCTTTTGTGTAGGTTTTTTATGAGAAATTTATAAATATTTCAGAGTTTACTTGAATTGTTCCCATAATCCATATTTCAAGTCCCAAATAAAACCAAACACATGGCACTCTGACTTTTCCTGTTGTCGTTGTTTTTTTTGGGGGGGGGGGGGGGGGGGGGGGGGTAAGGATTGATGGCTATTTAAAGAAAAAGCAAAGAATCAACTTATGGCAAACTGGAAAAGAAGGAATAAAATACAGTATTCATGCAGGGTTATTTGTATATCAAAATATGACTGTTCAATCTATTATCAACAACTGTGAATCTGTCATGGATACATGCTGATACTCAGCTTTCATTTAAAAATTCCTAAATTAACTAACATGACAATATATACATGTAATGGATATGTCCTAAAGCATAATAAATAAATGCTCTAAAATAAAATACCAGAAGCCATGATTGAAAATATAGAGTGAAAGATTACCTCACAATTTCCTGGGAGAAAAGACAGATAATCACCAGCAGCTTCAGAACAAAGTGTATCAAATATCCAATTCACAAAGATATAAATCCCATTCATCTAACGCACAATAAATCCATCTACTGCATCGCTGATAGCTCAAGAAATTTGTATAATTGACATACAAACAAAAGCATTGAAAAAACTGAGAATAAATGAGATCAATAGCTTGGTATTTGGCAATCTGGCTAACAAAACATGGGCCATGCATGCTCTTAGTAGACACATTGAAAACCCATGTGTTCAATAACCCTGCTTTACTAATGACACCCCTGTAATATTAAACCACCAGAGATATGAGAAAAACGTGCCTGTCAACCTTCAATATCCCAGTTATTTCTCCACATGTTCCCCCAACACAAAGCTGCAGGTTTCAATTTAACAGAGTTTACTCATTTTATCATGTCAGTTTACTGCAAGCCAGCCCACTTGAACTGCGAATCCAGCCCAATGAAGATTTGCTAGGAACACACAAAAACCCTATCATGAGATTACATCTTGGAATTGAATCAGCTCTAAATTCTCCACAATAAAGAATTTGTAACATTTATTTAATTCTCTTCACTTTTAGCTGCTGATAGGAAAATCATATTCCACACTTATAATGGGTGTTGGGCTTGAAGAGACATGCTGGAACTATTAAATTGGAGTTTTAGCAATTTATATTTGTATTATCTTATTTCATAATATCAAAACTGAAGTCACTCAGATCATCAGATTTGGAAATAAGAGAGGCTCTCAGTGACTTTAAATGTCAAAACAAAGCTCAATAAAAACTATTAATCCTGCCTATACTAAATGAATTCTCCCATTCAGTTATAAAAGTGTAATTTGAATGGTATATATTATTCATCTTGAGGTGTGTTCAGCAAAAATAAGCAGATGACACAGGATGACAGATAATAAAAGTGTATAAGGAGTCCTATTCATTGGAGGGAACTGTTCACCTAGGGACAATGGTTGTTTGTTGAACTTATTATCTGAACATTTCTTAAAGGATAACTACTCATCAATGAGTATTTAGTATAGAAAGGGTAAATATAAGTCTCAATCAGGGGTACTGAAAGGTGAAATTGCCACTGTGTGATGGGGTGCACCATGCAGGGGGTTGGTGCAGCCCGCATGACCAGGGCCTTTGAGGGTTTATTTATCTTGAAGGAACAAGCTGAACTAAAAAGTGCCATTGGGCGCTTTAGCAATTTTTTTATATTCTTAACTGCCTCAGTCTCAAAACAAGAGTTACTCAGATCAGGATACTGAAATAGATCTCAGGTTCATAACTATACATAGTAATTTTAATTTCCAAAAATAACTAGCTGAATTAAAATTATAATATGAGTCTGTTGTCTAATTTCTACACAGAAAAGGTAAAATTTTACCAAAATTAGGGGAAAGTAACAAGATACACACTCTATAAGCATCAGGGGGAAGTAACAAGATACACACTCTATAAGTAAATAATTAAACTAATTGGTAACTGTCAGTTCAATGGGAAAGGGAACTTTCATTTTAATTGGGGGGGGGGGCATGTAACATAATACAACAGCTAAGACCACTTTGTTTCTATTTCCAACATATTGTTTCTATTTCCAACATATCCAAATTCTAGCTACCAGTATAACTTCAAGTTGAGACTTTATATTCATCCATGTGCTACCATAACAAAGTGGACGATGAAACACATTTTATATTACAATGTCCATATATGTTACAATGTCCAGAGGTCTGTGCCAATCAATAAGATTGAGAAAGTGTCCCTGGGGTACCCGTACCACAAAAGAATGATGAAACAAAAATTGGGATTATTTGGGTCAAAAATCAAAACAATTAACTGGGCCTTAACCCTTTCAGTACTAAAGTGTCATTGATGAGTAGTTTAATATCCCGGCTGCAGGAAATGTTCAGATAATAAGTTCAACAAACAGCTGTTGAACTTATTATCTGAACATTTCCCTGCAATAAATAGGACTCCTCTACTTTTATTACCTTTCATCTGCTTTTTTTCCCCATGACAGAAGCAACCAAGGGCAAGAGTATGGAATACTATTAGGGCCACTTCCTAAGCATCGGCACTTCCTAATGGCATTTCTGGCATGCACTGAAAGTGCCAGAAACGACAAAATGTCGCTTTCGGCGCTCGCCAAAACATGCAAAATGTTGCCTGTTTTGGCATGCACCAAATGCGACACACTTAGTGCCAAAATGTGAGAAATTATTGCATGCATTTTATCGCTTTCAGCGCGTGATTAATGGGGAACTTTTTATCACTTTCGGTGTGTGCCAGAAGCGCCATTAGCATGTGGCCCTAATAATATTCCATACAAGTGGGATTCTTCCTGAAATGGCACTTTTTTAAGTGCTGAAAAGCTAAATTTATATCAAATTTATGAAATTTCAGAATTTTTTTTTTTTGGCATGATTCTTAGTTATTCCATTCTGAACACCTCAGTGGAGTATTTCACATAATTTTAAGCTACTGGAATGGATATAATGTTCTCAAGATTATGGCATCATGACAATTAAATGTTGTTTTAGCTGATAAATGAGTGGTTTGAGGAACCCACCCCTCCCCTGTGACGCACTTAGCGAAGGGCAAGAGGGGCAGCAATCCCCTCTGCTCTACTGCTCTGGCCCCTGAATACCAGCAAAAATCTTCATAAATTCATAGCCGCCAGATGTTTCATGGATAGGTCCTCAGTACAGCATATGCATCCTATGGCAAGAATGATGGACACATGGGCAGGCCTTAGATCATGCCATGAATCTCTACTGTGGCTAACGCCCACAGAGATCATATTCCACCAGTACAAGAACTGGGAAGTTTTGACAGGGAACCTTATAAAGTTGAAAAATAATGTGGGGAATGTATTTCTTAGTTATTATATGTTCCTTTAAATAGTAATGTAATTCACTGTAGGTGAATGTCCCAACTCGAAATTTCACAATTTCAGTGAATTTGTCGGCGATTTTGCTTTGCATTGCTTACAATTATGGAATGTCTCCTGGGTAATTAATTCAATGTTTATTGCGATATCGACTGACAATGATAACAGAAAAGCATGCAACTTTGAGTTGGGACCTTCACCTACAGCGAAGTAAATTATTAAGGAACAGATAATAACTAAGAAATATATTCCCAGCGTTATTTTTCGACTTTATAAGGTTCCCTGTCAAAACTTCAAAAATGGTGGAATATGATATCTACGGGCGTTAGCCAAAGTAGAGATTCATGGCATGATCTAGGGCAGGCCTCAGATTACCAGCTGCCAACTGGGAGAAATTGCCACCTTTGTCAGCAAACTTTTGTCTATATTTGAAGAGCCAGGGGGACACATCCTCCAGTATGGCATTTTTTATACCAGTAAGTACATGTACAATATTCATAGAATTAAGCATCAAGTAAGGGCAAGGGGTTAGTCCACCACCCCATAAGAATTATAACTTTTATCCTATTCCCCTTTCTTTATTGGAGTGGTATCAATTGGTGCTATTAATTGGCACCTTGATCAGTTATTTGTGTTTCATGTAAATAACTAATTCCTTGATTACAATGTTAATTATGGGATTTCCATACCAGCTGCATGTCTCTTCTCCTGGATTCTACCTGATGCTGCTGAAGATAAACAACTTCTCCCTATTAACTCTTTGATAAAAGGAATACTCTCTACAATGAGTAGTTATTTAATTCCCATTGATTCATTTGTAGGAATGTTCATCTGAGGATACTCCTGCATATTCATTTCTATAACGTTTCTCAAACTGCCATTAAATTAGTCTCAACATCACTACAAATTAAGAATGGACCATTCTATTAAATACTAGCTGGAAAAAAAAAAATTTAAATCAAAAGTTGGAAAAACTATAATGCCATTATAACATCCGTCAGGGTACACCAAGTCACTAGTGATGAGGACCGGGACGCAAAAAATGGTCTGGTACCAGTCCACTACTGTAAAGGACCACCCCTTCTGGACCAGTCCAGTGTGTGCTGGACCGGTTTTATCTGGTTGAGACTATATATGTATGTATGTATGTGACTTCCAACATGTACATGTATACTGCTGTTGTTATGTTAGATTCCGTCAGGTTTCAGATGCTGCAAAATGCAAGTTGTGACAAATTTCCCATACCAGTTACCTTCATCTTCGGTATTGACATGTGCTAAGAGTCTAAGACTATTCATTGTTGTTTTTGTTTCTTTTTTTGTAATGATAAAATTATAAAATATCAGTTAATTAGTCTGAACATTTCAAGACCCAATGAGTCAATGCCACGTACACCATTGTCAGAAATATGTCATGTTCCCGACCAGGGGCTGCTGGTTGAATATAAATTCCAGGCCTGGAACATGATACCATGCACCCTGGCAGGAAACAGAATAACTTATACTGTTCAAACAACAATCTTACCATCCAGAATGTTCAATGTTGTCTCAAAAAGCGATGTGCAATGTGCATCTTTAATGGCTTAATCAAGCCTTGAAATAGTGTCTGTCATTTGCAGAATGAGGTCCCCAGAGGGTGAATTTAGTGATGCTACACCACATAGCGGGCTAGCATCACCAAATTCACCCTCTGGGAACCTCATTCTGCTGAGGTGTAAGCAGAATGAGGTTACAGACACACTATTTCAAGGCTTGGGCTTAATATACACAACAACAATGGCAGATCATCTCTAAAAGTTTATATTCAAAGTATGTACTGGGTTATTGCAGTGTCACCTTGTTAACTGTGGCAAGCAATGCTGCAAACATTCTTTGTACACAGTGGAGGGTGGTCTGGTCCGCATCACTACAAGTCACCACACAAAATTTGGTTGAAACGGGAGACAGACAGAAAGCCAGTCTTTTATACATATAGATAACTAATAGATTGGAATGGTAGGAGAAAAATAATAATAAATAATTATGAGTCAACTGGAGCTTGTCATTTGGAAATGAACTTTTCTATAAATTATCTTCTATGAAATTTTAGAATATATTACTACATTTTTTATAGAAAATTTATCATTTAAAACTCTTTTATGTGAAAAATTTGTAATGCCAGATGTTTCTCATGTGTTTGCCAGCATAAACCCTGCATGTAATGTGAGCTTATTTCAGTGTTTCAAAATGGCATCCCAGTACTTAAACAGCATCTCTGTCAGAAGAATGGGAAAATTAATATCGAAAATCACAACCACAATGGATGTACCATTTGAGAACTATAAACCATTAACAATAATGCCTGAATTAAGTAAGTAAAATTGTAAAATATTTTGTATTTTATTGAAAATGAATTAGCAGTAATCTCAGATATACACATGGCAATGATTGCGCCACTACATATACATACATAAGAATATCTTTGTATGTCACAGATTGGATTTAAAAATTTTGATAATGACTGCTTCGAGCAAAATTATTCCCTCATCTGAACATCATCCCATTGAAACTAGTGTTCAACGCAACTTTAACCATTTCTATACTAAATAGTCATTGACGAGTAGTTGAACATTGTTGAACTTATTATCTGAAAATTTCCCAGCCATGAATATGTATCCTTCACAAGCCTTGAAATAGTGTGTCTGTCATTTGCAGAATGAGGTCCCCAGAGGGTGAATTTAGTGATGCTACCCCGCATAGTGGGCTAGCATCACCAAATTCACCCTCTGGGGACCTCATTCTGCTTACACCTCAGCAGAATGAGGTTCCCAGAGGGTGAATTTGGTGATGCTAGCCCACTATGCGGGGTAGCATCACTAAATTCACCCTCTGGGGACCTCATTCTGCAAATGACAGACACACTATTTCAAGTCTTGGTCTTGAATGTCATTAGTTAATTTGTCCAGAACACCCCTCCAAATGAAGTATAAGCCATTCCAATGTATACCTTTACAACTGAATGGGAGAATCCATTTAGTAATTAGAAAGGGTTAAAGGGGCACTGGGCAGCTGATATAAACTGATGAGGGACTGAATTGTGGACGTAGGCTAGACTTTAATCATAGATGGGATTACTAGTGATTGGCTTGTATAGCATCATCACAACTGGCTCTCATTTTCACTATTAAATTGCTGTTAACTACTCAATCTCCCTCTTCAGTAATATATACCTCAAATCTATGTTATACTGCAGTAATGCCCTAAGTAATCGACCCCTTAACCACAGCAGAATTATGGGTAACTTTTCAGGATTTAGTCGGAAATATGGCTTGTTGCCATTCATCGGAAAGCTCTCGGAGAGAGCTTTCCGACGAATGGCAACAAGCCATATTTCCGACTAAATCCTGAAAAGTTACCCATAATTCTGCTGTGGTTAAGGGGTCGCTTACTTAGGGCATTACTGTATCTATTTTGTTCAAATTTACATCATATAAGGATGCGAGACTAGGGAGGCTTGTGGAGAAAGATGACATCTTAATCTGAATGTTGTGCCCCCCCCCCTCACATGTTTTCAATTACGAGCCTTGTAAAAATACTGTTACAATCAGGTCATAAAAGTTGCTTGTACATGTATAATGTCCTAGAATATGCAAAGAAATCACCAGGAAGATCACTTGGAACTTGAAGGTTGTCAGTGCAATTGGTTTTCAATCAATACAATATTCAATGAAATTCAAGAACTCACATCTAGCCTGGAGGTCAGTTTAATTGACTACAGTAATGCCCTAAATAATCGACTCCTTAACCACAACAGAATTATGGGTAACTTTTCATGATTTAGTCGGAAATATGGCTTGTTGCCATTCATCAGAAAAAGAGCTTTCCGATGAATGGCAACATGCCATATTTCCGACTAAATCATGAAAAGTTACCCATACTTCTGCTGTGGTTAAGGAGTCGATTATTTAGGGCATTACTGTATACAGGTTTGCCTACACATGGGTTTACTAAACTATGGAGGTGGGACTGTCCCAGTGGGACTAAGGATACCCCACAATGCAATTGGGCTATATTAAGGGTAGCCATATTAGTATTTTTGCATTTGAAAAGTCAGTCAGAAAAGGGGGAGAACACTACTAAAAATAAATCAGATCAACCTCATGTTTGCATGTGCATAGGCTAGCTACTAGTATCATTGTGGTATATATCTGTGCCGAGTTTAAAACTAATTGACAAGGAAATGAAGGAGTTCAAGTTCAGACAAAATATATAAGATAAATATAATAATCTGTGGAATAATATCCTTGGTAATAAGATAACTCCATTTAAAAAGTCTATCCTAGCTCTTAATCGCAGGTGCACAGGTTCCCATAGCGGTAAATAACTGTGCAAAGTTTCCAAATAATTGACCAGTAAATGAAGGAGTTCACGTTCGGAATCAGAATCAGAATATTTTATGTATACGGTAGCAAATCACCATATCAAATACAAATACAATGAAAGTGTCAATGACACTGTAGCTCAACTTGGGAAGGAGTTCAATTTTTGCTGAGCAATGATTAGAATGATAAAGAATAGGGGTGCCACGATTAATCGTATAATCGATGAACCATTGATAAAGCCGATAATCGATTACCATTTCCATTGTCGATTAATCTGCATTATTTATTTTGACGTCGGAAAATGCCCATACCTTGTTTATTTTACACAGTTTAATCTACAATCGAAGGGTTGACAACCTTTGATCGCGTATCAATGAGATTCCGAAAACATGAGTACTACTAACTTATGTTGCAAATAGTTGGCAGTTCATTTGATGATGCGACATGGTTACTCTTCGGGTCGTTGTATATTCCACAAATTGACGGCACTGCAGCTTTGAACTTATGGCGACGTCATTGTATATTTATACTTGAAAGGCTGCTCTATGTCTTTGAAATGTGCCGACTGTCACCGTGTTCAATGAAATGAATGCACTCACCCTTGAATCTGATTGGACCAATGGGGAGTTGATTGACATTCTCTGGAAACCAGGGAACCTATGCCATTTTAGTCAGCGATGTTCTCCGCGATGTCATTTGCGAGTATACTTTGTTTGCATAAGTATACTTAGATGTTACTAGTACAGGCTATCGCGTATCATGCGATGAATGCTGAATGAAACTCGATATTATCAAATACTTAACTTGTTCTGAGTCCTGCAATTTGCAGCTGGAGGCACACCTTTGTGATTGTTATCCACGCTCTGGATGTTTGATGAAACTTATAGTTTCCTTGTTTTAGGAACTGCCGGCTATCCATCGTGCATTCCTAC
The DNA here is from genome assembly GCA_032622095.1 of Siphonodentalium dalli. Classification (NCBI taxonomy): domain Eukaryota; kingdom Metazoa; phylum Mollusca; class Scaphopoda; order Gadilida; family Siphonodentaliidae; genus Siphonodentalium; species Siphonodentalium dalli. The sequence goes on from CP136064.1 coordinate 195,215,151, forward strand.
TTTTATATTGTTTGTATGTTTGGCTATTCATAACACTGAAATTAATCGCTATGTTCGTTCTAATGAACTCACAAATATTATAACATCGCCGAGAACTGTTTATCATACACTTTATTAACGTAAAATGAGTACATCAGCTGATGCCTCAAACAACCAGTGACAGTGCAGTTAATTAACCAGCACCCAGCCAATAGGCCATATTATGGAATATACTTCCACTGATGTTATTAGGTACGATTAATCGATTATAGTCGATTATTGATGACCGATTATCAAAATCAATAATCGTGGCACCTCTAATAAAGAAGAAGGAAAGTAAACTAGAGGTCACCCCGAAAATCAATATGACGTTTGGTGATCACTGATGATCGGATGAGGGATGTGGTCTGCAGGATGCACCAAAGTATTTAGTCATACAAAGAGTAAATTCCAAGATGGATGCTGGGTGCCATGTTTTTCAACGAATTTTGGTCAAAATAGGAGGCTCCCATCTAGAGGTCACCCCGAAGATCCCTATGAAGGTTGGTGATCATCAGATGAGGAATGTGGTATGTAGGGTGTGCCAAAGGATTTAGTCAAGCAAAGAGTAAAATCCCAGTTTTTTTTTCTTCTAAAGTTGTTCAAATTTGATAGCTCCTTTCTAGAAATGATTCTAAACATGTCAGAAACATGTCTGTGAATTTTCAAATAAATTCT